>CM053029.1:86457562-86490083 GCA_028564925.1 Lithobates sylvaticus | reverse complement strand
CTGCCGGCTGGAAAGAAGTGGGGGTGTGTTGGCCATTTAACGAAGGGTCCTGTAAGTTTGGGGGGTCATGTCGATTTAAGCTCGAGTGCTCCGGGTGCGGGGGCAATCCATCCCCTGTTCCGCTGCTTCAAGAGAGGGAAGCATGCCGGGGAGTCTGCGAACAAGAGGGAGGACTCCGGTGATGGTGGAAAGGATGCATCCTGTCCTAAATAGGTACCCGGATAGGGATGCTGCTAGGATCTTGGCATCAGGGTTTTCAGAGGGTTTTAGGATACAATGTTCTTTGACTGAAGTGCGCAGAATTTGAGGTCTTCCCTACAGAATCCGGGGGTGTTTTTAGAAAAATTGACAAAGGAAGTGGCACTGGGGCACATGGGGAGGCCGTATAAGGGTTAGCCGTTAAAGGATTTGGTAGTTTTGCCATTAGAGGTGGTGCCTAAGAAGGAACCGAATAAGTTTCGGCTCATTCATCACTTATCTTTTCCAAAAGGGGGTCGGTTAATGATTCCATAGACCCAGAAGCGTGCACAGTGTCATACACTTCCTTTGATGCTGCGGTGGGGTGGGTTAGGCGCTATGGACAGGGTGCTCTCATGGCAAAATCGGACATTGAGTCAGCTTTTTGTTTGCTGCCGGTGTCCTGTCACATTGTGTCCCCCATCGGATAGTGTCCGCTGTGTACTGCGCATGTACACAGCACAAGCAAATTCCGAAAATAACCGAAGATGAACGGCGCCTGCGCCGTGAGTCCAGGTTCAAGCCCCACCATCCAAGTGGACATAGAGTTAGAATAAAAAAGAGCCGAGCGCAGCAAGGCCGTGCCCGAAGCGTGGCGAGCCCTTGTGTAGCCCTATGTCCACTTGGATGGTGGGGCTTGCACCTCGACTCACGGTGCAGGCGGCGTTCATCTTCGGAGATTTTCAGAGTCTCCTTCTGCTCCGTACTGCGCAAGCGCTGTGCCTGCGCAGTACGGGGCGGACACTTTTCGATAGCCGGACTTTTCGTGACAGAACACTGGTACACCTAGACAGTTTTAGACTGTTGGGGTGCTGTTGGCAAGGGGAATATTATGTAGATAAATGTCTTCCCATGGGCTGCTCCATTTCCTGTGCAAAGTTTGAGATGTTCAGTTCATTTCTGGAATGGGTAGTTAGGGACGTGTCGGGTCTGGATACCATCATCCACTACCTGGAAGTTTTTTTGTGTGTGTGGGACCTCCTTCCTCTAATGTGTGTGCGATTCTCTTGTCCATGTTGCAGCACAATTCAAGTAGGTTCGGCGTTACTTTGGCAGTGGACAAAACTGAGGGCCCGGAAATTAGTTTTCTGGGCATTGTGATTGATTCCAGAACCATGGAGTGTCGGTTGCCGACTGACAAGATAGATTATCTCAGGATTGAGATTAGGGGGATGATGGGGCAGAGTAATGTCCAACTCCGGATGTTACAGTTGTTATTAGGTAAGTTTAATTTTGCCTGTCTGCATTATTCCAATGGGTAGGGTGTTCTGCCGACGGCTGTCGGCAGCTACCGCTGGGGTGCGGGCCCCAGCCCATTTCATCAGACTTACCAGGGAGCTAAAGGAAGATCTGAGAGTTTGGCACACGTTTTTGGAGACATATAATGGACGATCGCTTTGGATGGAGTGAATAACGGATTTCGATTTGGTCACGGATGCGGCTGGGTCGACGGGCTTTCTTTCAAGGGCAATGGAGTGCGAAACCGTGGCCTACATCGTGGTTGGAGGCGGGCTACCTTAAGAACCTGATACTGTTGCAATTATTTCCAGTGGTCCTGGCAATGGAGCTGTGGGGAGAAGCATGCAGGAATTTGAAGATTTGGTTGAACTGTGACAACATGGTGGTGGTTCAAGTCATTAATCGGATCTCTGCGTCATCAAAGCCGGTGATGCGGTTGTTGCGTCACTTAGTGCTGCGTTGTTCACAGTTGAACATTTTTCTGTATGCTGTACATATCCCGGGCATTGATAACATGCTAGCTGACTCACTGTCTCGATTTCAGTGGGACAGGTTCAGAGAACTGCCTCCGTCTGCAGAGAAGGAAGGGGTTTCTTGCCCAGGATTGCTTTGGGAAATTGCCTTGAAGTCGCCACGGGATGGATCAGGAGGTTGTGAGCGGGGCGACCTGGGCGGCTTACTCCAAGGTATGGAGTGAGTGGTTTGAATTGGTACAGCTGGCGGAAGCTGAGCAAGTCCGAGGCAAGGTTGTTGGTGATGTATTTTGTTTCTAGACACATGGCGGGTGGGGGTTCAGTATCGGCCATTGCAAGAAAGATGGCAGGTTTAGCCTTTTTGTTCAAGCTGCAGGGCCGGCCAGATTTCACAAAAGATTTGAAGCAAGCGATAAAAGGGTGTAGCAAGTGCCACTACAGAAAAGACACTAGTAGGCCGGTCTCCATTTTGATCATTCAGGACATGTATGAACAATTGGAGTATGTGTGTTCATCAGTTTATGAGGTAATTTGTTTTAAAGTTGTTTTTTTCGCTTGCATTTTTTGGGGCATTTCGGGTGGGTGAGCTGGTGAGCCCAACTAAACAAGTAGCAGGGGATTTCATGTTCCAGGATGTGGGAGCAGCGGAAGAAAGGGTGGTGTTATGGTTGTATAAGTCTAAAACGAATCAGAGGGGAAAAGGGATGTGGGTTGAGCTGTTTCCCCTGTCTGGTTCAAGAGTTTGCCCGGTGAGTGGGCTGAGGGCTTTCCTCGGAGTTCGTCCAAATAAGGGTGGGCCATTCTTGTTGCATGAGGATGGGTCTTACTTATCCAGGTTCCAGTTTGTGCCAGTTTTTCGGACGTGCCTTCGAGCGGGGGGGGGGGGGTTTGATTGCCTGCAATTTGCTTCACACTCCTTCCGCATCGGGGTGGCCACAGAAGCTACTCGGTGTGGGTTGGATGAGGTAGCAGTTAAGAAGATTGGGCGTTGGGAATCCAGGAGATTCCGTTCCTATGTGCGCCCGCAACTGTTAACAGGTGGATTTTAGGGGAGGGGGAGTTGAGGGCGCGGTAGATTTGTTAGTTACTGCCTTCATGATTTATGTGATGTGTTTTGTTGTTGGTGTTATCCCTTGTTTGTCATTCTGTCATTTCAGATGGAGGTTACATACGCCTCGTCTGGATCTTGGGGCATTCTTATGTCTTTTGGGCGGCGAGGAGAGCAGATGTTAGACCGGATGGGAGACAGCTGGGCAAATAGTGGAGGGAGGCATGTATCCGGTGGTTGGGAATTTCGGGGATGATGTGGAGCCAGGTTGTGCCAGAGGTGCAGAGCTACGCTCGACTCGATCGGCCGCCAGACGTTTTGGTTCTCCATGTGTGAGGGAACGATTTGGGGGTCAGGCCGAGCAGGGAACTGATTTCGGCCATTAAGTCGGATTTCCTGACGCTCCGTTTAGCCTTCCCCGACATGTTGCTGGTGTGGTCCGACATAGTTGCGCGGACTACCTGGTGCATGGCGAGATCGGTTAGGGGGATTAACAAAACTCGGATTAAAGTGAACAAAGTGGTGGGTAAATTTGTTGCACGGAATGGGGGTTGGTTATCAGACCCTTAAGCCCCATACACACGGTCGGACTTTTTCATGGATTCTGTCCGATCGGACAATGTTGTTGAAAAATCAGACCGTGTGTATGCACCATCGGACAGTGTACGTCGGATTGTCCGACGGACAAAGTCTTATCTCCTGCTGGAAAGATTTGCCGACAACACGGTCCGATCACACCAAATCCGATCGTGTGTACGGTTGTCCGACCGGACAAAGTGCTACGCATGCTCACATCACATTACAAGACCAAAGCTATTGGCTACTAGCCTCTACGTAGTCCCGTCGTAGGCAACAAACGTCACCACGTTCAGAATGATCGGATTTTCCGACAACTTTGTCCGACCGTGTGTACGCAAAACCAACATCAGACAAAGTATGACGGACAGGATCCGACCGACCTGGTCCGCGGATTGTCCGACCGTGTGTATGGGGCTTTAGTTGGAGCTTAATGTGGGCTTATAACTGCGGGGTGATGGAGTTCATCTGTCAGCTGTGGGAATTGATCTTTGGGCGGATGGGATCCAGCGAGCCCTGCAGGTGTGGAGGGGCCCTTAAGGGTAAGGTGTTGGGGTATTCCAGTGGAACAGTATGCTGGAATACGGTTATGGTTGCACTGCGGGAAAGGAGTTGTCTCTGAGCTGTGATACGGCTGGAGGAATGGTATGGTATAAAGGTCCCGCAGTGTATTGGTGGAAAAATGTTAAGTTGGGGGTGCTGTCAAAGACAACAAGCTGTATGTTTAAAAAAGTTGCCGTTACAAATGTTATTTGGAAATTATTACGTTTTGTTAATAAAAGGCTGCTATGGCCATTTAAACTCCAAAACTCATGTGTGGTCTTATCATTGGTGGGGCAGGGGAAAGTGGTTTGGGTAATTTATGGATAAAAATGGGTTTAGGATAAGTTGGTGATTAGGGATGAGCCGAACACCCCCCCCCCCCAGTTCGGCTCGCACCAGAACCCGCGAACGGACCTAAAGTCCGTGCGAGCTTTAGAACCCTATTAGTTATAATGGATGCGAACGTTCGAAATTAAAAGTGCTAATTTTAAAGGCTAATATGCATGTTAATGTCATAAAAAGTGTTTGGGGACCTGGGTCCTGCCCCAGGGGACATGTATCAATGCAAACATTTTTTTTAAAAACGGCCGTTTTTTCAGGAGCAGTGATTTTAATAATGCTTAAATTGAAACAATAAAAGTGTAATATTCCTTTAAATTTCGTACCTGGGGGGTGTCTATAGTATGCCTGTAAAGGGGCGCATGTTTCCCGTGTTTAGAACTGTCTCTGCGCAAAGTGTCATTTTTGAAAGTAAAAAAGCTATTTAAAATCACTCGCGGCTAATGTTAATTCACGGCTCCCGTAACACAGAGAACAGTGATTCATTGAAACTCATTCATAAAAAAAAGTCATTGATAAAAAATAAAAAAAATGAAAAAAAAAAAAAAGCGTAGGGGTCCCCCCAAATTCAATAACCAGGCCCTTCAGGTCTGGGATGGATATTAAGGGAAACCCCAGCCAAAAAAAAAAAAAAAAAAAAAAAAATGGCGTAGGGTCCCCCTCAAAATCCATACCAGACCCTTGAGGTCTGGTATGGATTTTAAGGGGAACCCTAGCCAAAGAAAATGGCGTGGGGTCCCCCTCAAAATCCATACCAGACCCTTATCCGAGCACGCAACCTGGCAGGCCGCAGGAAAAGAGGGGGGGACGGGAGCGGCCCCCCCTCTCGCCTGAACCGTACCAGGCCACATGCCCTCAACATTGGGAGGATGCTTTGGGGGTCTAAGACCCCTAAAGCACCTTGTCCCCATGTTGATGAGGACAAGGGCCTCTTCCCCACAACCGTGCCCGGTGGTTGTGGGGGTCTGCGGGCGGGGGGCTTATCGGAATCTGGAAGCCCCCTTTAACAAGGGGACCCCCAGATCCCGGCCCCCCCCCCCCTGTGTGAAATGGTAAGGGGGTACAAAAGTACCCTACCATTTCACCAAAAAAGTGGCAAAAATGGTAAAAATGACAGAGACAGTCTTTGACAATTCCTTTATTAAAATCTTCTTTCTTCTTTCTTCATCCTTCGGTTTCTTCATCTTCTCCTTCCTTCATCTTCTTCCATCTTCTTCTTCCATTTTCTTCTTCCTCCGATCCGCTTCTTCTTGCGCTGGTCTTCTCGTCCTTCTCGTCCGGCATCTTCTTCCGTCGGCGTCGGTGTCGGTGTCTTCTTGGGCCGCTCCGCGCAATGGGAGGCTCCCGCTGTGTGAGGCTCAGCTCCATCTGACAGGTCTTTTAAAACGGAGGGCACCTGGTGACCCCGCCCCCCTCTGACGTCATGGGGAAAGCCATCATGGAATTCCCCATGACATCCCTGTGCGTCAGAGGGGGCGGGGTCACCAGGTGCCCTCCATTATAAAAGACCTGTCAGACGGAGCGGAGCCTCACACAGCGGGAGCCTCCCATTGCGCGGAGCGGCCCAAGAAGAGACAGAGACACCGACACCGACGCCGACGCCGACGGAAGAAGATGCCGGACGAGAAGGACGAGAAGACCAGCGCAAGAAGAAGCGGATCGGAGGAAGAAGAAAATGGAAGAAGAAGATGGAAGAAGATGAAGGAAGGAGAAGATGAAGAAACCGAAGGATGAAGAAAGAAGAAAGAAGATTTTAATAAAGGAATTGTCAAAGACCGTCTCCTGTCATTTTTACAATTTTTGCCACTTTTTTGGTGAAATGGTAGGGGTACTTTTGTACCCCCTTACCATTTCACACAGGGGGGGGGCCGGGATCTGGGGGTCCCCTTGTTAAAGGGGGCTTCCAGATTCCGATAAGCCCCCCGCCCGCAGACCCCCACAACCACCGGGCACGGTTGTGGGGAAGAGGCCCTTGTCCTCATCAACATGGGGACAAGGTGCTTTAGGGGTCTTAGACCCCCAAAGCATCCTCCCAATGTTGAGGGCATGTGGCCTGGTACGGTTCAGGCGAGAGGGGGGGCCGCTCTCGTCCCCCCCTCTTTTCCTGCGGCCTGCCAGGTTGCATGCTCGGATAAGGGTCTGGTATGGATTTTGAGGGGGACCCCACGCCATTTTTTTTGGCTAGGGTTCCCCTTAAAATCCATACCAGACCTCAAGGGTCTGGTATGGATTTTGAGGGGGACCCTACGCCATTTTTTTTTTTTTTTTTTTTGGCTGGGGTTCCCCTTAATATCCATCCCAGACCTGAAGGGCCTGGTTATTGAATTTGGGGGGACCCCTACGCTTTTTTTTTGTTTTTTATTAATGAATGACAGTTCTCTGTGTTACAGGAGCCATCAATTCATTAGCCGCGAGTGATTTTAAATAGCTTTTTTCCTGCAAAAATTACACTTTTTTGCAGGGAAAGTTCTAAGCACAGGAAACCTGCCCCCTTCACAGGCCACCTATAGACACCCCCCAGATGTGATACTGCAATGCTGTTCTAACAGCATGCACACACATATCCCCAGAAATAAAGCACATATTGTCAGCAGCACACTAACACGCTGACACGCTGACACTGACTGAAACATAATATGCGAGGCCGCCGGCGCGGCAGCCTCTTATACCGTGGGGCGTGTACTAAAGCCCCTGAGCTATAATTGCTACAGGCATCCTGCCTGTAGCCAATTATGGCTCTCCTCGCTGCCGGCACTGTGATTGGCCAAGCATGCGGGGTCACAGTGCATGCTTGGCCAATCATCAGCCAGCATTGCACTGCGCGGGCCGCAATGCATTGCGGGGCCGCTCGCATCACACGAATTTGATGCGAGCGGCCCCAATAGTTCTGGGCTCGCCGAGCGAGCGAACACCCGGTGCTCGATTCGAACATGGGTTCGAATCGAACACCGGGCTCATCCTTATTGGTGATATCTTAACTACACTGGTCATGAACATCGCATATCGATACCTAGCCACATACACGGAACGATATGTATTTTAGAATCTTCTAACACATTTTTATATTATGTAGCACTGACCCCCGAAGGAGCTGCTAGTTTGGATAAGGCCTGCGCTCTTCTGAGAAACCCCACTAACTTAATTCGATCCCCTTGGCACAGCTGTGGTGCAATGCAATACAGTATAATATAAAACAATGTAAAGTACCTGTATAATACCCTCAGGATCCTCTGGCTCCACCTGGTGGGGAAAACAGCACGCCACACAACTGAATACTTAACCAGAAATACTTTTACTGCAAGTATATTAAAACAGGTGGTTACAGAGATTGCACTGTTATCCCAACATAGGATGTCAGTACAATATATATCAACAGACAAATACAATATGAAAGATATATATATTCTATGTATCTAAACCTGGGAGCTCCCGCTACTTTAAAAGTTATACGTGAGGCCTCACTAAAAGTACTTTCTCCTGTATCTTCTTTCTTCGCTAGCTAGAAATAACTCCTCTGATATTTGTAATCCAAAAGGTAGGTGAAAGTTAGCTTAAGGTGCTCCAGGTATAACTCCAAGAACTTATACACAACGCTTTGGAACTAAAGTGAAGTAGGCCTAAAGCCTGCTCAGTGTCAGTTGCTCTGTTGCTCCTCAGTGGAACTACTGATTCCAGCGGAGCCTGTAAATGAGTCTAACTGCGTGTAGCAAATTAACAAACGATGGGCCGTAACCCACTCACCAACTGGATCGGAGTTCTGGGTGATGACTTAGATCCGGTAACTGCAGCTTGCTTCTGTATCAGCTGGGCCAGATGCTCTGTATCACTCCGCTGGATTGATCCGGTCCTCCGATATCCTGATGAGCGTCTCTGGGCCTTGTCAATCCGGTCACCGGCTCTCGGGCTCCATCAGATCACCTCGCAAACAAGCAGGTTTGCACTCCGTGGTGACTGTCTGACGCTGTCTCCGGAAAGCCTCCTCACAGATCCGCACAGGAAAGCAACGTGATCCCCAGAGACCTAATATGGCCGCTGCAGTCCTTTTTATACCCTACCCAGCATGCACTGTATAAGAGAGTGTTCATGGGTAGGTCACACAGACTCCTGGGTAAAAAGGTCAACCTTCCAAATCAAAACACAGTCACTTCCTGTAAGAGTCTATAGGTTTGTTCAGATATAATAACATACAAGTGCATTACCCATTTTTAGTCACTAGATGGCTCTAAGTGCAGAACCACATTAATGTCCACAGACTTAACAGTGACATATACATTATCACATCAATAGACAAAGATGTCACCGCTACAATTACATAATTTGTTTTGCACATTTATCGATGTTTATACCTCATGTTTTTTTTGGGTATTTGGCAGACACATGAATATCGTATTTTATGTATTTGATTTAGAAATATATTATATGTACGGAGTGCCAAGGAGAGCGATCTGTTGCAGCCCACTAATCTAGCCCTGAATTTATAAGGTCACTTCAATACATATTTATTATTACTTAGTTCCCTTTTATTTTATGGGTTGAAATGTAATATATTGGTTGCCTTGATCGCCTCCATGATTTCTCCTCCCCCAAATGTGTGAAAGGATTTTGCAGGACCACAGCTGATCGCTATCTGGATTAGATACAATTGGTCAGGTGACCACCATATATTATTTTGTTGTGTATAAAAGACAGATTGCGATCGGTCCTACAGCTATGATCAAGCGCCTTTAACAGTGCGAAACACATCAGTTATCATCTGGACATGTGTCTCTGATTGATGTATGGATTAAGCTTTATTCAATAAAGGCATTATTTTGAAGTGCGGCCATCCTTTTTCCATTTTCTGCCATCTTCCCATCAACCCTGACCAGCTTCCCTGTCCCTGCTGGTGAAAAACCTTGAGTGTTTACAATAATAATATTACAGCAGAGATAAGGAGTGATAATAAACCTCAGTTCACCACTGTCCATCCATGTGCCCCCCCCCCCCCCCAATAGGGGATCTACGGTTGAAAGGGATCCTGGCTACATTATTTCTCTTAGAAGGGCCCAAGAAAAGAAAAGGGTGATAGATATTCTTAATTAGTTCACCAGCCAGCAGTAGCTCTTCGCACTTCCCACCAATCTTTTGTAAGAAAGTAAATTTTCAAGAATATTAATAACCTGCAGGACTGATCATGACTGATCAAGGTACCACCTTAAAGGCTTTCTTGCAAACAATCATCACACCAACCAGGGGCATCTTCTGATCACCAGGGGAACTAAAATGGTGGTTTCTCTATGTACATCCCCCACACTCCCCTACACTAGCTAATATACAACAACTTATAACATCCAAGGGAAACATATAACATCAACATGTCAGAAAAAAAGGCCAAATAATAAAATTTTAGTCTCATCTGACCATACCACCTTTTTCTATATGGCCTCAGAATCTTCAACCAGTTGTGTGACAATAGCGAATGAATATTCGCTATTGCTACACTGATCCTCCTCCCGGCCAATCAGGAAGCAGGTCTTGAGACCCGTCACCCGATTGGCTAAAACAGGCGATCCTATTGGATGCCTAGGAGGAGGAGGGAGGAGACACATGGTGGTGCCGTTGCCCGCTACCCATAGCAGTGCTGTCCGCCCACAATCTAGATGGGTTAAGTGCCGGGCTGGATGACTGACCAGCCTCCGACCAGGAGGGGGGTGCAGGTGACCTGACCTAGAGCAGACGGGGGGTTGTTTTTTGCTGTCGCGCCCCCCCCCCCCAAAAAAAACCCTCACCAGCCGCCATTTTTATAGTATAAAACATATAATTTTATTTATCCATCCATAAAATCGTATACATCATTAATGTGAATGATAACAAACATCAACAGTAAAACCGCTGACTTGTAAGAGTATATACAAACACAAAATAAATCACACTCTCCTCTCAAATACCCAACGTGTTTCAGGAAGAGTTCAATCCTTTCTTTAGGGATGTTTAGGAGAAGGTCACAAACATTGAATTCTATAACAGGGCATAGCAGTTAGGCCCCTTTCACACTGGGGCGGTTTGCAAGCGCTATTGCGCTAAGAATAGCGCCTGCAAACCGACCCGAAACAGCTGTTGCTGTTCCTTCAGTGTGAAAGCCCGAGGGCTTTCACACTGAAGCGGTGCGCTTGCAGGACGCTCAAAAATGTCCTGCAAGCCGCATCTTTGGCTCGCTATAGGAGCGGTATATTTACCGCTCCTATAGCGCCCGTCCCATTGAAAACAATGGGGGAGCGCGCCGAACCCGCCCGCAAAACGCCGCTATAGCGGCGGTTTGCGGGCGGTATTGACCCTTTTTCGGCCGCTCGCGGGGGGTAAAAACACCCCGCGAGCGGCCGCAATGCGCCGCTAAAACGCCGGTAAAGCGGCGCTAAATATAGCGCCGCTTTACCGCCAGCGCCCCCACCGCTCCAGTGTGAAACCAGCCTTAGGGGCAAGGAGAAAACATAACATAGATACATAATAATAGCCAAGGTGGTTGTGAAAACATACCATCACTGTAAAAACAACATATGTAGATCAACACAGATGTGTGAAAGCATCTCACTGTTCCACAACTCAAGGTGTTTCAAATGTCCCCTAAGGGGGTGGCCGGGGCCCCACATGTTCCACACAAGGATCCCTCTTGAAGACCATGAAAGCTTAAAAAGGCCTTTGGGCGAGTGGCCAACCAAACAAGACATACTCTTGTTTGGTAAAAAAAAAAAAAAAAACGACTCCCAAACCCCATACTACACGTATCATTACGAGATTCAACAAACAACACAGACCAATTAAAGAAATTATTGAAAAATACTGGCACTTATTGCAGATAGATCCTACCCTCAGCCCTCACACACCAGCCCTTCAAGCTATCACTTATCGCAGAGCCAGAGCCCTACAAGATTGGTCAATATCAAATTTGTAGGGACATTTAGGAGGGACCCCTGCAAACAGAGGGGAACTTGCAGGGGATGCTCCTACTGCCAATATATGAACATGCAACAGAACATAACCCTATGCAAATTGCAAAACAGCTAGGGTGGTGTACCTACTTACCTGCCAGTGTACCAGCTTCTATGTGGGAAAAACCAAGCTGGAGTTTTACAAAAGGACATACCAGCACATTGCCAGTATGAAAACTGCCAGCCCTGATTTACCCTTGTGGTAGAAAAGATGTAGCTGGATAGCCGCACTCCAAGTTATTCAACTTTATTTCAAAAATTTAATAAAATCATGGCATCTAGGCTTGTATACAGACTAACTGCACAGCCGCTGACATGTTTCACACCGAACACGGTGCTTAGTCATAGCTAATGAGCTGAATATACATACAAAGCTATATACACACACAAGCTATTAACCACTTCAGCCCCGGACCAATTGGCAGCCAAAGGACCAGGCCCCTTTTTGCGATTGGCACTGCGTCGCTTTAACTGACAATTGCGCGGTCGTGCGACGTGGCTCCAAAACAAAATTGGCGTCCTTTTTTTCCCACAAATAGAGCTTTCTTTTGGTGGTATTTGATCGCCCCTGCGGTTTTTATTTTTTGCGCTATAAACAAAAATAGAGCGACAATTTTGAAAAAAATTCAATATTTTTTGCTTTTTGCTATAATAAATATCCCCAAAAAATATATAAAAAAACTTTTTTTTCCCTCAGTTTAGGCCGATACGTATTCTTCTACATATTTTTGGTAAAAAAAATCGCAATTAGCGATTATTGATTGGTTTGCGCAAAAGTTATAGCGTTTACAAAATAGGGGATAGTTTTATAGCATTTTTATTAATATTTTTTTTTTTACTAGTAATGGCGGCGATCAGCGATTTTTATTGTGACTGCGACATTATGGCGGACACATCGGACATTTTTGACACATTTTTGGGACCATTGTCATTTATACAGCAATCAATGCTATTTAAATGCATTGATTCCTGTATAAATGACAGTTGTAGTGAAAGAGTTAACCACTAGGGGGAGGGGAGGGGTTATGGGCTCTGACGTGTGTGTGTTTTTTTACATTAGGGGGCGGGGCTGATGTCTGACGTCATTGATCGGCTTTCCCGATGACCGGGAACAGCCAATCAATGACAGGCAGAGTAGGAAGCGCGGGGAGAGGTTTGTTTACACAAACCTCTCCCCGTTCTTCAGCTCCGTAACCCGATCGCGGGACATCAGCGGCGATCGGGTCCGCTGGTCCCGCGGCCGGGGTCACGGAGCTCCCGACCGGGTCGCGAGCGCGCCGCTGGCAGCGCGCGCGCGACCCACGGGCAGGCATTTAAAGGGCCGTGTACAGGTACGTGGTTTTGCCTGCCCGTGCCATTCTGCTGACGTATATATGCAGTGGGCGGTCGGGAAGCAGTTAAACAAATGAATAAAATACGTGTATAACAAGATAGCAATTAGGGAAGCACCTGTGAACATCCAAAATCTGAAGGTTAACATTTAAATGGATGGAAGGAAAAAACCTTTTTCACCTAAAACGCTTAAATCAAGCTGACATGTTGAAAGCATATATAATGGTAATAAATAAATAACATGATAAATCTTATCTTTAGGTGAAGAGGTACAGGTGCAACCTGAAAAAAATAAAAAATGACATATGTAAAAACATTTTTCATTTTGTATGTAAAAAATCGCACGCATTGGCAAACACACAGAAAAAAGAAAGAAACAAACTCTCAATGTGTGTAAATGCCGATGCATTGGGCTCATTGAATATCAAAACCGCCAGAGAAAAACACAAATATTCCCAAAAAATGGCACATCCCAAAAAAAAGCTGCATAATAGAAAGATTGCTAATATCTCATTATTGGATGTGTCTGTTTAGGCCTTCTCCTATGATACAATGCATAGATAGGAAAGATAAAAAAATTTTAATAAATATAGGAATAGACCAAATGAACGATTGGAACCGAATATTCTAAGACCAAAGGCGAATTAAATGTGTATATCCTTATACCAACAGGTATGGGGAGCTGATGCAAATACCCAGCTAGTTGATCACACACCTCATATAATATATCAGGTGTGTGATCAAACGAATAACAAACATGTTTAATAGGATATTGATTAACACATAAAATACTGATTTTCATAATCACTGCAGCGAAAAATGCTGCAATATGTGCATACAGCCCTATTCAAGAAACAGTCTCAATCGAAGAATTAGCCTGTCCTCAATGTAAGGCTATTATAATAAATGGGAAATAGTGAATAAACTCTGGCAGAAACATGATAAAATTAGCCCAGCAGAACCAGATGAAAAAACCTATCAGCACCAGACCGACAACCAGTAAAATGGGAGCCATACATACTAGCTTAGTATGCGACATTGTTCACACGTAACCACGTAAATAACCAATTTAGTGTTACAGTTAAAATCCTTATTCAGAGACCTAGAAAGGATAGTATCGCCTCGTAAAATGTGGGGGCAACATGGACAGTTATTGCCCCCAAAATTGAAAAGAAATTGCTACTTTGGTGAACCTCGTTTGGAATGGGCAGTCTTGGGTCTCATGCATACTTGGCTGTTAGCCCCAGTGAATTAAACCCTAGTGTTTTGTTGTGGGCAGAAGGTACAAGTACATGGTCCACCTCCTCTACCAGCAGCCTGTAAAACTCTATGAGAGGTGGAAAGCTGCTGTGGCTGGTTGGGGCTGGATGGTGCACCGAGTAATACTAATGGTTAAGGCGGTATTTGCCCAGGGGTTGAGAGCCCAGAACGCAGACTACATGCATTGTTCTCAGCCCTAGGATCTCCATTGTTAGCAATTCCCCAGTTGTCAGCTATTTTTATGACCTTTACACTACATACTGCATGGGAAAAGCAAATGTATTTGCTTTGGTAAATATCATTCTATTGAGACAACTTCCAGGCAACATTAGTATAAGAAAATGTTCCCATACAGTATAATCTATTTCAGTCTGTTGCATGTGTAACCTAGCTGTCTGTAAGCATAAAGACTTTAAAATAAACATGGAAAAAATCCATTACAGCTTTTCAGGTGCTGCAGCCTTTTTCTCCAAACTTCCCCTTTGGGTAAACAACCTTTTGTTCAAGGATGACAACATACACACTTTGTAATAATGGTAGAGCAGCATAGTCACCCTGGCACAGGAAGTGTAAAGCCCCATACACACGGTCGGAAAATCCAACCACCAAATCCATCGGATTTGGTCTGACGGATTTAGTCCGACAATGGTGTTGCGTACACACGGTCGGACAAAGTTGTCGGAAAATCCGATCATTCTGAACGTGGTGACGTTTGTTGCCTACAACGGGACTACGTAGAGGCTAGTAGCCAATAGCTTTGGTCTTGTAATGTGATCTGAGCATGCGTGGCACTTTGTCCGTCGGAATTCGCTACACACGATCGGAATTGGTGTGATCGGACTTTGTTGTCGGAAAATCTATCCAGCAGGAGATAGAACTTTGTCCGTCGGACAATCCGATGGAAACTGTCCGATGGTGCCTACACACGGTCGGAATTTCCGACAACATTGTCCGATAGGACAAAATCCATCGGAAAATCTGACCGTGTGTATGGGGCTTTAGGGCTCCTTCACACTGACATGTCCGTGTACGGAGCCGCCCTGCTCAGCGGGGGATCGCTCTGTCTATCCCAGCTGAGCAGGCAGATGACAGGTCTGTCTCTGCAGGGACGGACCTCTCCCCTAATGGGGGATCGGATGAAGACGGACCATAGAGTCCGTCGTCACCCGATCCGATCCGCAGACGGATGGAAAAATAGGTTTTTCCTTTGTCACACTTTTTTGGATCGGAGCGGGTCGGATGTCAGCAGACATGTCACAGCTGACATCCGTCGCTCCATAGACCTCTATGGAGTGTTCATTCAGGTCCGCCTAAAAAACTGACAGGCGGACCTGAACGGATGGTCCGAGTGAAAGGGACCTATCACTCGCTCGTTCCTCTTCTCTAATTCATAGGGTACATGCCAATCAATAAATATATTTGTATTACTTTAAATACATTGATTTGTTACCTAACATGGCCCTGAGAATGATACAGAGCCATGCAATCACCAACACAAAAAAATATGCCAAACCAACAGCTATTTTATTCTGGAACACAATATACTGGTACAAGCAGAAAGCAGCCGTAGAAGCAATAAAGTAAACTATGCAAAACCTGTTCCTTGTTGGCCCAACAGCAAGGCACAAGTACATGCTGTGACAAGCTGTATTTTAATTTTTTTTAATATAATCTTTATTTTATATTTATAAAATAACATATATTGGGCATACCTGAGAACAAAGAACAGCACAACAGCCATAAGTATAAATCAGGAACTGTTATAGAGAACCTAGGGGTTTAAGGTGCGTAGGTCTCATCCTCCAAGAAATTATGTACCATCATCTGCCTGCCCGATAGTGGCATTAGATGGTGTCTGTGTCATATTAGATGTATAGTGTATCCAAGTGGCCCAGATAGTGTAAAATTTATCATACCTGTCCTTGCACTTCGCCATCCACTTCTCTGCTGCCATGATAGAGTTGAGCAGACGCACCCAGTCGGGTCGCCCAGGAACATGGGCCATCTTCCAGTGTATAGGAATTAGACGCCGGGCAGCATTTAAGAGGTGTGGAAGAATTGATTTATGGTAGAGGCTTATAGGAGTGGATGGCACGTGCAGTAAGAATTCCAATGGGGAATTCTGCAAATCTAATAATAATAATAAATAATTTTTATCTGTGCCCTGATATCCTGCCATAAGTGTAAATGTGTGTCCCTCGCGCTACTTGGAGTGAGTGAATGGTCAAAGATAAATAATAAATAGTGCTCTGCTGCAAAATGCAATGTGTTCACAAATACACAATAAAGATATATAAATAAAAAGGAATTTCGCGCAATAGATAGCTAAAAGTGAAATAATGCAATAAAAGGATGCGCCAGTAATATAATATTGCTGGTGAGAGGTAATAAATTAATCAATGCAATACTAATAAGTGTAAGTGTCTAGCAATAAATAAACATTTAAAGTGACTTGTGCAAAACCTTAATAGTAGTGACAGTTCAAAAGTGCTGTAAAATACAGGATAAGTTAATGTGCATCAAATACTGTGGAACACAAAAAGTGAATAAAACAATCGATAAATAATGACTAAAAAATATATATATATAGTGACTAAAAATATATATAAAATATATATCAATAATGAATGAGTAAAATGGATGGTTAATAACAGTTAATATAGTCCCAGGTTGGATAAAATATATATGAATATAACAGTGTCCAAGTTAGTCCATCAGGTCCTGATAAAATAAATATATATAATCAGGTACTGCGATCACTTGAGTCCTCCTCTGCTGCCACTTCCAGCAATGTCTCCTCGCTAAGGTAGCAGTAGGTAGCGAGGAGACAGACATTGCTGGAAGTGGCAGCAGAGGAGGACTCAAGTTTTAAAACGCCCTTAAAGGAGAAGGATTTTACCCTTACCAAGTTTTGTCGAATAATTTGTATCCACATCTCATGGGACTATAGGATATGCCCGAAAAGCTTCTATTTTATATACTTGAGGTGAGAGTTCTGGGAGACTGGCGATTGGATTGAATTTATGAAAAATCAGGACCAAGTATCCACTACAGAATCTATAAAGCACACAGGACTTAATTTTATGAGTCACACAGAAAGCGTTGATTACCTGAGTGAACTGAAATAACCATTAACTCATTACTGCACGATCTGAGTGATCGCAGTACCTGATTATATATATTTATTTTATCAGGACCTGATGGACTAACTTGGACACTGTTATATTCATATATATTTTATCCAACCTGGGACTATATTAACTGTTATTAACCATCCATTTTACTCATTTATTATTGATATATATTTTATATATATTTTTAGTCACTATATATATATATTTTTTAGTCATTATTTATCGATTGTTTTATTCACTTTTTGTGTTCCACAGTATTTGATGCACATTAACTTATCCTGTATTTTACAGCACTTTTGAACTGTCACTACTATTAAGGTTTTGCACAAGTCACTTTAAATGTTTATTTATTGCTAGACACTTACACTTATTAGTATTGCATTGATTAATTTATTACCTCTCACCAGCAATATTATATTACTGGCGCATCCTTTTATTGCATTATTTCACTTTTAGCTATCTATTGCGCGAAATTCCTTTTTATTTATATATCCTGCCATAAGTGCCGAAGCCTCGGGCATTCCCACCAAATGTTCAGGAAGGTGCCTCGAAGTTCACAGCCCCTCCAACAGGCATCAGAGGCTGTCGGATATATACTAGCAAAGGTTGTTGGAACTCTATACCAGCAAGTCAACAGCTTAAAGCTATTTTCTTGCATCTTAGTGTCCACTGAGCTCTTGTGAGTAAGATGATATAAATGACTCAATTGAGCTTCTGAGAATGTATGCTGCAGGTCTCTCTCCCATTCTCGTATGTATATTGGCTTACCCTGAGACTCCGCAGACTGCAACATCTCGTAAAGCACAGACATAGAGTGAGGAATGGGGTCTACAGACTTACATAGCCTTTCAAATGGGGTCAGGGAGGAAGGAGGTCTGACTGGGTGAGGCTGACTACTGATAAAATGTTGTAATTGTCTATAGCGCCATTCGTCCATCGGGAAACGGCCAAATTGAGAGCGTAGCTAGTCCAAAGAGACTAGGCTTTGCTTTTGTACAAACCTCCCGCATTGTGTCTCCCCATCTCTTGTCCACATGCAGAAATTAGACATGTGCGATTAGTTTCGTACGAATCGGAAATACGAATTTTTACAAATACGAATTCTGTACGAAATACGAAATTTCGTTTACGAATTTCGGATCCAAATTATCCAAATCCAAACTACTAAATAACTAATTTCAACTAATATGAAAGAAATTATAGTGGATATAAGGAATGATTCGAATGAATTCGAGATTCAGTATAACGAATATCGACACTCTACGAATAATAACGAATTATTCGAAAACGTATTAACGTTACATAACACAAGTCTATTGTTCACCAATCACTCAGAGGAAGTACGAAATACGAAATTTCGTATTCGTAAAAACAAAATTTCGTATTTCGTACTTCCTCTGAGTGATTGGTGAACAATAGACTTGTGTTATGTAACGTTAATACCTTTTTGGATAATTCGTTATTATTCGTAGAGTGTCGTTATTGGTTATCCAAATTAACGATTCGTAACGATTCGTACGTATTCGTAAACTAAATTTCGTATTTCTAACTTCCTCTGAGTGATTGGTGAACAATAGACAATATACTTGTGTTATGTAACGTTAATACGTTTTCGGATCATTCGTTATTATTCGTAGAGTGACGTTATTCGTTATCCAAATTAACGATTCGTAACGATTCGTACGAAATTCGTATTTCGTACGAATCCGAATTAAATTTCGTACACGAATTCCGAATTAAGATTTTTTTTTATACGAAACGAAACAATTTTTTTGACGGCTCCCATGTCTAGCAGAAAAAGGAGAGGTGTTCCCCTGGGGTGAACCAGGGGAAGCCCCCAAGAGGTGCAAGCAGGGACACAGGCTGCGATAGCAGCTCCCGTGCGTTTAGTGTATCCCATAACTTCAGCACATGGACAGAGACCAGTGACACAAAATGATCTGAGAGGCCTTGACAATCCCGGGGGAGCCAAGGGGCATGGGACAGATTACGTCCAGCCAGGAATTTCTCAGGAGGAACCCAAGATTTAGTGGCAGTATGGTGTTGCCAGTCGAGAATCCTTTGCAGGGCAACCGCCTCATAGTATGCTGTATTTTCATTTACCTCTGTAAGTACCTGTCTATTTTTTTTTAATAAATACGGTAGTTTGGTGGTTTTACACAATGTGTGGCCTGTGTTCCTCTCCATGAGTGCGGATGTGGCCTCATCTGACATGCTGATCCTTGGAATCACTGAAACCAAAAGTTGGTGTCCTGTTATTGCCATTGATGAATGTCTGAAAGTCTGTGGTGGGAATCTTTCACATTTGGTAAGAGGCTAACCTTATTTGTGTTGAAGGGCACTATCAAACCCCAGAACTGCTGGATAGGATAGGTAGGAAGGATAATCCTGAAGGTTCAAGATGTGCCCAATCTCCTGGCTCTGTTATTCACCTGTTTTGGAGATCTCCAAAAATAAACCGGTATTAGTAGGATGTAATAGATGTGATAAACTCTACTTATAACACTGCGTTAATTCCAGATCCCGTTCTATGCATATTAGGGTACTTAAATCCCAACAATCTGGAACATGATCAGGTAGTGGCCATTATAAGATCCCTTTTTGTAGCCTGTAAGTTGATAGTCTCTTGTTGGGTCCCACCCAACCCTCCTACACTGGGGGACTGGATAAACTTGTTATGTTTAAAAACACACCAATGTATAACTAAATGCATCCTTGAAATTCGGAAGAATCTGGAAAAAATGGATAGATGCTTCATGCTCCATGCTCCAGCCTAAAAAGGAAAAGGTAGTGTTTGAAGAGCAGGTTGGCCTGTTTTATTTAACTTTTTATACAGTGTATTGGTTGCGCTGGAATATTTCTGGAATTTTTAAAAATAATGAAATAAATGGAACTTCTGCTTTTCGGAACCCCCCCCCCCCTCCGGTGTCACATTTAGCACCTTTCAGGGGGTGCAGATACAGGTATTTGCACCCAATTCCGGGCACAGACCCCTGCGGGGGGGTCTACGCCACTTCCCGTCCCCCCCGCTGTCTGTTGGGAGACACACAGGTCCCAGAGACAGCAGGGACCATTCGGATTGCGCTGCGTGACTTGCGCATGCGCAGTAGGGAACTAGGAAGTGAAGCCGCTGGCGGCAGCAGCACCCGGGGATCGAGGGCGGTTTGGCCTTGGGTGCCGACATTGCGGGCGCCCTGGACAGGTAAGTGTCCTTATTTTAAAAGTCAGTAGCTGCAGTAGTTGTTAAATTAATTTCGGTGGACCTCCTCTTTAACTGAGCAGAAAGGAAAGTAGAGAGGAAGAGAGAGTAGAGGAAGGGAAAAGGGGAAAAGGGAATTTCTTTATTTTTTTATATATATTTGTTTATGTAAAAGGAAAAAATAAATAAAAATAAAATCTAATTTAACCACTTCAGCCCCAGAACGATTTGCCCCTTAATGACCAGGCCATTTTTTGCGATACGGCACTGCGCCGCTTTAACTGACAATTGCACGGTCGTGCAACGTTGTACCCAAACAAAATTGACGTGCTTTTTTTCCCCACAAATACAGCTTTCTTTTGATGGTATTTGATCACATCTGTAGTTTTTATTTTCTGCGCTATAAAAAAAAAAGATTTTGAAAAAAATTTATATTTTAGACTTTTTGCTATAATAAATATCCCCAAAAAAATGTAAAAAAAAAATGTATTTCTTCATCAGTTTAGTCCGAAATATATTCTTCTACATATGTTTGGTAAAAAGAAAAATCACAATAACCGTAAATTGATTGGTTTGTGCAATAGTTATAGCGTCTACAAAATAGGGAATATATATATATATATATATATATATGGCATTTTTATTATTATTATTTTTTACTAGCAATGGCGGCGAGCTGCAATTTTTAGCAGGACTGCAACGCTACGGCAGACAGATCGGACACTTTTGACACATTTTTGGGACCATTGACATTTATACAGCGATCAGTGCTATAAAAATGCACTGATTACTGATTACGGTAAATGGTAAGATCTTCCATGTGGAAGCAAAATAAGATTACAGAAATCTAGTACATACAGTATATTAGAATCAATAAATCATATTTAAAAACTCATATCCTTTGTTTGGATTTGTGGTGTTGGGTTTCTATTATATTAAATTTCATTAGTGGTACACTATAATAACACGTATTTACAATGCACCTATTGTAATTAATTTCTAGAATTTGAACCCACACCTACCACCATTTGGTTATGTGTTTCTCATCTTTGTTGGGATCATGGTATGCACCCAGTCTTTTCGGGTTCCGACCTCAGCTCCTAGGAGTGATACCTTTGGCAGCCCTCCCTGTCTGGATGCACAGACTCAGACTCTACAGGCTTGTAAATATCCATAGGGATGAGTTTACACCTCTCTCCCTATATGGTGATATGGCAATATCTAAAATGAGTCCTCACACACCCTTTGAATGGGTGCTGTCTCTTTAAATATTGCAGCAGCGCTAAGTGATTTTAACTGAAGAGTTCATAAAAAATCCATCAAATCATGAATACAGTCTGTATGCAGTGAGGCTTAACCAGTTCTTTCTGTGATACAGTGATGAGACAATAATTCTTATCACCACGTGCTGGTAAAAACTCCCCTTTGGGGATGCACTCACCAGAGCAAAGACAGAATTGGGCATATCAATCAGAAACCAATGGTAACTGCAACCTCCTTAGTACGTCCGCCTTTCCTCCACCTGTGTACCTCAGAGTAGTTCCTCTCCAACAGTATCCAGCATAGAAAAAACAAAGTATTGCGGATAGCATAGTACAGTTTGGAAAAACAAGTTTTTATTTCAGCTTCCCATTCCCCCCCAAGTAAAAATGCGTACCAGAATACAAATCATAAACCGCTTTGTGTAATAATAAAACTGCACTCTGCCTGTAAGGTTTCCGTCCGCCGGAAACCCACGCCAAAGACCGCCGTGTATAGATCTCCCTTCCACTTCCTGGTATCTCGGCTGGCTGGAGCGCACTCTGGACCGCAAATCGTCACTTCCTGCGAGGCCACGATCCTGACGCGTTTCGTCACTTCCGGACGTCGTCTCCCTATATCTATATGTATATACTTCTCCCACATATGGTTTCAACCATGGTTTGTTGTAGACCCAAGTGCACCTGCCCCTGAAGAGGGTATTTTTATATACACGAAACGCGTCGGGCCTACTGGATACACCTATTCTTTAAACGATTTATTGATTCTAATATGTTGTATGTACTAGATTTCTGTGATCGTATTTTGTTTCCACATGGAAGATCTTACCATTTACCATACTATATACCTGCCATGCTGCATTACTGTTTTCACAATACATGGTTTTTACCATGTGATTGCATATTTACTCATTGCATTTATGTTATGCTGTGATGCTTTTGGTCAATAAAGGTTTCCTTTTCAAAACCGACTTATCATTTAGCCACTCCCACCCACCTCATTCAAAGTCCCGAAAATCCCCCCTCTTTGCGAAGTCTTCTTTGTGAACGTTCACATATGTCTGGTGCGAATTCCCTGTCCGTTTTCACTGTAAATTTCCAAAGCAGCTGTTCCGCAGTTCAGCTGCAATTTCCACATACAGTTCAGATGCAAATTTTCAGACCCGGCGCCTTTAACAATAGCTGGTTGTTAAGGAGCTGACCAGGAAGCCGGCCGCCACATCCATAACAACTGATGACAGCTGAATGTAAACCAAAGAATTGCCGGCAATAAAAAAAAAGAAAACAAACAGCGTGGGGTCCCCCCCAAATCCATACCAGACCCTTGTCCAAGCATGTAACCTGGGAGGCCAGGAAAGGGGGGAGGGACGAGCGAATGCCCCCCCTGAACCATACCAAGCCATATCAGCTTAACATGGAGGGGGGTGCTATGGGGCAGGGGGGCCCCTGCCCTCCCCAAAGCACCTTGTTACCATCTAGATGGGGGCAAGGGTCTCTTCCCCACAACCCTGGCTAGTGGTTATGGGGGTCTGTGGGCAGGGGCTTATTGGAATCTGGAACCCCTTTTTAAAAAGGGGGCCCCGGATCCCGGCCCCCCATGTGACTGAGTATGGGGTACATTGAACCCCTACTCATTAACCCCAAAAATTGTCAAAAAGAAATAAAAAACAGAGACAGTTTTTGACAATTCCTTTATTAAAAAAACAAAAACAAAGTCCCCCAGTGTAGATCCAGTGTTAATCACGATTAACGTCGCCGGTATGGACTTGGGGGGGGGTGTAAGGATTTGGGGGGGGGCCCACACTGTTTTTTTTTTTTTTTTCCATTGCCGGCAATTTCTTGGTTTACATTCAACTGTCAGAGGGGAACCTGCTGATGAGTCATTGGTTGTTAAGGACGTGGTGGGCGGCTCCCCAACCTGCTCCTTAAAATGATTGTGAAGGCTTTTTTTATTTTGAAATAACAAACATGTTATACTTACCTCCTCTGTGCAGTTGGTTTTGCACAGAGCAGGCCAGATCCTCCTCTTCTTGGGTCCCTCTTTGCTGCTCCTAACCCCTCCCTCCTTTGAGTGACCCCTCAGCCAGCAGCTTGCTACAGGGGACATAGAATAGAATAGGGGACATAGAATGCATAGAATGTGTGAGGCCAACAAAACACCAACTGCCAGATGGTTCATGTGACGGGAGGGCACATGGAACCCAGAATCATGCAGCTATGAGAATATATCTCTCTGATGGTCAGATTGGAGGAAGCAGTATTACTGACGGAAGCACTCAGCGGAGTGAGGAAAAGGATCCGTCACAGTTCAAAACAGCCTAGACCTGCTAGACCTGCACAGAGAGGAAATTCTATCATCGCTGTGAAATTCTCAGAACTCTGTGATGATTTTGCTCAGATAAAAAAGGTCCAAAGAAGGGATGATGCTCAGGTTCTGAGGTTATCTCTGTTCTCAGGAATTCTTTTCTATTAGTGTTACTAAGATCATCTGCAGTTCATAAGGACCCCACACCCACACTTATTTTCTGTCTTAATACTTTTTATCCCTCTTTGTTATTTTTTGCAATATAAACGGAAAAAGATCGAAAGTTTTGAAAAATTTTCTACTTTTTGTTATAAAAAAAATCCAATAAACTCAATTTTAGTCATACATTTAGGCCAAAATGTATTCAGCCACGTGTCTTTGGTAAAAAAAAGTCAATAAGCGTATATTTATTGGTTTGCCCAAAAGTTATGGCGTCCACAAACTAGGGTACATTTTCTGGAATTTACGTAGCTTTTAGTTTATGACTGCCTATCTCATTTCTTGAGGTGCTAAAATGGCAGGGTAGTAACCCCCCCCCCCCCCAATGACCCCATTTTGGAAAGTAGACACCCCAAGGAAATTGCTGAGAGGCATTTTTTAAAAAAAAAAAAAAGATTACACAAAGTTGTCACTAAATGATATATTGCTCACACATGCCATGGTTATATGTGAAATTACACCCCAAAATAAATTCTGCTGCTTCTCCTGAGTATGGGGATACCTCATGTGTCGTTTTAATTTGGACCGTCGCGTCTGCGTGAAGGGAGGCTAGAACGAAAACATTCTTATTATGCCTCCACTTCACAGCGCGCAAATTATTACATCTCAAGCAGGCTCTCTCCCCCAGCCTAAGACGGGAATATACAAGCCGCTGAGGTAAGCCCCGGCGATTAGATTGCACGGTGCCAAACGCGCCAATTCCATGATCAAATAAGTGACTAAAAGTGGCACGCTTGTGTAATAATTGTCCACATACAAGTGGTACCCCTTTTAAGGGTGACACCAAGTCCCACACAATCTTATCAGCGCTCCCTATGTAGTCTGGACAGTTCTCCGGCTCCACGTAACTATCTCTTCCCTCGTAAACCATAAAACAACATGTATAGCCTGTTGCCCTGTCACAGAGCTTATACATCTTGACCCCATATCTGACGGCACGCTTTCTGGGAAGATACTGTTTGAATGACAAATGGCCAGAAAGCCTAATCAGGGACTCATCAACACAGACAGCTTGATCGGGAGTAAACAAGGCTGTAAATTGCTGGTTGAAGTGGTTTACGAGGGGCCAAATTTTGTATAGGCGATCGTATTCAGGGTCACCCTGAGGACGACATAGTTTATTGTCATTAAAGTGCATGAACCGCAAGATCTGCTCGTATCGTGTCCTGGTCATGGAGGCAAAGAACAAGGGCATATGGTGAATTGGATCAGTGGACCAACATAACCGCGATTCACTTTTTTTAGTTATGCCCATGAGGAGGGATAGGCCCATGAAGGTCTTAAATTCGAAGACCGCAATAGGTCTCCAATCTCTGTCAAGGGTCAACTGGGGATTAGCGGCAATGAATTAACCAGCATACAAATTGCTTCGGTCCACAATAGATCTATAGAGATCTTCCGTGAAAAACTGCAAATAAAAATCAAGTGACGTAAAATCAACTGTTTCCACCTGAATTTCGGGTTGGCCAGTGAATGGGGGAAGTGGTGGGCTCCCAATTCCGATTGGCAAATGCAGCAGGAAGGGCATTATGGCCTAGACAGGTCTGTCTTTGTCTTCTTGGTGGCTGCGGGACACTAGTTGTGCTAGCCACCTCACCAGCTTAAACTGCACTTATGGGACTGACCACGTCACCAAGTGTTACTGCAGTGCTGGATGTACGACCAGGATTTACTAGGCCGCTGGTGCTAGCCAGTTCACCAGGTGGATGAACAGCACTAGTACTGGCTCTTTGCTCCATACGAGAGCCCTGCGGTACTTGCACCTCAACAACAGCAGAAGAACGGGGTCGGGTATGCCTGACCTTGACAGGGACCACTACTCCGTCGTCAGAGCTGTCTGTTAGGGTGCTGCTGTCTACATGTTCGTATTCTGAGCCTGAATCTGACAGATGGGTGAGTTCCTCTTCACTCTCCTCTGTCATGCACAGAAACGTGTAGGCCTCTTCATAAGTGTACCTTCAATTGGACATTTTGGCCTATAAATTTACTGGTACAACTAGTGAGACTCACAGGAAAAAAGACCACCTGACTGTCAGCGACTGCTTCAAATGCTACCAAAAAAACTGTCAGCGTTCGCAGGGATCAGGCCTGACTCTGCGAATGCTGCAGTTATGTGTTCAGTGTTTTGTAAGTGACAGCGATTGATACTGCACTTGGGTGGGGTGGTCTGGACTGGGCTGGGCGGAGGGGCTAAACACAGGTGCTAGCTGGTATCTGGGCTGATCCCCCTAATGCTGCATTTCTGGGAACCCTAAACTATTGGGGACGCTAATACAGTTCTGATCAGATCAAAGATATCGATCTGTTAACACTATACTACTAAGGGAGGTGTATGGTGCATGCGTGGGTGTTGGCGCTACTGGCACTAATCTGACGCTGCCTGGGGTGACGCAGACCCTAACTGATGCTAAAACCCGCCGGGTGATCAGGGGTTAAACCTTTTATTAGGTAATGTACGGCCGGTGTCCTATTAAAAAATAACCAATTAACCAGCGTCACCCGTGACATTACTACGGTGATAACTGGTGACGGGTTGATCAAGGGGTTAAATCTTTATTAGGGGGGTTTAGGGGGGTCCCCAGACCTATCTGGGCCTACTAGTAAGTACCCTAACGCTGATTAGTGTCACAAATGACACCAGTACAGTGATCAAAGAAAAATATGAACACTACACTGGTTGACACAGTGACAGGGGGTGGAGGGGTTAACTGGGGGGCGATCGGGGGGGGGGGGTGAAATGTTTTGGTGCATTTATGCATGCAGTTTGCGTTTTTTTTCTCTTTAACACACTGTGTATAGCTGGTTGCTATGGAGTGGGCCGGCAAGCCAGCCACCCCACCCCCAAATCCATCCATACCAGGCCCCTCTGCCCCAAAGCACCCTCCCATGTTGAGGGCATGTGGCCTGGTATGGTTTAGGAGGGGGGTGCGCACTCGTCCCCTCCATTTCCTGACCTGCTGGGCTGAATGCTCGGATAAGGGGCTGGTATGGATTTTTTTTTTTAAATTGGCATGGGGTTCCCCTCCAAATCCATACCAGACCCAAGGACCTTGTATGAATCTATGACGAACACTGTGTAGTTATCAAAAAAGATTTAAAATCTTCTGCATCCGCCAAAACACCAAAGTTATTTTCCTGGTGCCTCCATGGCAGCATACCTGTGATAGAGCTCCGCCTCGACTCCTCCCTCAGGACTAGTGAATAGCATAAATTAAAGGCACCGTCCCTCCCCCAACATTCTCCTTTTTTTCCTCATACCTCTTGTGCTGGTGAAGAGTAGCAGATGTCCATACCTCTGCCTTCGGCAGCGTCCGCCGGGTTTAGCCTTTCCCGTGCGAAGTCCCTGTTCTTGGGTCCGCTCAATGCACTAATAAGACTGGGAACCCCTCTGTGGATCTGTGGGGTCTTCTTGCAGAGTTTCCTCACAGGAACGCAGTCTGCCGCCTTCTATGATGAATCGCAGCGAGTCGCAGGTGGATCAGCTCAGTCTCAGGCCGGTTACCTTTTTTTTTTTCTCTCTTTTTCCCCTCTCTTTTTCTCCCCTTCTCCCTCTCTCTTCCCTCCCATATAATTGTGCCTTGGATGTTGCTTACATGCCCTCCCTTTTGTTTTGTACAGGGATGCCACCAAATAGTCATCTTTCATGGGGGGGGGGGCCGCGGGAGCGCTCCTTATTGCTCCTGCATGCGGCTGACAGGTCCCCCCGGGGTCGGCGTCCTCGCCGCCTGATGGGCGCATGCGCGTTCCGGGGTGGTGAGGAGACGCCGACTGGCGAGGGCTCCGCACAGAGCCCTCGCCGCCGATAGCTACTGCGCATGCGCGTGCGCATGCGCAGCGGCCTGACCGCCCGGCGGCCATTTTGGTTACTGGAAAAAGTTCCAGTTTTTGCCCTTTCTTCATTGTTAATAGGTAGGAGGTGGTTTGGGATTAGCCCATCCACCTCCTTTTGTATTTAAAGGATAGCAGCAGGGTCATGGCTGTCAGTAGTGTTTCAGCCGTGCCCTGCGAGCCTCTTGCTGACCGTCTCTCGGTAGGTTTCCCCAAATGAGCAATTAAAAGTTTTTTTTTTAATGATGAAAAGGGAAAACACAGGACATAATATAATTTAATATACTTTTTTTTTTGTGTGTGTTGTGTATACATGGGAAATCTCTGGCAAAATATAAAAAAAAAAAAAAAAGAGAAAAGGAGACGGGGGGGAAGGGGGCGGGAGGGGCGCACATGTATGTGGGTATATAAGCAAGTATATGTTACATGTAGGTATTTATGTGTACGCTTAAATCTACATAGTCCTTTCTCTCTCTCTCTTCCCCTATCTTACTATATTTCCGCAGCTGATCCCTCTGCCCAACCGCGCTATGAGTTATTCATCTCGTAACAAAGATCCTCCTACGTCCAATAGGTATGAGACCAACTGTACGTGAGTATAAAAAAAAAAAAAAAAAAGTGCACTGCATGAATCTAACATAGATTCTTTGCATCGTAGCCCTGCCCACTCCAAAAGCACCAAGAAGTCGTCAAGACGCAGCGACAATGATGACAGCCCAGACCGCAGGTCCCGTTCCTCTCATCATGGGTCCCGGTCCTCACGCCACGAATCAGAGAGGTCAAGATCCAGAAGACGAGACCGGTCGCCTTCCCCTAGAAGTGGCGCAAAGAAGAAGTGCTGGACATGTGGGGCTACGCCGCTACCGGGCAAACTGGTCTGTAAGGACTGCTTCAGGGACTACGCGGCCAACCGCGAGCTCGAGAGTCAGCAGGTCGTGGATCTGCTTAAGCGGACAATGAGGGACTCATTCTCCGAGCTAGCAGCCCTGGTCCCCGTTCAGCCAGTCCCACGGACACAGGCAGGGGAGACAGATCACGAAGTCCCAGGTCCTTCGGCAGTCAGTACCCCCCCGCCGCCGTCACGGCTGGCCGAGAAATTACCACCTGAAGACCCCTCAGGGGACTCTTCAGAGGAATCAGAGCCGTCTGGATTCAGCTATGCCCTGGTCCCACCATTCATCCAAGCGGTCAAGACCGCGATCACCTGGGAGGAGGCGGAGGAACCACCTCAAAGGTCCAGGAGTTACTTCCCATTCCTCAAAAGGAGACAGATTCTCTTCCCTCTAATGGGGGAGATCACGGAAGTCATCCAAAATGAATGGTTAAGGACCGACAAGAAGCTCTCCGTGGGCCGGCTCAATAAACTTTATCCTCTACCAGAGGCTGAAACGCAGTCGCTGAACTCCATGCCGGTAGTAGACGCGGCCGTGGTGCGTTTACCGAAGAATGTCACCCTCCCAATGGAGGATTCCGCTTCCTTTAAAGATCCTCTAGATAGGCGGATCGATCTGGAGCTTAAGAGGAGCTACTTGGCCGCAGGAGCCGCCTGTAAACCGGCCATTGCCCTCACTTCTGTGTCAAATGCCATCAGAGCCTGGACAGACAACATCGAGACGGCCCTACGACAGGAGGTCCCTAGGGAAGACATAATAAAAGCCTTGGAGGAACTTAGACTGTCGGCAGACTTTGTCGGGGAAGCAGCCATTGACACCATCAGATGCTCGGCCCGGTCTATGCTCCATTCTGTGATGGCAAAGAGAGGCTTATGGCTGAAGCCCTGGACGGCTGATCTCGCCTCCAAGCAAAATTGGTGTAAGATCCCATTCGATGGCAAAGCGCTATTTGGAGACAAATTGGAGAAGGCTATCTCCAGGGTGACAGGGGGAAAATCTGGTATGCTCCCCCAGGACAAAAGGGTGCGAGGACCCAGAGGAGGTCCATCCAGGTTCCGCCAGTCAAACGCCAGGGACTTTAGACAGTCAAGGTACTTCAGAGACAACAGAAGGCCCTGGAGAGGCACCCAAGCTTCCTTTTTGAGCAGAAAAAACAAAGCCCCTAGGACCCCTCAGGAGCAGAAGCAGTCCTTTTGACGCCGGGCTACTCCAGAGACCATCGGTAGGAGCCAGACTAAAGTCCTTTGTCCCAGTCTGGACTACCCATTGCCAAGACCCCTGGGTTTTATCAACAATCCAGTGGGGACACTTTTGGAAGTTCTCTCACACTCCACCTCCCATATCCTTCAAGAGAACCGAGATTCCGGCCTCACCGTCAAAAGCGCAGGCCCTAGTACAGTTTATAACATCCCTCCAGCTTCAGGGGGCGGCTGTACCGGTTCCCTTGTCAGAGCGCTTCACAGGCTTCTACTCTACCCTGTTCCTAGTACCCAAAAAGACAGGTGGTTGGAGGCCAGTGATAGACCTGAAGAAGCTCAATCTGTACATCAGCACCGAGAGCTTCAAGATGGAGTCCCTGCAAACAATTATCCAAGTAGTCCAACCAATGGATTGGATGATCTCGGTCGACCTGCAGGATGCCTACCTCCATATCCCAATTCTTCCTGCATTCCAGAAGTATCTGAGTTTTGCAGTGGGCCAAACCCACCTACAGTTTCAAGCCCTACCCTTTGGGCTGTGCACCTCCCCCAGAGTGTTCACCAAAATATTGATATCCGCTCTGGCCCCCCTTCGGGAGAAGGGCCTGAGGATATACCACTACCTGGACGATATCCTCCTACTAGCCAGCAGTCCGGAGCAATTGGTACATCACCGGGAGATCCTTCTACAGTCCCTAAGAAGACTGGGATGGCTTATAAATATGGACAAAAGTCAATTAACACCAACTCGACAGATGGTCTACCTAGGTGCGATGTTCAACACTCAGGAAGGGACAGTGTCGTTACCTCCTTCGAAGGCAAGGATCATCATCCGCAGGATGCGCAAGACCATCCAGAGCCAGTATCTGACGGCATCACAATGTCTGAGTCTTATTGGCACAATGTCCTCTTGTATTCCCCTGACGCCTTGGACCCATTGGCACCTGAGATACTTTCAAACAGGTTTTTTGGCTCAATGGAAGAGACAGCGTCTCTCACAGACAATCCTGCTGACGGGAGTAATGCGCAGGAGTCTGCGCTGGTGGACAATCCCGGAGAACCTCTCCAAGCCTCACTATCTGGGCTCCCTCTCTTGGACCACGGTCACATCCGACGCGAGCGGGCAAGGCTGGGGGGCCCATTGCGGGGAAACCAGGATTCAAGGGAGATGGTCATGTTCTACCCGGGGAGTGGTATCCAACATCTTGGAGATGAGGGCAGCCTTCCTGGCACTGACTACTCTGACATCTCAAGTCAGAGGGCGGAGGATACTCCTACGCCTGGACAACAGGGCGGCTGTCTCATATCTGCAGAGGCAGGGAGGCACGCGCAGCAGATCGCTCCTCAGGGAGGTAGAGCCGATCATGCTCTGGGCGGAGAAGAACCTCCTGGATCTCAAAGCGATGTATCTCCCGGGCAGACTAAACACGGAAGCAGACTCGTTATCAAGAAACTTCCAAGACATCAACGAGTGGGCGCTCCATCCCCAGGTCTTCCTTCAGATCTCCAACCTGTGGGATCCCCCTCAGGTGGATCTATTTGCCACCCCGGAGAATGCAAAGCTGGACAGATTTTTCTCCCGCCTGCCACACACGCAAGCCGAGGCAGTGGATGCCCTGACGTGCCCCTGGAGGTTCACGACAGCATATGCCTTCCCTCCCCGGCCACTAATATTCAGGTTCCTCCTGAGGGTCCTCAGGGAATCAGTGCAAGTGTTGGCGGTACTCCCGTATTGGCCGAAGAGACCCTGGTTTCCTCTGGCCATGCGCCTCAGCGTGAGTCCTCCAATCAGGATCCCCCCTTTCCCTCATCTTCTGTCGCAAGGCAACCTGGTTCATCCGAACCCACAGAAACTAGATCTTCGAATCTGGAAGTTGAGAGGCGAAGGTTTGAAGCCTTAGGGTGTTCCCCAGGGGTTATATCAACACTACTGAGGGCCAGAAAGCCGGCGACCAACGCTATCTACTCAAGAATCTGGAACAAATTCTTGTCTTTCGCCACGGATAAAGGCTTTGACCCAATCTTTCCTTCCACACCCAATATTTTGGGTTTCCTTCAGTCAGGTCTCGACCTGGGGCTCGGTCTGAGTTCTCTCAAAGTGCAGGTAGCAGCTATTTCCGCAGCCACAAATAAAAGATGGGCAGAGGATCCTCTGGTGGTCACCTTCCTCAGGGGGGTGCTAAAGATCCGCCCTCCTGCCGGGCGGCCGTTCCCTAAGTGGGATCTGTCCCTAGTCCTGGAGGTCCTATCTAGCCATCCATTTGCTCCAGTAGAACAAGTGGCAATCTGGAACCTATCACTGAAAACTGCCTTCCTGCTAGCCATCACATCTGGCCGAAGAGTTTCAGAACTACATTCATTAGGGATAGGGGACGACCATATCTCCTTTTTCCCAGACAGAGTGGAACTCCGTCCCCTTAGGGGCTTCACGCCTAAAGTCACTACCACAAGCCATATGGCAGAACCTTGGGCA
>CM053029.1:85966924-86457096 GCA_028564925.1 Lithobates sylvaticus | reverse complement strand
GGGAGAGAATGGAGCTGTACGGAGGAGGAACTGCTGATCAGAGCTGTGCAGAGTATGGGCATAGAGGAGCGACAGTCCCTGGTGTGTATACTGAGCCTGACCTGTACGATCCCAGGGGGACTACAAGTCCCAGAGGCCACATCGTACATCCGCAGGTACTGCATGATCTCTCTAGATATGGCGCTGCAGTAGGCAGGCGTGCAGTACAATGTGCGATGTTGACAGCTGTGTGACCGACCAACCGACCCATGGGGGTGGGGAACGGGTACCAGCCACCACTGCTTTTAACTGTAACACATTGATGTGAATGGGCCCGTAAGGCCAAATTCTTGTTTAGGCAGTAGAAATAAATATGGATTCTCAGCAGCTTTATAAAATAAAAAAGCAGTTCTGCTGATATACTCACTGAATTTCTGGTGCTGTTCCTCACACACTCACTGATCCATAGCTGCTTATTTTCTGGTCCAAATGACACCCAGCATCATTGAACCCACTTCCTGTGAATCTAGGATGTCCTGGTTCCACCCCCTACCCTGGACTTACAGTATAGTGTTGAATAGAGCTGTGTAACATCATTATGCGGTGTGATTGTTTGCAGTATTTAGGATCTCCAATTCAGGAAGACACTTAAGCCCCGTACACGCGGTCGGAAATTCAGACGGAAAATGTCCGATCGGGCCATGTTGTCGGAAAATCCGCCCGTGTGTGGGCTCCATCGGACTTGCTCTCCTGCTCTCAAATTTTCCGATAACAAAATCCGATCAGACTTTTTCCGATCGCGTGTAGAGAATTCCGACGGACAAAGTGCCATGTGCTCAGATCAAACTATGAGACCAAAGCTATTGGCTACTAGCCTCTACGTAGTTCGGTCGTACGCAACAAACGTCACCACGTTCGGAATGATCGGATTTTCCGACAACTTTGTCCGACCGTGTGTATGCAACACCAGTTTCGGACAAAATCCGTCTGAAAAAATACGACGGATTTTGTAGTCGGAATTTCCAACCGTGTGTACGGGGGCTTAGTGCTGTTAGGGGACGCTATTTGCTTTTGTACCAGGCACTCCTCCATACACATCATGTAATTTCCTGCCTGGTGAGCCCTCTATTCGTTGTAGAGAGGTAGCAGCCTAGGACCAGAAGAAGGTCCACAAACACTTTATTTTCATTACAGATCTGCTTATTTAAAGAACTGATTTTCACGTCTATTGGTTCAGCTGCTTGCTATGAGGGCACTCGTGCAGGCTTGAACCCAACCTGTGCTGTGTGTGTCCATATATACACACAGCGTGGCTCGGTCCCACTACCCAATCTCTCCTCACAGGCTGTGGTTGACAGCAACCAATGGCCATTGAGGAGAGACAAAGCAGAGAAAGCCGCTGCTCTCGGGGACAGCGCTAGATCGAGATTGGTCTAGGGTAGTTGTTCAGAGGGGCTGGGGAGAGCTGGATAAGAAGGGTGTTTTGCCTTAATGCATAGAATGCATTAAGGTAAAACACCTTCTACCTTTACAACCACTTTAATTCTGTAATTATGTTATATGAGTTTTAGCACAAGGTTTACCTCCTGCTTTTGGTCTACATTGCTGTTCCTCAAAAGGGTAGTGGCCTAGGGTAAGGTCCCCTGAAATGAATGCCAGATGCTGGGAGACATTAGTACAGGGACAGGAGCTACGTAAAACTTGGTTGTTGACCAAACCACAGGGTGATGAGTCAGAGAAAGATTATAATATGGGCAATTAAGTCTGGGTGGAAATGAAATGGGAATGAGAATCAGATGACAAAGCAAGGAGAGGCAATGCAAAAGGACCTTTCAGTAACTTCACAGGTCGGCGTGAATAAATTCCTAACATGTCACAATATATACAGTAACAGAATCATTTTTCAGAGAAGCTGCACCTTTAATCATTAAAAAGCTGTCCTGAGCTCAGGTAAAGTGACTTTGCATAAGGCTAGGGATATTCAAACTTTCTAAACAAAGTGCCAATTTGCTGTTACTGTCCTTAGACTTTAGGGGCAGCAGGATTGTAGCCAGTGGGGGTCAGCAGGTATAAACCATGCCTCATTCTTGGTGGCCAGTGGGAAGTCTAAAATTACATAACACCTATTGTCAGTAGGAGGAGGAATAGTGCCCCATCGTTGGTGTCATTGGGAGGAATAGTGCCCAGTGGTGGTATCAGTGGAAAAAAAAAGTGCCCCATTTTTGGTGTCAGTGGAAGCCAGGTATAGTTTTCATTATATATATCATATATATCATTATATATATCAGTGGGAGGAATAGTGTTTATTATTTATATCAGTGGGAGGAACAATACACCATCATTGGTATAAGTGAGAGAAATCATGCCTTGTACATGGTATCAGTGGGAGTAAAATAATTGCATAACACCTGTGCTCAGTAAGAGGAGGAATAGTGCCCCATCCATGGTATCACTGGGAAATATTGTGTATCATCTATAGTAGGAGAAAGAATGGTGCACCATTGTTGGTGTTAGTGGAAGGACTGGTGCCTCATCATTGGTGTCAGTGGGAGGAATAGTGCCTTGTATCAGAGGGGAGAATAATGCCCAAATGGCCCCGATAAATGCAGAGGGCTGCAATTTGAAGACAACTGGCTTAGACTGAGAGGACATGATATCATCAGTGTGCTCCAAGCAAGAGTAAACATTTCCTCAGTTATATCTCCTCCGATTAACCACTTGCCTACAGGGCACTTAAACCCCCCTCCTGCCCAGACCAATTTTCAGCTTTCGGTGCTCTCACACTTTGAATGACAATTACTCAGTCATGCAACACTGTACCCAAATGAATTTTTTGTCCTTTTTTCCCACAAATAGAGCTTTCTTTTGGTGGTATTTGATCACCTCTGGGTTTTTTTCTTTTTTGCGCTATAAATGAAAAAAGACTGAACATTTAAAAAAAAAAAAATTTTTCTTTGTTTCTGTGATAACATTTTGCAAATTATAAATTTTTCTTCATAAATTTTGGCCACAATTTATACTGCTACATATCTTTGGTAAAAATAACCCAAATTAGTGGATATTATTTGGTCTTTGTGAAAGTTAGAGAGTCTACAAGCTGTGGTGCAAATCATACAAAATTGATCACATCTGATGTACTGGTGGCCTATCTCATTTCTTGTGACCTGAACAAGCCAGGAAAGTACAAATACCCCCCAAATGACCCCTTTTTTGAAAGTAGACATTCCAAGGTATTTAATAAGAGGCATGGTGAGGTTTTTGATGTTGTCATTTTTTCCCCAAATTCTTTGCAAAATGAAGATTTCTTTTTTCTTTTTTCCCACAAAATTGTCATTGTAATAGGTTATTTCTCTCACATGGCATGTGTATACCACAAATGACACCCCAAAATAAATTCTGCTACTCCTCCTGAGTATTACGATACCACATGTGTGGAGCTTTTCGCTTTGCGGGGGATTTTAACCCTTTTTCGGCCACTAGCGGGGGTTAAAACCGCACCGCTAGTTTTAACCCTTTTTCGGCCACTAGCGGGGGTTAAAACCGCACCGCTAGTGGCCGCAATCCCGCGGCTAAAACGATGGTAAAGCAGCGCTAAATATGACAAGCGCTGCTAAAACGATGGTAAAGCAGCGCTAAATATAGCGCTGCTTTACCGTCGCCGCGGCTCCCTCCCCAGTGTGAAAGGGGCCTTAGAGAAAAGTAGATGATGGCATTGTCAGGGGGAAGGCATTGTCTTGAAGTATATCTAAACTCAAGAACAAAAATGTAAGATTGCTGCATTCATTTATAAAAATTTTCAGCATAGAAAATACACGTTGGTCTTGCAAGAAATGCAGCGTCCTTTTAACTTCCTGCACCCCACCTCATGTAATCGAGATGAAAAGAGGGAGATGTGTTTGTAGTTCACATCTAGAGTGCAGCCTTGGTGACAATTTTGGCTCCCCCACTGATACAGTGGTATGAGTGAACGTAGCCACCCAGGTACAGAAATTAAGTTAATTTAAAGGAAGCTTTGCCTATAAAAAGATAAGCAGAAAATGATTAGTCACCAGTATTGCCTGTGCTCTCCCTGATGCTGATCTGTCCTCATTACGGACTTGCACTGTGTCACTGTATAGAGGTGGGAATCTTGGTAGAGGGAGGGCTTTGCTTGCTTACTTAATGTCAGAGCACTAATATGCTTATATCTGCTGATCCATGGGGATTACATGGGTCAATTTTTCCCATGGAGGAAAATTCAGAACGGATGTCACAAATGTGACATCTGTATAGTTTTAATCTGACTCAGCAAAAGCTCAGTCTCCGGTCCCCTGCTGAGACCGAATGGACGCTGCCCATGTGAAATGGGCCTAAGAAGGAATATTATTAGTTTATTGTATTAAATAGGGAATATGGAAAGATAGGCCATGATGGCCTGGCAAAAGTGTCACACTTGGGCTTATGATCTGGCAAATCTTGATCTGACTTGGCCAATGCCCGGTTAAAAAGCTAGGGTTTTGAACTTCCATTGACCAGAATGAGAGAGTGAGAGAAATAACACCAAATCTAACACACCTTCTCCCCATTCATACCTGAGACCTTGTAACACTAACGAGTCACATGTCACCGGGGATGGCAAATGGCTAATTGGGCCCAATTTGGACATTTTCACTTAGGGGTGTACACACTTTTATTGCCAGTGGTTTAGACATTAATGGCTGTGTGTTGAGATATTTTGAGGGGACAGCAAATTTACATTGTTATACAAGCTGTACACTGTACATTGTAGCAAAGTGTAATTTCTTCAGTGTTGTCACATGAAAGAGGAAAGGATATAATAAAATATTTACAAAAATGTGAGGGGTGTAGTCACTCTTGTGAGATACTGTAAAACTGCAAAATTAGCTTTTATTTGTGCAAAGATATTAAAAAAAGTAAACAAACCATGCATGGAGAAACACAGATCATGTATAGAGCAAGACACGCGTGCAACGACACATACGTTAGCTCCGCCCTACATGTTTCATCATACCTGACGTCATCAAGGGGCATGTATGTGTCGTTAGTAGCCTCGCTATATGTATCCGGCGGGAGGGACTTGCACTTAATTGTCAGTCATCTAGTTAGTAGTCCAAAAGATGGCTGCCAAGCCTCGATGTGACTATGGGTCAGCTGATACAGTCAGGGGTGTGACTGCCCCGTGACCTGGCCGGTTCGTGAACAAGCCTTGTTTTAAAAACCTATGGAATAGAATCCATTGTAAATATTACAGATTTTATTTAGGGTATTATTTATTTATTTCAGGTACTTACATAATTGGGGATTATTTATTTCAGGTACTTATATAGAGTTGACAATTTATGCAGCACTTTTTATATATATTGTGCATTTGCATCAGTCCCTGCCCTCAAGGAGATTATAATATAAGGTCCCTAACTCACATTCATACATACACATACTAGGGCCAATTTAGACAGGTGCCAGTTAATCTACCAGCATGTCTATGGAGTGTGGGAGGAAACCGGAGTACTGGAGGTAACCCACACAGGCACAGGGAGAACGTGGTGCAGGTAGTGCAGGTAATGCCGTGGTTGAGATTTGATCCGACAACCCTGGTGTTGCCAGGCAGAAGGGCTCACCACTTAGACACTCTGCTGCCCTAATACCTAATAAAGTACATAATGAAGAGAACCTGTCATCTCAATACTTGCCTTGCTGGGAAACTTCCCGCAGGAACAGCATACAAAACCTAGCCTATGAAAAATACAAATTTACTGTAGTCAATGACCACTCCATCTTCTCTCCCTCCCCTCCCTCCCTGACCCACTTTCCTAAATACTTGGGTTCACCAGGGAGAAACAAAACTTTTTCTGGCGTCTGAGTCTTTGTACGCCTCTGTCGGACTGTAGCCAGCTTGCAGGGCGTGGAGAGAGGATGAGAGGTCTGAATCAGCTATACTGCAATTAAGAGGACCTTTCCTTGGATTTACTCTGCATGGCCATAACTGATTCTTCTTTTGATAGATGTAATGAGTATTTTTCACATTACATTGTCGGATTATGTTCAAAAGTGCATGACAGTAAAATAAGTACGTTGACTGTTTCCCAGCATCCTACTCTGGGTCTCTCTGTACTGACATGTTCTGTGTCAGTGCAGCCTGGCGCTAATGTCGTGTGATGTCATTTTTCTGTTGCTTAAAAGTCTACTAAACCCACGACAGGATACAATTCAGAGCCATATGTACAGTGAAAGGGCTGTTATACTTCAATACTTTATTGAAGATGCATTCAGACATTTTTTTAAGTGCTAAATCTGAAAGTAATCTGCAGTAAACAATTGCAGCCAATAGTAACTCACAGTTCACTGTCAAACCAGTACAAAATGGATTATGATTGGTTGCTGTGGATTACTACAATTAAACAGGAAATTCACAATATCCCCAATGGAAAAATTAATAAATTCAAATCAAAATGAGGCAAAAAAAGCACGTCATCATTGTTCTTACCAATACCACATTAAATCAGCCCCTTTCTTTAAGGCTTAGTTCACCGGTGAGAGGGGGAGGGATAGTGCAGGTGCATGCCCAGCTTTGTGAGAAAGGTAGAGCTTTCCTCCTGTGATCCTATGGATGCCTGTGATCCTCCTATGATCCTGTGATCCTGTGATTCTCCTGTTATCCTCCTGTTATACTCCTGTGATCCTATGGATGCCTGTGATCCTGTGATCCTATGGATGCCTGTGATCCTCCTGTGATCCTATGGATGGCTGTGATCCTCCTGTGATCCTGTGGATGCCTGTGATCCTCCTGTGATCCTATGGATGCCTGTGATCCTCCTGTGATCCTCCTGTGATCCTATGGATGGCTGTGATCCTCCTGTGATCCTATGAATGCATGTGATCCTATGGATGCCTGTGATCCTTCTGTGATCCTATGGATGCCTGTGATCCCCATGTGATCCTATGGATGTCTGTGATTCAATGGATGTCTGTGATCCTCCTGTGATCCTCCTATGATCCTATGGATGCCTGTTATCCTACGAATGCCTGTGATTTTCCTGTGATCCTCCTGTGATCCTATGGATGCCTGTGATCCTCCTTTGATCCTGTGATCCTCCTGTGATCCTCCTGTGATCCTATGGATGCCTGTGATACTGTGGATGCCTTTGATCCTCCTGTGATCCTATGGATGCCTGTGATCCTCCTGTGATCCTATGGATGCCTGTGATCCAATGGATGCTTGTGATCCTCCTGTGATCCTCCTATGATCCTATGGATGCCTGTTATCCTATGAATGCCTGTGATTTTCCTGTGATCCTCCTGTGATCCTATGGATGCCTGTGATCCTCCTGTGATCCTATGGATGCCTGTGATCCTATGGATGCCTGTGATCCTATGAACGCCTGTGATCCTATGAATGCCTGTGATCCTCCTGTGGCCCTATGAATGCCTGTGATCCTCCTGGGATCCTATGGACGCTGTCATCTGTCAACACCATTCCAGCTTCTATACCAAGAGTGAGCGGATTGGTCAGGATAGTAGCATTTTGGGCAGGTTTTGGGGCAGCCACGCTTGGCCTACAGGTATTGCATGTAAACTATTTTCCATTTTTCTAAGCTGCACAACGTTTTTATAGGGCTTGTTCACACATGAAGTTAGGTGCTGTAAACCCCACGATGGAGCCCCATTCTTACTGCCTCCTGATTTAGCTGCAGATGCAAAGCCCTGTGGCATAGACATGCCAATGCTACAATTCTACGGTTCCTGGCCACTGCAAGACTTACCCCCCCCCCCCCCCCGCTGCTTTCGGTGTTCTAACTGCCCCCCCCCCCAACTACTACACCCTTTAGCTTCAGAGGCAGTTGCTGGAGCTGGATGCCTGAGGCCTATCCGGGGGACACCTGTCTGCTAGGCTGCATGAGGCCTATCTAGGAGCAGGAGAAGCAGCGTAGGGTTGGGACTGCAGGATTGGAGTCCAACCAAGTTGAGAAGGTTTAGTCGGACGGGGAACCAGTTGTGGTCGGAGGTTGACACATGCTGCGACAAGAAATATATCCACTGTCACTTTGGGTGGTTGTTGCACTGGCCAAACGTGATCCTTTCAAGTGAATGAGGCCACTCTGCAAGCGTTCTGCAACCGCGTGCAATGCACACATTGTGGTTAGCTTGTGAGGGAATCAAGGAGTTAAAGCAGGCTTTCAGGAGTTGATACAACACCTCCTCACCGCCTGTCAAATGCTCTGAAAGTGAATTGCTCTTCAGAGACCAAAGTTCGTGTGAACGAGCCCTTAAACTACCAGCGCCCCTTAGCTGTTGGGGCCCTTTGACTACACAGTACATATGTTTAGATGAGTGAACCAACCCTTTAAGTCGGACATTCATATGCAATAATGCCTCTATTTATTTTAGTAACACTCATGTTTCTGTTGCTTTTTTCATTTAGGTTCAGAGATATAATGATTGTTTTTGCCAGTTAGAAACGATCGGAGCCCATGAAATATAGGATAAAGACCAAATCACAGTTTTTGGCTGATTTCGGATTTCTTGCAGCATGCTCAGGGTCAGAGTATTAATCGCTCGCAGGCTCTAAATCACACATAGCTAAAATCCTAGCTGTTCTCCCAACAATATCATTTTTCATATTTTTCAGTGCTGCCCACTGGGGAAATTTCTCGGGAGTTTGCCGTAATCCGTTTTTCCAAATGCGAACATATTTTTATATGTTTGTATTGTGTTTGTACTTTCTTCTCAATCACATGCACAGCAAAGATAATTTATAAGGGGCTGAAAGAGTAAACCCTTATTTATTTGGATGCATAGTTCACATTTTTAGTCCTGCAGCTGGCTATACACACATAGGATTTGTTGTAAAGAAATGTCAGTTGTTTTTTTTATTTTTTTATTTTTTTATTTTTGTAAATGCTGCACAGCGGCTTAGTGGTTAGCACTTCTGGCAGCACTAGCTATTGTTCATTAGTTAGACTATTTGGTCGTTAGTTCAAATTCCAACCACAACACTATCTGCATGCTTTACCTATTCCTGCATGGGTTTCCTCCCACACTTCAAAGACATGCTCATAGGTTATTTGGCTCTATTATGTACTGTATATGTAAAGTGCTAAGTAAATTATCGGTGTTAACCTCCAGAATCAGGGAAAGCTGAAATCCTTCCTTGTAGAGTGGGTTACCAGGCATGGTGGGTGTAATGCAAGAAGAAAAGATGGGCGCCAGTCACTTTTTGAATGCGATCAAGAGATTTATTGTCTCTTAACAGAACTGTGGGAGAGAGGGTTAGGGCCAAGATACCCTTGAGTAGATGCAATGATAATTGGCAGACTCCGAGACTGCTATAGGTAGACAGCTATAGTACAGTGGAAGGCCTCAAGCCGGATAACACTTCTGTATAGGTAGGACCACTGTCTACTATGGCACTAATCTAGCAACAGTCACTAAAGGTAGTTGTACATAACTCTTGGTAACACAGAACAGTCCTTTACTTATCTCACAGTATCCCACTGCAGATCTTCACCTCACTGAGCTCCCAGTCTCTCGCTAGACTCCCTGATCCCAGTCGTCACTGGATCCCCTGAGCTATTCCACAGCTATCCTGCTGTATACTCCTCAAGCGTCACCCCCGCTATCCTGCTGGGTCCCTGGCTTGACACTCGCTGAAGCTTTCCCACTTCTTCACCGTCCCCAGGTGGTAAGAAGACTGCTCTGGTACTTGCTCAAGCTTACTCACAGTAGTCTCCGGTAGTAAGATGGAAGCAGGGGCGGACTGACCATTCGGCCACTCGGGACCTGCCGAGGGCCCTGGGCGACTAGGGGGCCCCATCAGGATTGCCAGCCTCAGTAAAACCAGGGAGAGATGTAAAAAAAACACAGATCTTCTGTCTCTGAAATGTCCCTTAGGGACATCCTTTTGGTCTAAAAATCCAGAGATTATAGCTGCCCCACCTATCCAGTACCTATAGTAAGTATAACTTGTTTTTAAATAACAAACAAGTTATACTTACCTCCTCTGTGCCGTTGGTTTTGCACAGAGCATCCCGGATCCTCCTCTTCTCAGGTCCCTCTTTGCTGCTCTTAGCCCCTCACTCCTTTAAGTGCCCCTCAGCCAGCAGCTTGCTACAGGGGGCACCCAAGCCGAGTCAGAGCTCCGAGACATGGAGCCCAGACCTGGCTTTGCCCCCTCTCCCCTGATTGGCTGACTGACTTTGATTGACTTTGAGCCAATGGCGCTGCTGCTCTGTCTCAGCCAATCAGGAGGAGTGTCCTGGATGGCTGAGGGGATCGTGGACATCGCTGGAGAGAGAAGGGGCTACAAACAGAAGGTTTTTTATCTGAATGCAAAGAATGCATTCAGATAAAAAAAAAATTCTTCCTTTACAACTCCTTTAAGGTCCAATTGAACTGTCAGTTTAAATAAGCTAAATACAGTCTAGGTACATCAAAACAACAGGTCTTCAAAGCCCTATAATTTCTTTCTTTAGAAAGTAGCCTCAGCCTAAGTAAAAAAGCCTGTCCCCTGCCAGCAGCTGCAGAGAAAGAAGCAGTGGAACAGTGCTTCCCTGTGTAGAAGCAGTGGCTTCTCTGCAGAAGTCTGACACATACCCTACTGAGCCATACCTATAGATCTGCAATCATACACCCCCAGTGATTGGACGGCACTGACTGTCGGTGGGTGTACTGAACCTCTGCAGAGAAACCACTGCTTCCACACAGAGAGCAAAGACCCTGCAGCATGCTGGCAGGGGACAGGCTTTTCTACAAAGAAAAGCGTAAGAAAACAAATTGTATGAGCTGTGGGAATGACTGCTATGAGTAATATGGACATTCTTCCTTCCTCCAGTCTTTATACATCAAGCCTCAGGCATTTCATGGCTCTTCTACATTTGGCTGAGAGAACTACAAGGGAACAAACTGGACACTCTTACTGTAGGGTTAATGACTGTGTCTTGGTTGTTCCTGTGGCTCAATTTCAGCTTTGGATTCATTTCTGATTTTCCAGACCCCCCCCCCTCCCCCCCCCCTCCCCCCACCCACCCCCCCCCCCCCCCCCCCCCCCCACCCCCCCCCCACCCCCCCCCCCCCCCCCCCACCCCACCCCCCCCCCACCCCCCCGCCCCCCCCCCGCCCCCCCCCCCCGCCCCCACCCCCCCCCCCCCCCCCCCCCCCCCCCCCCCCCCCCCCCCCCCCCCCCCCCCCCCCCCCACCCCCCCCCCCCCCCACCCCCCCCCCCCCCCCCCCCCCCCCCCCCCCCCCCCCCCCCCCCCCCCCGCCCCCCCGCCCCCCTCCCCACCCCCCCCCCACCCACCCCCCCCCCCACCCCCCCCACCCCCCCCCCCCCCCCCGCCCCCCCCCACCCCCCGCCCCACGCCCCCCCCCCCCCCCCCCCCACCGCCCCACCCCCCCCCCCCCCCCCCCCCCCCCCCCCCCCACCCCCCCCCCCCCCCCCCCCCCCCCCCCCTCCCCCCCACCACCCCCCCCACCCCCACCCCCCCCCCGCCACCCCCCCTCCCCCCCCCCGCCCCCCCCCCCCCCCCCCCCCCCCCCCCCCCCCCCCCCCCCCCCCCCCCCCACACCCCCCCCCCCCCCCCCCCCCCCCCCCCCCCCCCCCCCCCCCCCCACCCCCCCCCCCCCCCCCCCCCCCTTTTTTATTTTATTTCATTTAATGCCCACGGCAAATCAGAAGTGTTTGTCAGCTGCAGCTGTGTTGCATGGGAACAGTACATAAAGCAGATTGAGACCCAGAGCAGTAGATATGCTGCGGAGAGACACAACATGACGAACGCCTGTGAAATCAGCCCATAAACCCTGCTGCTTCTCATTAACCAAGATATATACACGGCACCTTCAGTGTCTCATACGTGGTTGTTTATCTACATGGAGGAGGCAATTATGGAACTGGAATTCGGCCACTCCTTATAATGCCAAAAGTCATGAAGCGGTCCATATATTTGAACTGCAAATTGATATACCGTATGTAACTCATGTCACGTGAAGGATGTTTGGGGTTCACTCACAGTTCATAGGCATGTTAGTTCATCATCTGTCCCAGTCTTCCAAGTGTATCTTTCCCAGTTACAAAGGTGGTATCCGAAAATGACTCCTCCCGCAATTCACTTTTATATGAACTGGGCCAATCAGAGGCAGATTTGTACACTTACATAGTTACAACATAAGTGAGGTCGAAAAAAAGATACAAGTCCATCAAGTCCAACCTATAAACTTAACATCACAGACAATTTTGCTGAAATGTATTGTCTTCTGTTCCCCCCTAGCACATCTAATGCAATAGAGAGAGGTACTATGACTTCTATCCTTGGATCCCTCCCCTCCTCTGTCCACTTCCTTCTCTCCATTTTTCCCCTATCAATCTCTCCTCTCTCCTCCCTGTACAGTGTCTTTTCCTCTCCTCTACTCCCCTCTCCACCTCCCTCCAACCCTGTGCCTTCGCTTTTCCTCTCCTCATCTCAGCACACCTAATGTCGCTTTACCATCCACCCTCTTCTCTCCTCTCCCCTCCTCTGGGCACCCTCTTCCACTCTCCTCTCCTGCTTTCTCCACATCTCATCTCCCCTCTTCTATACACTATATTGTCCTCTCCACACCTCTTCACCTCTCCCTTTCCCTGTACACTCTCTTCTCCTCTCTGCCTCTCCTCTACCCTCTTCTGTAATCTCCTCCCCTTTCCTTTTCTCTGTGCACTCTTCTCCTCTCCTGCGCTCCTCCACCATCCTCTGTTCTTCTCTTCCCCTCTCCACTTGTCCTTATCCCTGCATACTCTTTTCTTCTCCCCGTCCCTCTCCACCCTACTTCTACCCTCCTCTGTGCACTTTCTTCTCTCTTCCTCTCTCCACCTCTTCTCTCTTCCACTGTACACTGTCTTGTCCTCTCCTTCCCTGTATAATCTCCTCTCTCTTCCTCCCCTCTCCACCTATCCTCACCTCTGCTGTACACTGTCTTGTCCTCGCCTTCCCTGTACAATCTCCTCTCTCTTCCTCCCCTCTCCACCTATCCTCACCTCTGCTGTACACTGTCTTGTCCTCTCCTTCCCTGTATAATCTCCTCTCTCTTCCTCCCCACCTATCCTCACCTCTGCTGTACACTGTCTTGTCCTCTCCTTCCCTGTATAATCTCCTCTCTCTTCCTCCCCTCTCCACCTATCCTCACCTCTGCTGTACACTGTCTTGTCCTCTCCTTCCCTGTATAATCTCCTCTCTCTTCCTCCCCTCTCCACCTATCCTCCCCTCTGCTGTACACTGTCTTGTCCTCTCCTTCCCTGTATAATCTCCTCTCTCTTCCTCCCCTCTCCACCTATCCTCACCTCTGCTGTACACTGTCTTGTCCTCACCTTTCCTGTATAATCTCCTCTCTCTTCCTCCCCTCTCCACCTATCCTCACCTCTGCTGTACGCTGTCTTGTCCTTGCCTTCCCTGTATATTGTCCTCACCCTTCATCCCTTCGCCATGCCTTTTCTCTCCTACCTGTACACTCTCAGCTCTCTTCCCCTGTCCACCTCTCGTCTCCTCTCCCCTCCTCTGTATACTTTCTTCTCTCCTCTCCTCCCCTCTTCACCCGTCCTCTTCTGTACACTGTCTTGTCCTCTCCTTCCCTGTATAATCTCCTCTCTCTTCCTCCCCTCTCCACCTATCTTCACCTCTGCTGTACGCTGTCTTGTCCTCTCCTTCCCTGTATAATCTCCTCTCTCTTCCTCCCCTCTCCACCTATCCTCACCTCTGCTGTACACTGTCTTGTCCTCTCCTTCCCTGTATAATCTCCTCTCTCTTCCTCCCCTCTCCACCTATCCTCACCTCTGCTGTACACTGTCTTGTCCTTGCCTTCCCTGTATATTGTCCTCACCCTTTATCCCTTCGCCATGCCTTTTCTCTCCTCCCTGTACACTCTCAGCTCTCTTCCCCTGTCCACCTCTCGTCTCCTCTCCCCTCCTCTGTATACTTTCTTCTCTCCTCTCCTCCCCTCTTCACCCGTCCTCTTCTGTACACTGTCTTGTCCTCTCCTTCCCTGTGTACTCTCCTACCCCTTCCATCCCTCACCACACCTTCCCCTGTCCACTTCTTCTCTCCTCTCCTCTGTACACTCTCTTCTTCCCTCATCTTCTATCATTTCTCCTGTCCCTTACTCACTCTTTTCTCCTCAACTCCTCACACATCTTCACGCCTATTATCTCCCCCCCATCCAATCTCTTCTTTTCTCTCCTCTCTGCTCCACCTCTCCTATTCCTTCCCCTGTGCAAACTCTTCTCCTTTCCACCTCTCTTTTCCCCTACCTTGCACATTCTCTTCTCCTCTCCTCTGCTCTCCTCTCCTCTCTCCTCTTCTATCCTCTACTCTACCCTACTCTACTGTTCTCTTCTCCCTCTGAATTATTAAATTATATTACTAGAAATTAGCTACAGTATATAAACAATAGGAAAGAAAAAAATGTTACACACATCATCCTTTAAATTGACCTCAATGTCTATAATCCTAGACCAACCATGCTCTTCTTCCTCTCCTCTTCTCTCCTCTTCTCTCCTCCCCTTCTAATTATTACATTTGATCTCCTCTCCTCTCTTCTCTTTTCTTTCCTACTCTTCTCTTCTCCCCTCCTAATTATTCAATTTGATTACAAGAAATGAGCTACAATATATAAACAATAGGAAAGTAAGGCCGGGAACGAGGGGAATAAAATGGAAAGGATAGTGAAGGACCGGCATGACAGGGTGATAAGGGTTAGCAACTATGGGGTTGAGGAAGTGTAAGTGGAGAAAAGGGGAGAGCTTGTATTGGGCAGGATCAACAGGATGGGGAGGGGCAGGATAGTTGATTTAAGGGGGAGGTGGGGTCTCCCTGGCATCAGTGGAGGGACAGGTGACAAGGCAGGCAGTTTCCCACCCAACCTCCCTGTGTCTGTTTTTCTTTTGTTGCAGGTGCATGTTGTACGGGGGAAGTCATGGCAGCTGATCGGGTGGTGGTGGTTGGTCTTTTGATGGTGTAAGAAAGGTCTTTAGAGATGGAAGTGTGGGGGGCTCATTGGTGGTATGTGCCCCTCCGGTATATTCCAGTTACATAGGTTAACTGGAATATGGTACTGGTTGCACTGCGGGTAGTGGTGGTTGTCTCCGAGCCGGTGTTCACTGCTGGAGGCCTATTATGATAAAAGGGCCTGCAGTGCAGAAGTGGAATAGTATTGGATTTCTGGGTGCTGTCAAAAGACCAACAGGCTGAAATTGGTTACGTTGTTTCAGATGTTGATGTGAAAATGTAATTTGAATAAGTGTTTTTGTTAATAAAGAAGGCTGCTATGGCCATTTGTACTCCATTTTCAGGGGTGGTCTCATTAATTGGAAAGAATATATTAAAGGGTAGGTTGAGTACTATGGTCGGGCAGACATAAGAAGGTTGGGAACATCTCATCTACTCAAGACTCTCTCTCTATAATCCCAGACCAACCATGCTCTCCTTCTTCTTTGTAGGGGGATATCCAGCAGCTGCTGATCGTTGGTGACCCCAGAGCTGCCAACGAATACTGTACCACATATATGCCCAGCTGTGACTCTGCCCTGCTGTATGGTTTGCAGGCACAAGATCCAGTATTCCCTGAACAGGTAAGATATACCCTCACCAGGTCATAAAGTTCATAGTATTCCTACTGTGTATTTATGTGCAGAGGAGAAGAATCTAGAACTAGCATCAGAAATGTTCTTATTGGCACACCTTTCATACTGTATATATGCCTCCATCTCCATCTACAGCAGTTTTATTTTTACAGAAATGTCCTAATACAGTGGCACTTGGACAAGGTGGTGCAGATTTTTGGTGCTAGCACAAGCACCTACATCTGCCTTGGTACCAGGCAATCTTTTGTACAGCAGCACTCTGACCAGTAGAGGGAGAGGTAGCACTAGGGGGTAATCAAACACTGTCTTATACACATGTACTTACAGGGACATGCTGACAGGAGGAAAAAGCAGAGTGACTTTTTCAACTCAATGTATTGTTGCTCCTTTATTGTGTGGGCTTCAGGTGAGTAGGTATATATATATATATATATATATATATACTGTGTATATGTATATATATATATATATATATATACACTATATTTTTTAAAGTATTGTGACACCTGCCTTTACACGCACATGAACTTTAATGGCATCCCAGTCTTAGTTCCAGTCTTAGTTCGTAGGGTTCAATATTGAGTTTCCCCTCTCCCCCCCTGCACTATGCCCCTCCCCCCCCCCCTCCCCCCCTGTACTCTGCCCCTCTCCCCCTGTACTCTGCCCTCCTGTACTCTGCCCCTCTCCCCCCTGTACTCTGACCCTCATGTACTCTGCCCCTCTAGCCCCTATACTCTGGTGCAGGGACATTTATTCCTTCAGTGACACCACATATGCAGGTGCATTTCTACCTAAGACCTTGTTCACCCATACTGTAGTGACCTGTTTTTTTGAAAATGTTGACATTTTTTTTTTTTGGGGGGGGGGGGGCACAAGTAGCTGGTCTTGCCTAGGGCGCAAATGAGTCTAGCACCGGCCCTGCCTGGCTGTGCTGTCTGACACAGGTGAAAAAATCTAAAGTAGCTGAACAGAATTACAGATCATTTGGCTGATCAGTTATAGTATGTATATTAAGCTGTTTGCTTGGAGGAAAGCTTAAATGAGTAGCTGTTTAGCTTGAAAGGACCTTTAAAAAGTGACATGTGTACTTGGTAAATGAAAACATCCACTGACATGGAAACAAATATCTGACAAGACTGGATTGCTGGTGATAATACACGAAAAAAGCAAGCGTGCGCTCAGCAGCCAACATACGCCCGGCTAAACAGAAAGGATGCATTGGTTCCCACCAAGCAAAGCAGGCGTGAAATGGAAAAGGTTCTTGGCAGGGGCAGACACCATGCTCTGTGCCAGGATTTTCATTCAGCAGATGGGATGTCCAGGACACCACAGCTGGAAGAGTAACAGCTGGGCCAAAGGGCTGGGTCTCGGCTGAGTATCATTCACACGAGTGTGACTCACGGCACTGGCATGTACGGCTGTGGAGGCAGCAAGGAAAACCAGGCCTGGCAGATGTGTCATCAGCACCCCTGGGGAACAGGCCCCATCATCTCATAGCTCAGCACTATTCAGGCTCCACATCCTATCCATCACAGTGATGAATTCATAAAAAGGCTGGATCATTGCTGCAAACACTAACAGGATTTCGCAGATGGAAAAACAGATTAATGCTGGATTTACTTAGTATCATTTATAGAGTTCAATTCCCTAAAAAGTAAAACTTTCATAAATATCTCACTGTTGAAGCTTTCATAAATATCTCACTGTTGAAGCTTTCATAAATATCTCACTGTTGAAGGATATCTCAGCTTTGAGTATTCAAGGTTGGTTAGTTCCATGGCTGGTCAGTTTCTTGGCCTGTTCACATGACCTTTGCTCCAGCATCCAAAATGGTGATGGGGGAGTATTAAGATGTATAATGATGGCATGGAAGAAAAACCCTACAGATTAGGAAAGAAGAGAAGAAATAACGCATCAGTGCTAAAGTTAAATGAGGAAATATAAACCAGTCCTGGAGGTGGAAGGATCAGATGTACTTCACAATGTATGATATGCTTCAAGCTTGGCTGACCTCTTCAGATCAGGAAAACCTTTGACTGTGAATAGTAAAACAACAACAAGAAGGGAGCCCCATTCTCCTGCAATACCATTATTATTGTTAAATAAAATGATAATATACTCACAAAAGCCACAGAACAATAAACTTGTGCAAAGGACATGTGCCACTCCTTGCGTTCACCATCCGATTTAAGAACAAATGCATTTCGAGGGCTATGCCATCTTCCACAGAGGCCAGGTTCTGGTACAGGTTCTGTACTTTGTACAAGCTTATTGTTATAAAGCCTACGGATTACTTCTTTTTCTAAAAAATATTGATTAAAAAAATAAAGCCTACGGATTACAGACCTAAAATTGGCGATAGATGGACAATGATCATTAATCAGAAACACAAGACAAGAGTAAAGCCGACTAATTTTAAGATAAGCACAAAAACATTTCAAGTGCAAACAGCAGATAAAATTAAATACGATGCAAGAACAAATGTGCGTGCCATCACATGGGACACTTTATTATAGATTAGATATAATACTGATTCTACTACCTTAATAGGCATGGCTTTATGTATGCACATTGCTTGCTGCAATTGGCTGTCATAATGCAAATTAAACTAAAGATCTATTGAGCAAAAAACATAAATATAGACGTTCTCAGTACTCCATGTACTCCATGAATCAGTACTCTAATTTTATTGAAAATACTAATTTTATTACACAGATCAAATTTAAAAACAAACACAATGGATTAAAATCAACAAGACAGGCTCTCAGAGGGTGGAGAGTGTCCCTCTTAATGGATGTATACATACAAGCCTAAATCCCAGAAACCTGGGGTACAGTACAGCTAAATAAGGGAAACAACCTCTACAAACACAATGTAATCCTCTAAATGTATAGAAAAAGCCACCTCTTCAGGAGACATGAGAGAGGCGTGAATTCGCCCTGAATGAACCGAAATACAGTAAATCATGGTTAACAAATAAAACAAATACAAAACACTTCTATTTACTATTGGTAATAACGAACTCCAGGCTGAGCCATAGGGCTTACCCAATATAAGATGACAGATACCCACATGGAAGCCAAGCCATTGACCCCTCTCTGGGGGCAGACATGGGAATGGGCCAGTCACAAAAATAAGCTTGTGCAAAGACATATATATTGGTAAATATAAATAAAGGTATCAAATTTCCATAGAAATGGCCACATTGATGTTGAAAAACATTACTGACCAATTGTGTAAAGTCTCAATGTCAGACTGGTCAAGGACATCCCCATAGATATAGGTACTGTATATCTCCAATTGTCATGGGAAGGCAGCTAGGCATAAAGTTGAGCTTCCACAGATCACAGGTACTTGGCAATCTTTTGTTGGAGACTCTTTACATGCTGTGGTATGGATGGCTTGAATTTTGGCCAATTCCTACTAGTCTGCAATTGTTGCCGTTTTTTTTTAACCGAAAAGTCTGCAATTTTAGTTGGCTGACAGCTTTACTGCGCCCTGGCTTCAATAATTCAGGGCACTGACCTGGAAGAAGAGAACAGATCAGAAGTACATTCTTGTCTGGGTACTTGTGTTTGATTTATGACCCAAAGTATTGAAATTAGAGAGGTTAGCAATAGTGACCTACCGTAGACATGCATTTACTGCTGAAATGAATAAATCGAATTTGTTCATTCTACATAATGGCTATCTAATGTCAACTGCCAAAAAGGCACATCTCCTCCAATTTTGAGGCCCATACCAATCATATTGCTTAACCACATAAGACAACCCTATGTGGGAGTTATTTCTTCTTGCTGTCATAAACAATTATGAACAATGCGTTTGCTCTGTATACAGAATTAGTATGAATGAAGAGATGTATCACAACTACTGTCATACAACAAGCACAACATGTAAGTTTCTCAGACTATGCTCACCCTAGCAGAATGTCTAGCTAAGCCAGAAGATCAGTCAAATTCTGACAGTGTCCCTCTCTCCTCTACACCTGCTGGGTACAGACCCCACAGGAAAAGGTTTCTCTGGTTCTCAGCTTACCACGCTATTAGACATGCACTGGGGAATCCTCCCTGCCAAGATTTATGTATGAAACATCCCGGAGCAGAACTATGACAGCCATGCTTCCTCTGTTCTGCTCCCGCTGGATCATAGACACTTCTAATCATCTTTCTTGCTTCATTGACTGTTATGCCTTCTCTGGTCTAAGTGTAATATATTTTAATGCTGACTATATCTGTCTCAGTTATTTAGGTACTGGACAGGTAAAGTGCGACTTCAGATAAAACATTTTTTGTTAGGTTTGGATAGATTGGAAAGGGTTAGAAGGTCTGTCAGTTTGTATAGCTGTCTATGTCGACACTGGGAAGATTAGTCTACAATTCCTGTCCCCAAAATTGACTATGGCTATTATCAACTGTACAGTTGTCATCATTGGAAAAATATGAACTCTACTTATGTTTCGTGACAACTGTAAAATTTTTGCACTACTTGTCCCCAGCGGCCAAACAAGTAGTAAGTGAAAACCTTCCCAAAATTATATTAGTTTCAAACTCCAACTGTTACCACCTGTACAGGTAAAATTTTGGATTCTCCCACACTATGGTGACAGTGGTCCCCAGGACAAGAATGAGGTTAGATTTCCTGAACGGGGACACAGAAAACAATGAAATCCTGACAAATGCAATAGCATTTCGATACTGGACAACGAGAAAAAATTGGCTGGAATTATACTTAAAAGTAATGTGAATTCAAAGGCCAGAAAGTCCAGTCTAGGAACAAAAATATACTTATAGGAAGCCAGAGAATGGCTGCTTCCATTGAAATACTCAAGAAAAAAGGCACAACAGCAATTTTTTAACTTTCAATAAATTCATTAAAGTTTCAAAATACAATTCAAAGTAAATAATTGTGACAATCGGAGCAAGCATCCATATAACATTGATCCGCTGTTGAAACAAGAATATTAACAAAAGTAACTCAGCATACAAGCATAATTTTATGTTTACAGGATCCAGCTTACTTTCCATAACATAGCGTAATAGTCACTATATAGCAGCTATCAACAGCGAAAAACTGCCACAATATCCAGGAAATACACTTCAAATATGCAGAGGGAGAGAAGAAGAAAGAAAAAATGAAGTCAGAGAAGAGGAAAAAGAGAAATCCTAGAGGATTTTAAAAGCATTCAGATGTGTCGTCCAAGATGGACTTAGGTCTATGTGCATGTAATGAGTCCATAGGCTCCAAACTTTTTCAAAGCGCCTGCCAGTATTACTCACAATGCCAGCAAGTTTTTGGATCCTGGATACCTTCTGCCGTACCTGAGACAGGGGGACTAAAGCATTTTTCCACAACCTATCTATTGTCAATTTAGCCACCAAGAAAATGAAAAATAATCTTTGGACAGCAAGGGAGATGAATGGCTCATTCAGAAGAGCAATACGAGGAGATTGCGTTATCGAAACTACAGTAAACCATCTTACCTGTTCCAAAATCCTCTAATTCTAGGGCATTCCTACCATATATGATTCATAGAACATTGGAGGTGACATCTCCAAAAACATAGTGGCGAGGAGTTCTCAAAGAGTTTTGAGAGACGATTAGGAACTAGATACCATCTAGTGAAGACTTTAACATTAGCTTCAATCAGTGAGATTTTCAGAATGCCCCTATAGCAGGGATAAGCAATTAGCGGACCTCCAGCTGTTTCAGAACTACAAGTCCCATGAGGCATAGCAAGACTGACAGCCACAAGCATGACACCCAGAGGCAGTGGCATGATGGGACTTGTAGTTTTGCAACAGCTGGAGGTCCGCTAATTGCATATCTCTGCCCTATAGGATAATTGGAAAAAATTATGCCAAAACTCCAGCACCTTCTTAAATGCCAGATCAATATCCCACTCTCATATAGGATAATTTGGTTGGGATGTTAAGCAAGAGCCCATAGGTGGTAGAAATTCTTCCTCTATGGCCGAAGTCCAGTGTACACCATTTCTCATAGAGGGTAAGACTTAAGCCTTCAGTGGAATCTGGTCACAAGGAATGTAATAAATGAGAAAATTGATAGAACGAAAAAGATTCAGACGCAGGCAATTTCAGGTTATCTCAACCATGTTGTAAAGTAAACGGTCCCCTAGTAGTAAAGTAGTGACCAATTCGGTACATTCATTTGTTCAGCCACCATCGAAAAGCCTTTGTATGGGGGGAGGCTGGGTTGTTGAAATGGTGTGGTAATGGATGAATTTGAGAAATTAGATTTTCATTATCCCAAACAGCAAAGAGATGTAGAGTGTTGGGACCAGCATAACTGGTCTATGCTTTGCAGGTTTCCACTTTAAAGTGGTTGTACAGGCTAATGGCTTTTTTACCTTAATGCATTCTCTGCATTAGGGTAAAAATCCTTCCAAGATTAGCTCCCACCAGCCCCCCTAAATACTTACCTGAGCCCGAACTAGATCCAGTACTGTGCCTAAGAGTAGCATCGCTGCACTCTCGCTCTCTCACATTCTCCTCACTGGACATTTAGGCAGCAGTGGGAACCATTTGCTCCTATTGCTATCAATCAAATGCTATGAGGGGGAGCAGGGGGCGGGACCAAGCCATGCTATGTGTGTCTATAGACGCTTTAAGTAGTCCAAAGTATATGGGCCTCCTGCATGTCATTCCATAGAGACCCAATCGGGTCTTTCCTTGCATAAATAAATCAGAGACAGCTGGGTTAACTGGGCAGCCTGATAATATAGCACAAGATTTGTAAGTCCAAGCCCCCCTCTAGGTCTGGAAGAGAACAACAATTGTTTTGAGAACCCTTTCCCTGCCCAGCAGCAATTTTATAGGGCCATTGACTACTTACCATTGACTTCCTGAGTTTTCCCTAACCTTCCTATTACTCAGGATAATGGTGAGTAAACCAGGTTGGTCAACTTATATTCACACCTTTCAAGTGGATGGCCTGCAGCTGGTCGTAAAGGCCTTTCCTTCTGCAGCACTAATCAAGCATTATTGGGACCAAAAACATTTCTAATTATTATTGCACAGCCTGTCTTGTCCTCCCGGTATGTGTACACATAAAAAAGATCAGTCTACATCTAGCCAACAGAACTAATATTTTTATTATGGGTAAAGCCAATAAGCATACTTCCTCTACTTTGCCGATTTCGGCCCTGATACCCTAGGAGCAGGGCTAGTGCCTATTATCAATGTAAATCAGTACAATAATGGGTTCACTAGATCCTTCTTTCCAAACAACATGACAAGCAGCAGGTATTTCTATATACTGTATATATATATATATATATATATATATATATATATAGTGCCCAAAAAGAATGTGCAATGTTTATTTGGTTAATTGCCTGCCAGTATTTGCAGCCTTATCTACCCATTATGATCTTGTCATATGTTTAGATGGCCATAAAAATTATCATTTCACCTGCAAAAAAATTAAAGACCTACTATCACTGTATTACTGTACATAAAATGTAAAAAAGCCCATTCCTCACCCTTGTTTATCACTTTATTAAAAAATCGAAGGGTCCGATATAATGCCTAAAGGACGTGTAATCCTAAGGGTAGAGTGATTTCCGCAGCAACTCTTTATAAAATTCCTTATTTCTACATATAAACGTTCTCTATTATGTTTCAGGAACCTCTTCTAGCTTTTTTTCTACTATTTTCTCTATGTATCTGCTTCTTTTATTTATACATTACTTTTTATGGTTGGGTCTACTGTTACTGTTCTTGGTGTATGTTAATTGTAATGCTCTTGGTTTATGCTCATTTTCCATTTACTGGTGTCTCCTTTTCACATTCCTCTTGCTGAAGCCTCTCTTGGCCCTACAGCCCACCCCGGAACCTGCCCCTCGCAAAAAGGGCAAGGGTAAAGGTAAAAAGAAGGATAGAAAGGGCAAAAAGAAGAAGAAAAAGTCTGTAGTTGAGCAGACAGAGCCGGTGCCCACTACTGTCATAAGCACAACACAAGGATTTACTACCTCAACTGCTACAGAGCCAGTCACTCTCTTCATGGTAACCATCTGTATGACCGCATCATGCCAATATGCTTGTCAGTCTCCAGTGTGCCGCTGGAGACTGTCAGGGATCCTTCATTGTGGCTGATATTAATCATTAACATCATGAAGCTAGCAGAACATTTTCCATGATCTCATCCAGAACTAACATCATCTATAGAAATATTCTGGCATTCTGGAATGCAGTGTTTATATCATTAGCAATTGCTTTAAATAATGTTTTTGTATCCAGGCCAAAGATTTCAGAATTTAGATTTTCAATTAATCCTGTTAGTGAAGAATTGGGACATGCATAACTTAAATGATCTTTCTGGGTTGAGTTTAGATTGTTTTAAACTAAAACCCTAGGACCCACTGGAGTCAGATAACGAGGTTAGGAGTATGCAGGTCCAATGGTTTAGGTGTGGCACAGCCTAACTAAGGTTTGTCAGGAATCCAAGCTTAGCCTTTAGAAAAGTGTCAATCAGAAGATGTTTACACCAAATCAGCATGTCAGGGTATGAACATACACATGAACAGTTAGGTAACTAGAGGAAATCAGTCAGAACAGCAGGTAAAGTCAAAGTTGAGGATAAGCAAGTCAGAAGCCAAGTGAGGAGGAGCAAGCTGTACACCACAATTAGATGGATCACAACAGGTCAATAGGATAAGCAAAACCACAGGATTTGGAATACTAAAACTGAGAAAGAGGTAGTCAGGAGTCAGACCTCCAGATTGAGACATAGCTTCCTTTTTTATATATTGAAGCAGCAGGTTGGATACCTTCTATTTGCATGGACCTTCATGCGCATACAGCTACACAAAGTGCACATGTCTACATGTGTGCCACCAGGAAAGCTGGCAAGCCACCATAGCTTTGTAATTAAGTACCTAGGTAGAAGTTTTTACTGACACAGCTGCATTCTGTTAACAAAGCTTTATCTTTTTTTCATTCATGGTAACAAGAAATATTTGAATATTTCCACTGTGCACTGGATTTATAGAGAGTCTGCACAAACAGAATATAACTGTTTCTTACAGTGGAAAAGTCCCTTATAGTTTCAGTATCTAATTAACTTGACAGGTACAGCATGTAAAACTGACTTTAAACTCCATGGCCCAGTAATAGGGCTGCCCATTTTTTCCATAGACCACAGTCTTAACTGTAAGCACAATGTTTGTGGATGTTAATGAAGGGCGTTTTTTTTCCTCAAAACAGTGTATGCATCGGGAAGGCCTTGGTCTAGAAAAATGCATCTGATAACACAGTTATAAATAATAAAGGGAAGATATAAAAAGGGGTAGTATCCAGGATCAACCACATAATAAAGTTCGAAAAGCTCAACGCAATGTAGGTAGGAGTGAAAATGTAGTAGCAAGGCAGATGTAATAGGCCAATGAACATGAAGAAGTTCCTCAGCAATAGACAGGCTTGAGAACAAGCACTTCAGCACTTGACACACAGGCCAAGTGAATAGAGACTGCTGCTCCTGAGTAATGCCTGCTAAAACAGCCAAATTTCAATCCATGTTTGGCCATCTTAAGTCATGCTAATTATTTTGTTGGAATGCAAAAAAAAAAGAAGAGCAATAGGTTGATATACATTCTTAGAGAAAACATTTCCCCAGCCTCCATCCGATGTGGCTCACTTAACCAAAAGCCCAGGCTTTAATCACATAATATCTACAGAGAGATGAAGGGTCAGCTTATCTGAACCCTGATTCTCCCTTTCAGAAGTGAGCTTATGACCACATTTTTAGCATATTGGGTTTTGTGCACAACACAGGAGGTAATCAAGAGAAGTATTTTCTGCAGGAAAGGTTAGTAGTGTTATTTTTTTTTTAGCAATTACACTGCTAACTTGGCACAATTTTAACATTTGAACATAGATCCACCTATGAGAAGATAGAATTACAGCCTAAAGCTGGCTATATATTAGTAGATTTTCGAATGTTTGTATGAACATTCATACAAAAATTATTTTCAGTACATTTGATGACATTCAAAAGTACTCCAAAAAATTTTTTTGCTTTTTGTGTTTGATTTTGGAGTGCCTGGACTTTCCCAAACAAAAGCAATATTCAGTGCTAGAAATGATTTTGCTCAAGAAATAAATTAGCATTCCAGTTCCTTCAAAATGTCTCATCACTGCAGTTGAAATTGAATGTCAAGTTGACTCCACTAACAATTAAAAAAATCAGTTGAACATTTTTTAAATGAAAATGCTCGAGCAAAATTCTGCTAGTGTACGGCCAGCTTAAGCCCCTTTCTGAAATAATACACTCTGCAATTGTATATAAAGGTCAAAAGGTATCCTGGTCACATTACAGAAGTAAAAAAATGAGAATGAACTGACTATTTAGTGTAACGTGTAAGACCAGCTCTTTGTTAGTAGACCACCTGCAAAGAGTTAATTGGGGGTTGCCAGACAAAGCTGACCATTTCATGATTTATGATGGCAATCTCTGCCAGGTTTCATCCATAACATTTGCTTTTTCACAACATGTGACATCTGTTTTCCACCCTCTCATCCTGGCACTAACTTCTCCCAAAAAGCTTGTCATTAGCTAAAACCCATCTCATTTCATCCCTGCGCTCATGACACCCATTGATGTATCTGTGCCCCGCGTCTTGGGCTGGGCCGTTTCTGCAAGGAGCCTGTTGTGGCAAGACACTGGTCACCTCTGCAACAACTGGCAGCTGACCATTTTCCACTGCAGTAAACCTTAACCTAAATGAGGAAAAATTAGAACAGATGTTACCATAACAAATACAGTAATTCTTCCTATTGCAAAGTAGCATTAGTGACACCCTTACTGACATATTCATAAAGAATGCCATGGAATATACACTTCCCACCAGAAGATGACCTGTTTATAAAAACTGGAGTTAAGGGAACGCAGTGGTGAGCCCAGTAGCAGTCAGTTAGCATTGATATTTCAGTCTGGCAAAGTGACAGCAGGACTGTGATTGGCTGCAATGGCAATCAGCACTATGATAGTTTATTGCGTTTATGTCACGTCCTTTTCATTTAGGCTAACTCCACACTGATGGGCTTGTAGTAACGTAAGCATTATCACAATGCACATTAATGTTCTGTATGCGTGCATTTTTGTGCATTGCCATCCACAGCCTACAATGCACAGATATTCTATGTGTGGCACTGCCACACCCTGCCATACAGCAGATCTGTTTTTAATGCATTGTGGCTCATTAAGGCCAGGTTCACATCTATGCATAGGTGTTTATTGCTTTGCAGGTTGACAACACATACTATGTGTGTTGAATTTATTGCCATTAATTCTGCATGGCACCCCAGCACACATATGTGAGAAAAACAAAGACAGAATTACAACAGTGCGCCACAAAACACAGACGTGAATACTCTGTATGTTGTGGTGTGCTGTGTGGCCCAAAAGAAGTGCGGGTGATTTATTTTATGCATTAATTCTGCATACACACGATCGGACTTTTCGACGGACTAGGTCCGACGGTCTTTCCGACGGACTTTCAAAGGAGTTCCGACTAACTTTTCTAATGAACGGACTTGGCCACACCCAATCACACTAAATTCTGACGGATTTGAACGTGATGACGTACGACCGGACTAGAATAAGGAAGTTCGTAGCCAGTAGCCAATAGCTGCCCTAGCGTTGTTGTTTGTCCGTCGGACTAGCACACAGACGAGCGGATTTTTCGATAGGAACTGGGTCCAGCGGAGTTCCGGCGAGAAAATTTTAAACGTGTTCTATTTCTAAAGTCTGTCAGATTTTTCGACAGCAAAAGTCCGATGCAGCCCACACACGATCGAATTGTCCGACTAATTCGTTCCGTCGGACCTTTGCTGTCGAAAAGTCCTCTCGTGTGTACGCGGCATAAGGCTCATCAAGAACCAGTTCAAAGTGAGCCAGTGGTGGACTGAGATTAAAAACCTAAAAGAGGACACAGTAGGTAGTCTCAGCTGTAATGGTAAAGTCAGAGTCAACAGTTGAAGGTAATCCAGACATGGTAAAAGTGACAGACTGTATTTAAAGCAGAAAAAAGCATTTTTGCTTGCTCGCGATTGTATGATGGAACTCAGCAGAGCTTTACCACATTCGCTAAGCTCTGAATGCAACTGTACTTGCAAAGTGTACAGTCTATTTGCCTTTGGTAAATCTACCCAAAGGGAAAGATTATGGTTGCAACTTTGCTGATGATGGCAGTATGTCAGACTAAAGTCAACATGACTGCAAAGTCTTTATTAAAGAAGTTACAAAATGCAGGGTCAACTAGAAACATCCAGATGTAGCACAGACAGACATCTCATATGCTGTCCCATCACTTGTTGCTGAGGTCACCTTGATATGCCAGCTGAGCTCCTGCCTGAAACTGTTCAGCCCTAATTCTTTCATACTCAATAAAAATAACTTATTCTTCTTGTTAAATCACCAAAGACAGAAACAAAACCAAAGCCTACAGAAGACCCCCTTTTCTCAGAATATGAATTTCCAGACTATTTGTACACACCGTCACCTGAAGAAGACGTCACCGTGTCCACCGTAACTGTCAGCATCAATGCGACTGACTATGAGGTAATGTACAGACTAATCCATATTTTTTGTGATTTATGTAACATCAATTTGATGATTCTATTATTGCTGTCCCCCATAGGACATGACTGAAGAGTACGTGACCGGAGAAGAGGAAGATAATCGAAAACCAGATGACTATGAGATGAGAGAGTATGACGATGAGGACTTTGACGAAGGAGATGACAGATATGGTCCTCAGGAGCGTGGTACAGTGCAGACCAAAGAAACTGAACCTCAGGTAATGAGATATACATTACCTGTAAATATTGGCGTTCTGATGGATGATGGATAGATCAATAGTCATAATCTGAACTTCTGTATTTATCCACATTATTTTATATACCTGTTGACAGTCTGAAATACAAGCAAGACTGGGCATGTCTTCTCCAAACCTACCTAAGCGTTGATCTAAGATGTCTTTCTCTGCAGAAAGAGTACAACATTGCCTTCTCAAAGCAGAAGGTACTATCCACATCATTGCTCTTATCACATATCCAAAAATAAGTTGGTAGAGCCATGCCAAGTGTTCCTTCTGTTTTTAGAGCCAGCTGTACATCCAAAACCACTAAATGATTGTACAGGTACAGCCTTAAAGTGTTTGTTACCCCAACACTTCATATTCTTGATATGTGCCTGCTGTACCATGTACTTGTATGAGAAAGTATCCTGTTCTCTTTGTATTGCTTCCTTTATGTGAAATCCCTGGTGTTCCTGCTAGTCCCTCTGCTTTCCTATTAAAAACTGACCACACTAAGCAGGAGAGCACACCCTGGTCAGTTCTCTAGGTATAAAATAGATAAAGGTCCCACTATTCAATCATTTATATACTAAATTTAAAAATTAGATGATTAGAACAGTCCACAAGTGATGTAAAAATAAATCTTGATGTCAATCTCCACCATCCACCACCGTAGTGATCTTAAATATCAGTGCCTCCACCAACAGCTGAAAGGCTAGCTTACCAGCTCCCATTGATCCCTCATTACAAGGGATCATTAGCACTTGTGGCTTTAGCCCAGCCAAGGCCTTTCTCCAGGTCCAGATGGTCTCCCAACAAGATCACCCCTTGGCACTGTATAAGATGTAAAGATTTCTCACTTAGGTTCCAGGAGATGCATCTCCTCTGTCTGGAGGAAACACAAACAATTTTTTTTCACGTTTTTTAAGTTCCCTAGCTATTCTGGGAACTCAGTGTACTCTCCTCCAATGATAAGACTTGTCCTGACATGCCCCCTCTGCACAGCCTTTCACTGGAAAGCTCAGTGTCCTGCTGCTTCTCCTCCCCCCAGCTCTTATGCAGCTGAGAACAGAGGAAATATGATTTATAAAAAATGGAAAAAGGGTATTTATAATGTTTTTTTTTTTAATATCTATACAAAAATGTTTTGCCTTTCATTTCTATTTTTAACTGAATGGGTTGTTTTACAAAGTGATCTTTTCCAATCTCTTTAACCACTTCAATACAGGGCTTTTAAACACCCTTCCTTACAGAGCACTTTTTGCGATTCGGCACTGCGTCGCTTTAACTAACAATTGCGCGGTCGTGCGACGTTACACCCCAAACAAAAATTGACGTCCTATTTTTCCTACAAATAGAGCTTTCTTTTGGTGGTATTTGATCACCTCTGCGGTTTTTATTTTTTTGCGCTATAAACAAAAGAAGAGCGTCAATTTTGAAAAAAAAACACACATATTTTTTACTTTTTGCTATAATAAATATCCAATTTTTTAAAAAAAAAAAACAATTTTTTTCCTCAGTTTAGGCCGATACGTATTCTTCTCTTCTACATATTTTTGGTAAAAAAAAATCGCAATAAGCGTATATTGATTGGTTTGCGCAAAAGTTATAGCGTCTACAAAATAGGGGATAGATTTATTGAATTTCTTTTTTTTACTAGTAATGGCGGCGATCTGCGATTTTTTTTTCGTGACTGCGACATTGCGGCGGACACTTCGGACACTTTTGACGCATTTTTGGAACCATTCACATTTACACAGCGATCGTTGCTATACAATTGCAATGATTACTGTGTAAATGTGACTGGCAGGGAAGGGGTTAACACTAGGGGGCGCTGCAGGGGTTAATGTGTTCCCTATAGGAGTGATTCTAACTGTGGGGGGAGGGGACTCAAGGGGAGGAGACCGATCATGTGTTCCTCCGTACTGGGATCACATGATCGGTCTCCTCTCCGCTGACAGGACGTGGAGCTGTGTGTTTACACACACAGCTCCACGGTCCCGCACGGTCCCGTTGTTTTAATCGGGCAATCGCGGGTGCCCGGCGGACATCGCGGCCGCCGGCACTCGCACCGGGTCCCGAGCGATGCCGCGGGCGCGTGCCGGGAATGCGAGGACGTCATATGACGCCCACCCAGGATGGGAGATCCACCTTGTGGGCGTCATATGACTATAAGGCGGTATTGAAGTGGTTAATATAGGGTCAGGTATCTAACATACTGTACATACAGCACTTTCAACCTAACTCTCATCAAAGTGAAGCATAGTAGACTTTTAAAAGCACAAAGTATTTGCAGGTCTTACTTTTATCACCAATACCAAAAATAAGGGGCTTATCCATTATTTTAGAATAGTGGGAAGATCCAGAAAAAACATTTGTACCCCTTGACCCACTATACATTCAAAACTGCTAGTTAATAGCACATATAGAGATTGATTTACTAAAACTGGAGAGTGCAAAAACTGGTGCAACTGAGCATGGTAGCCAATCAGCTTCTGACTTCAGCTTCTTCAATTAAGCTTTGACAATAAAAACTGAAAGCTGATTGGTTTCTATGCACATTTGCATCAGATTTTGCACTCTCCAGTTTTAGTAAATCAACACGATACAGTCAAATATTAAAGAGCGAGGAAATTCCAAACTGCATACGCTGTTTTAGGCTTATTGGCAATTATCAGTACACAGTGTGAAGTAGTTTTTATGACGTGGGGCTTGAAGATCAATGAGAAGGTATAACAAAATATGTTATGGTGAGATAGGCCAAGCGGGATTTGTGATAAGACAAGTGAGACCTGTAGATACCTTTTATTTTAAGAAGGTTCTGCTGTGCTTTTTACTGTTTTAGCGAAAACCCTTTTGGCCCACCTCACCAAAACCTGTTGGATTATAACTGTATGTATGTATATAATTCTCATTAGTGAAAGCCATTAAAGGCATGGCTTCTGTGGAGTAGACATTTGGGAACATCAAAACTCTACAACATCTGAGGAGCTTTATCAAAGCAAGCAATTATGCAGTAAAACACTTCAAAAACATATTTAAAAATATAATTATTCCTCTATGTATGATGTATAAACCAATACAGTAACAGGTTCAGGTATGAAGATGATTCCCCCATAGTTAGCTCTCGATTAAGAACTGCTGCTTTATGGTAAAGTTGTAGGGAACTGAATTTCACCACCCATTATTCAATACTGATAAGTAAATATCAAAATATAAAGTGTTACCCCTTAGAAAATGTTTCATGCTGGGTATAGTATATGCATGTGGTGTGTTTGCTTTTTAGTCTAATTTCCTATTTTTACTGTTTTTGCTTAGAGCTTGAAGGGAGAGAAAGGAGAGCCCGCCATAGTGGAGCCTGTGAGTAGAATTACACCAATGGTATCATGACTCATACATTTCTGATGGTACAGTCTTAAATGTAAGTCCTGATGAAAATAATTTTTAAACATTCTTGTTTTAGGGCACCGTGATTGAGGGTCCGATAGGATTCCCTGGGCATGCGGTACGTATAACAGTTTAAAGGACTGTCATTAAAAATATTTTTTACAAGTTCTTTGTGTATTAAGAGGGGGTATTCCAAGCATTTTATCTATGTATTCAATGTATGTATGTATTGCATTTTATACTGTGCTGCTAAATGCAACTTTTCTTATTTGAGGACTATACATTGATGGATCCCATACCAAAGCACAAAAGTATGGATCAGCCCTTAGTGTAGCCTCCATTAACACACACTGAAATACATTTTCTGAGTTCTCCCAATGGATTGTCTTTAGCGATATAAGATGAACTCACTACAGGCATACCCCACTTTTAAGTACACAATGGTGTTTATCCACTAATGCTGGAACGTGCAAAATCAGGCTCACTTCTGCATAGAAACCAATGAGCTTCCAGGTTTTATTACCAAAGCTTAATTGAACTAGCCGAGGTTAGAAGCTCATTGGTATCTATGCAGAAGTGAGCCTGATTTTGCACTTTCCAGCTTTAGTAAATAAACCCCATTGAGTACTTAAAAGTGAGGTATGCCTGTAATTAACATTGGTGCGTCTATACCACAGCCAGTGTTTGGTGAGGGGGAAGACTTAAAGCCAAAAATTTAAGTTATCCCAAAGTAGCAGAATGCACCCAAGATTAGAGCTTTTTTTACTAATAAAGGCCTTGTGATGCCTTTTTTTAGGCAGTTTTTTTAATCTTAAAAGTATAAAAAGATTTACCCCGTTGGCAACTCCACTAGAAAAAAAAATCTTTCCCCCAGCCATTAACCATGCAAAGCCTCTATAGCCAAGAATGAATAGTAAGCCGAGACTGATACTCAAACAGGTAACTCTCTCAGAACCCAACTGAAACTAAAATATTGTCATTTTCTGTGATACATGGTAAAGGACAATAATATTTCTTATTCTGTGCATTTGTTATTGGCTTTGCATATTTAACACATATCACTTTGTAAATTACATTATATTTTATGTGTCCTGTCTAGGGAGAACCAGGACCGCCTGGGCCTTCAGGACCTCCTGGACCACTTGGAGATCCCGGTGAAAGGGTAAGAAACGACCTTAATTTACAATTAAGAGATGAGATATCTGATGATCTAATTTCCAAAAATAGTTTTTTTTTCTTGGGTAATTAGATTATTTAATGCATTCATTTGATGGGTTTTATTGAAAGTGTTATTAGACTGGTAACCATGTTCCATCAAAATAACACATTGGCTTTTTGATTTACAAATAGTCAAACTTTAGTAATGCTTCCTAGATAGAAAAGATAGAAATCCATTTTTGACATTCAAGATGTTTGCTTGTTACCATAGCAGCTCTAGAGAATTTGGTTGTGGTAGAGTTAGGATGGCCTTAAACTGATCGAATTTCATCTGGTTTCTCAGGATCCAGTTGATATTCAAGCACTGGGTGACCCTGTTGGCAGCCTACTGCCCAATATCCTTCAGCCTGAAAATTAAAGGAGGGGGTCAGATAATTATTGGCCGAATGATACCTGCAGCCAATCAGGTGCAGTCACTGTTTGGCAGCACCCACTGTCTTCTGACAGCTACAGGTGACAGCTGTCAGAATACAGGTGCCTCAGTGGGAGATTTAATCATCCACACGCTTTACTGTGGATGGAGGAATCTGTTGGATTTGTTTTCCTTTTTATTATATGGTCAGCTTTAGGTATGACAGGTTAGGATGATTCTGCAGAGAAATGGGAAAAGAGCACCACCCTCATAGATCAGCAGGGGTAAAATGCATATATGGGTGGAGGTTAATGAATCCCTAAAAAATTGAAGTACATGTGTGTGTAAATTGTTATATTTATCAAATAATTTCTAATTGATAAAAGTCCACCAGAGAATCTATCTTTTTCTACAGCAATAAAATCCCTCTCTATCTATCCCTTTCCAAAAAAAATATTGTGGTTGGAGATTGGCTTTAACTAACAACTTCATCTTTACAAACCCACTAGTTCACCCAACTTGGCCCCATGACCCAATCCAACCTAAAACCAACCCCAACTAGATGTTAACTTACCTTTCCATGACAGCAGCATTCTCCTCCGGTGTTATCACCTCAGCCCAAAATCTTTCTTGGCTTCTTCAAGTCTTATGCCCGTACACACAAAAGGAATTTCCTTCGGAAAAATCTTGGATGGTTTTTCTGACGGAATTCCGCTTAAGCTTGGCTTGCATACACACGGTCTCTGAACTTTTGACCATCAAGAACGTGGTGACGTACAACACTACGACGAGCCGAGATAATGAAGTTCAATGCTTCAGAGCATGCATCGAATTGTTTCCGAGCATGCGTAGGAATTTTGCGTGTCGGAATTGGTACAGACCATCGGAATTTCTCTGAATTTCCGAACGGAAATCTTTCCGATCGGAAATTTTTCCGACCGAAACATAGAGAACCTGCTCTCAATCTTTTGCTGGCGGGAATTCCACCAGCAAAAGTCCGATGGAGCATACACACGGTCGGAATTTCCGACCAAAAGCTCACATCGGACTTTTGCTGGCGGAATTTCCGATCGTGTTTACGGGGCATAACTTTAAGTCTAACTTCCCATAGACTTCAATGAGGCTGTGCCCCTTGCGTCTCTAGTGATGGAGCATGGTGGCATTCAACCTTTGAGAACTAAGGCCTGGATCACACCTATACATTTTTTTTGTGCATTTTCTGTTTTGCAGAAACACACTACACTCCATTTAATATGGGTTCCTATGGGTCATTTTCACATATGTGCATTTTATGGAAAGGGCCAGGGACTGTTTTCTGGTTTTTGATTTAATAGACTTCAATAGATCAAAAATGTGTATGGAAAAACGCAAAATGCACCTGGAATATGCAAACTGCAACCTGCTGAGGTGTGAACCAGGCCTTACTGTAAAGGTGCAGCCAATGTAGAAGACACTTTTGGGTCTGAGTGTATAATCAATGGAGAAGGCAGCCGATGTCATGGAAAGGTAATTAGGCAACTGGGTGGTTTTGGTTCTAGGTTTCATTAGGTTAGCTGGCTAGGAAGGATGGGCTGTGAATTTTAGGTTAAACATGAACATTCTCTTTAAGGGACTTTGAGAAATACCTCAACAGCTGTTGTGTATTAGGAGTTCCCAGAGTGACACAGCTCCCCCTTGTGGCTGAAGATTGATTGCAACAAATGCTGATTTTCAGATACTTGGCTGAAGGAAATCAGACCAGATAATAAAGCACTTCACTAACATTTGGACCTGATCCTACACAAGTCTCTTTAGAGACATAGCAGTCACATGAAAATAATAATAAGAACATTGTCACAATACGCGCAGTAATGTTGACTGTTGACCAAAAAACTCATACAGACCTATCTATCTGTGTGATCATTGTGCAACATTTGGGACACAATAATGCAAATATTACTATAGTGTACACCAGTGGTGGCTGTTTTTTTTTTTGGGTGGGGGGGCGAAAAAACAACCACCTATTCCCCCCGAGCGGCATCCACCCCCCCTGCTGTTTGCTGGTTGGTCTGTGGTGGGTGGGTGGCAGGCAGTGTGGTGCAGCAGCTTGGCTCCGAGTCCTCTCCTCCATGGGGCAGCTTCCAGCTCCTCCCCTCCTCCTCGTAGGCATCCAATAGGATCGCCTGTCCTTTCAGCTAATCGAGTGACCGGTGCCAAAACCCGCTTCCTCATTGGCCGAGAAGAGGATCAGTGTTACAACAGTGAATATTGATTCGCTGTTGTAAAACACCTTGGTGGTCTCAGAGCCCACTCTCTGTGACCTGAGCGCACCCTATATGGAGGCCTATTAGGGCCTCTGATGCTTCAAAAAAAACAGCCCCTCCGCATTGGAATCCATGCGCCGGTGTCCAGAAAGGAGCCGGACGCATGGATAAGGGGGGGTAATGGACAGGGGGGGCAGCACCTGTGCACCCTTAATGGATGGGCCGCCCCTGGTGTACCCATATTTGGTAGTGGCAAGCAAGGACAGCTGGGAACTATGTTCCTGAAAGTGATGGAAATCCAAAAAGTTATAATTGTCACTAGAACAAGAGGGGAAATCATTCAATAGGAACATATATCTAAGAGAGTTTTTGTCCTCAGTTTGTAGAGATTTCCTCTCACTTCCTGTTGTGTTTCTGTAATTAAGCACTTAAGGACCGGAAGGATTTGCCCCCTTAATGACCAGGCCATTTTTTGCGATACGGCACTGCGTAGTTTTAACTGACAATTTTGCGGTCATGCGACGTTGTCCCAAACAAAATTTATGTCCTTTTTTTTCCACAAACAGAGCTTTCTTTTGGTGGTATTTGACCACCTCTGCGGTTTTTATTCTTTGCGCTATAAACAAAAAGGTGTGACAATTTAAAAAAAATAACTATATTTTTTACATTTTGCTATAATAAATATCCCGATAAAAAAAATTTTTTATAAAAAATAAATGGATTTCTTTATCAGTTTAGGCGAATATGTATTTTTCTACATATCTTTGGTAAAAAAAATCGCAATAAGTGTATATTGATTGGTTTGCGCAAAAGTTATAGTTTCTATAAAACAGGCAATAGATTTATGGCATTTTTATTATTTTTTTTTTTACTAGTAATGGCGGCGATCTGCGATTTTTAGCAGGACTGCGACATTGTGGCTGACAAATTGGACATTACTGTGTAAATGTCACTGGCAGGGAAGGTGTTAACACTACGGGGCGATCAAGGGGTAAATGTGTTCCTTGGGAGGTGTTTCTAACTGTGCGGGGAGGGGACTGACTGGAGGAGGAGACAGATCACTGTTCCTAATCACTTGTAACAGCAGATTTGTGTCTCCTCCCCGGTCAGAATGGGGGTCTGTCTGTTTACATTGACAGATCCCCGTTCTGGCTCTCTGTGGATCGATCGCAGGTGGCCGGTGGACCACCCTAAATCCACTGGTCAGCACTGCTGCCCATGTGAAAGATCTCTAACAAAGAAAAGTTCTGATCTCATTGGCTTACATGTATTTTCTTTCCTATACTTCATGTTCCGGGGATTGTTTAATTAGGGGCACATACTGTACATCATGGCTCTAACTGAGTTCTAGTGATGTTAGATTAGGGCTGACACAGACAACAAATTAATCTGGATGTCTGGTTTAGGGGGATCAGCTAATTTTCATCATAGAAGCGCTCCCAGATTCAGGAATTGATTCAACTTTTAATACATTTCATGTAAATATCTTAATTGCTCTGCCTTTGAAAATCTTTTATTACATGGTAAAAACAAAATTACCGAAGATTAGAAGGCCAACAAGTCACAGTTGTTGTGGGGAGGCTTTGATCTATGGAATATGTGAGTGATGTATGACTTTTAGCTGAGAGATCGGTATCTGCGCTGTGATGTAATGTAATATGTTTGGTAGAGAATCCATTTTAATCTTGCTTTCTTCCCCTCCAGCAACACACAGTTCACTACGTGTCAATACATGACAACTTGGATTGTTCAACATCCCTTCTATGAATGACATCCCTCCTTTCTCTACTTCTCTAACAGGGTCCTCCAGGACGACCTGGACTCAATGGTGCCGATGGTATACCTGGACCTCCAGGAAATACAGTGATGCTTCCTGTGAGTACCTGTCACATCCTATGGGGCTGTGGGAACTGGACAACTTGCCTTTTGGACACATGAAAGAATTTTGTCAGATTAGCATGACTCATCTCCCATGAACCCATGATTCATCCTGTTGGGATTATATATACATTTTGTTAGTGATATTTATAGGCTTTCATTGGGATGTTAGGAAGTCATATCAAAGTCTTGATATTTTTACAAGAATTGTAAATTCTGATGTTTTTCTGCAGTTAAAATTGGGTCGTGCCTCATTTCATAACTTAATGCTAATTCATTTCTTTTTAAGTATTTTATAGATTATTTTTACTAGTGGATACTGCTCCCTATGAAGAAAAAAAAATGAATTACACATTGGAGCTATACATAGTAGCAGTAGAAGTAGTAGCAAATAATAACAAAAATAATTTTATATAATATCATGATCTCCTGGGAGGCAAAGCTATTACTAGTGAAAATACTAAATAAGTGAACATATTTGAACCATATACAGTGCCTTGAAAAAGTATTCATACCCTTTGAAATGTTCCACATTGTTTAATTTTACTACCAAAAATGTATATGTATTTTATTGGGATTTTATGTAATAGACCAGTGTAACAGGCCATGTTTTCAGGCTCTCCATTATTTTGCATGGGTGATTTGATCAGTTTCACTGCCTTAGTAATTACCACAGCCATTTCATCTGAGGGAAATCCTGAAAACATGACCTGTTGGGGCGCCTTCAGGACTGGAGTTGAGAAACACTGTAATAGACCAACACAAAGTGGCACATACAGTAATTGTGAAGTGGAAGGAAAATGATAAATGGTTTTCAAAATTGCTTACAAATAAATATGTGAAAAGTGTGGTGTACATTTGTATTCAGCCCCCCCCTGAGTCAATACTTTGTAGAACCACTTTTCGCTGCAATTACAGCTGCAAGTATTTTTTGGGATGTCTCTACCAGCTTTGCACATCTAGAGAGTGACATTTTTGGCCATTCTTCTTTGCAAAATAGCTCAAGTTCTGTCAGATTGGATGGAGAACGTCTGTAAACAGCAATTTTTAAGTCTTACCGCAGATTCTCAATTGGATTTAGGTCTGGACTTTGACTGGACCATTCTTACACATGAATATGCTTTGATCAAAACCATTCTATTGTAGCTCTGGCTGTATGTTTAGGGTCGTTGTCCTGCTGGAAGGTGAACCTCCGCCCCAGTCTCAAGTCTTTTGCAGACTCTAACAGGTTTTCTTCTTGGTTCCTTGGCCTTCATGGGGCTGTTTGTTCTCTAAGGTTCTCTAACAAACCTCTGAGGGCTTCACAGAACAGCTGTGTTTATACTGAGATTAAATCACACACAGGTGGACTCTACACTATTTACTAATTAGCTGACTTCTGAAGGTAACTGGTTCCACTAGATTGTAGTTAGGGGTATCAGAATAAAGGGGGCGGAATACAAATGCACACCACACTTTTCAGATATTCATTTGTAAAAACATTTGAAAACCATTTATCATTTTCCTTCCACTTTACAATTATGTGCCACTTTATGTTAGTCTATCACATGAAATCCCAATAAAATTCATTTTATGTTTTTGGTTTTAACAAATTTCAAGGGGTATGAATACTTTTTCAAGGCACTATATACAAATATCTAGCAAGAATTTTATAGCAAAAACAGTAGTAGAGAAAGCTTTGCCTGTACAATGTCAACAAATGAGGAGTTTAAGTAGTAAGGGAATGAGATATACTGTATACTAGCAAAAGTGTGCCTATTCATTAAAGGTTAGTTTTTTTTATTTTATTAAATAACAAACATGGTATACTTACCTCCTCTGTGCAAGGGTTTTGCACAGAGTGGCCCCGATCCTCCTCTTCTGCGGGCCCCCAGCAGTGCTCCTGGCTCCTCCCTGCATCGAGTGCCCCCTCGGAGATCAGCTTTCCAAGGGGGCGCTCGTGCGAGCGCGTTTCCGAGTCCTGCTGCTGCATCCATTGACACAGACAGCAGGACTCTGCCCCGCCCCCGGCTCCCGTGTCACTGGATTTGATTGACAGCAATGGAAGCCTATGGCTCCTGCTGCCTTCAATCTGTCCAACGAGGACCCGAGACAGAAGAGGGAGCTGCTGGGCTCATTCTCGTAGCTGGAAAGATCGGGTTCAGGTAAGAAAAAGGGGGGCTCTGGGGGGCTGCTGCACTACAGCGGCATGCTAAGTACGCCTGCACAACGCTGTGTATGGCGCATGCGCCGTAGACAGCGGTGCCTGTCTTTTTGAAAATATCTCCTAAACCTGTAGGTTTAGGAGATATTTCTTGGACCTACAGGTAAGACTTAATCTAGGCTTACCTGTAGGTTAAAGTGGTCTGTAAGGGTTTACAACCACTTTAAGATCTCATGCGCACTGGATGGTATAAAAACGTCAGTAGCATAGCTGTAGAATGAGTTTTGCAGCGTTTTTGTAGTAGCGGTTTTCAGTGTTTTTTTGTGTTTTTTTTTTAGCAAAACTATACTCCCACAAAACTCAAAAACACTGATAAATGTAAAAAACATAAAAAATATCTATTTTTTTTTTTTTTTTTTAGCATTTTTAAGCTTCTACCAGAGTTAGAGCATTTTTACAGCTGAAAAACTCTTCTTAAAACACACTAGTTCTTGGGGTTTTTTCCAGACAGAAAATGCCCCTGCCAAAAAATACTGCGTACAGCCTATGTGTGCATGGATAACATGCTGGGGAGTTTACTGGTTGCAGAAAAACACGTCTGAAGCCAAAAACAGCAGCTGTAAAAACGTCCAGTGTGCATGAGGCCTAAGAGGAATTTTTCAGCTGTAAAATGTCTCCAACTCTGACAAAAGCTTAAAAACACAGAAAAATGTGTCTACATTACAGAATGTCTTCTGCATTTGTCAGCGTTTTTGAGCCATAAGCTTTAGTAGGGGTATAGTTTTGCTAAAAAAAAGCTAAAAAAACTATGAAAAATGCTACTACAAAAATGCTGCAAAACTCATTCTACAGCTACAGCTTTCTACAGCTAACGCTACTGGTGTTTTTATAACGTCCATTGTGCATGAGGCCTAAATATCCATCGGTAGTATTATAACTAGACATGTGCAATTTGTTTAGTTACAAATTCGTTTTCCGTTAAAATTCGTAATACGAATGAACGAATGGTTTACTAAAAATTCTAGCGATAAACGAACTATCGAAAAGAACGAATATGGAAACCAACGAAAATACAAAATAATTTAATTAGAAACAATGAAACTGCGAAAGAATGAAAATCCGAAAAACGAAAACAGAAACAACTAAAATACCGAACAAAGATTCAAAATAACGAAAATCAAAATGAACGAAAAATCGAAATTACGAATATTCGGAAAAAAGGAAATCAAAACAACAAAAATACTAAATAACGAAAATTCTGCTGATCGAGAATTCGAAAGAACAAATGTTAGTTCTGATTCTGAAATATTCCATCCAGAGTCCAGATAGGGTGTGGTTGGGTCGGAGGCACTGTTTTGGTGGATTTTTGAGTTAAGTTCTGACTTGTGGGAGAGAAATTCTTTGTTTCTTAAACATATAAATAGCATACACATTACGTAAAATTATGAATTATGCTCCGATTACGAATCTACGAAAACAATGTTACGAAAGTACGTATAAATGAGGCAGTCAATCTCACGAAAGTACGAATGTAATTAAATCGACGAAAATACGAATTTCGAATCAACGAAAATTAGATTTACGGAAATACGAATCATTTCAAATCAACGAAAATATAGCTCTTCCGAAAATACGAACGCGTCCAAATATGAAATATAACGAAAATACGAATTTCGAATCAATGAAAAAATAACTTACAAAAATACGAACGAGTCCGAATACGAAATCCCACGTTTTACGAGATTACGAATCGTTACGAATCAACCGAAACGAACAGAAACGAAACGAAACTAAACAAATTTTTCTTTTGTGCACATGTCTAATTATAATATCTCCAATCACATTGTTAAGCCCATACCCTATATCTTTCTTTTTGGATCATAACTTTATCATCCCAGCCACACCTGTATTTTATGTAAACCGTACTGTTTTGGGCTTGGACCTTTTCACACTGAAAGAACACTTTGAAATACTGTTCTGGTCTTAGGAACTTTGCCATCCTTGCCAAAATCTTCAGCTTACTGTACATTACCATGATCGGTTAGTTGTAGTTATAAGAACTACCTTCTAAGGAAAACCTTCTAAGCCTGTGGTCAGGGGGAAGCAAGTCCATTTAAATTGCGGTCACAGTAGTGCCCCTTAACCTTTGAAGGTCAGTGGGAAAAATGTCTCTTTAACAAACAGCTAAAGAAATAATATGCCACTTAGTGGCTACATACCTGAGAGACAAGAGAACATGATCCATTGGTCCTCTGCTGAATAACATTGGAGCATTACCTATGAAAGCACCATGGGAGATCAATTTGCCTGCTATAGAAACACCTACCAACCTCTGGAGGAACCCTGTTTGAAGCTGATTCAATGTAGGCTATCATTTTAAAAAAATATTCCAAAATTTTTTTCTGTACAGTTCCAGTATGGTGGTGATTCCAGGGGACAGATTGTGTCGTTTCAAGAAGCTCAAGCACAATCCATCCTGCAGCAAGCTAAGGTACGGTATTTGGATTCAGATTTACCTAGATAGAAAGCACGCACTCATATTAAGATCCATTTGATGTTTGGATTGGATTTGATTGTTCAACAGTTTTTTCTTGTAAATTTGATGATTCCATTCCCCTTGCCAATACTATTTGGGTTTGAGAGTTCTATTTGTTCGTGGGGCAAAAAGGAAAGGGCTAGATATCCAAAACACCCGAATCTCACTCACAACTTAATATGTATTTCTATTCCTGTAACAAACCAAACATATTCTACTACAAGCTGATTACCCAATGTTTTTTATATAGAAAGCTTTTGATATTTATTTTACCGGAGCTTCTTTTATTTACCATTTTAGATGGCTATGAAAGGTCCACCTGGCCCAGTGGGTCTGACAGGGCGACCTGGTCCCCTCGTAAGTATCTTTCATAACTGTTTGCTCTGCATAATATTAACTACCTATTTCATCAAGTAGTTCCAAGTTACAGCTTTGTAAAACTCACAAATATTTAAATATGGTTGGCATTTATTGAAATCTCACTGTTATGTAATGAAAAATAAATAAATTATAATTTATACTGAATGGGCTTAATGTTAATTAATTAGATAATTCTAAATACTCACCCTATAGTGAAAAAATAAAAATAAAGCTGCAGCTGCTGTACACAAAGTGCTATTCACTTAAAACCATGAAACATAAATAAATAAATAAATTATAACATTTCCCATTTTCCTTATACATAATGATTTGTCATTTTTTTCAAAAGTCCATAACATTAAAGTGGACGTAAACCCACTCTCATCCTTTCTAAACTACTGCAATATTGGTTACCTAGAAGGATATACATGCCTCCTGCATATACTTATCTGTCAAATGTCTCCCCTCTGTCTGCTATGAGACCCGAACAAACTGCAGATTTTGTGGGTGGGTCTGTTTTCCAGGGCTCAGTGGGTGGAGTCGTGATGTCAGTAGACTCCCCGCCCACCTCTACACTCCCCTTATCAACATGCATTTTGTCCTGTGTATTTCTTACACTGAACTTCTGCTATGATCTCTAACATCCAGTCAAAACCCAGAAAAGTCAAAACTTCAGCATGCCAAATCATGCTGAGGTGTGGAATAGACAATCCTTGCAGAGGAGTGGGGGTGGGAATTGAAAAATAATGCATGTCTTAGGCTAATGCACGAGATATGTAAATCACCTGTCAATCACAGCAAGGGGGAAGAACGGACAAAGTTTTCAGTTTGTCCGTTTTATTTCACTGAAAAAAGATATGAGGATTGCTCAGAGCTGGATTAACTCTTTGTGGCAAGACTGGGCACAGCTGATCTGAAATCCCATACTCTATATTGTGCCAGACAAAAAAAAAAAAATTCGGGTTTACATCCACTTTAATTTTAAAATGTCTCTTGGTATTTGTATTAATAGCTTGGAATAAGTGTTATTTTTTTTCTAGGGTCCTCCTGGAGCGCAAGGTTACAAGGGGGATTATGGTGATTCTGGCCCTCCGGTGAGTCTTTCCATACTTCTACTGTGTGTTATTGTAATTGGAATGGGATTTTTTATACGGGGTGTCATTGTCACATCATTCCTACTGAAGGTGTCACTCTGTAGTGGGAGGGACAAACTTCATGTCACATACACTCCCATCTGTGTCACCCTCGGGTGGGAGGGCAAGACTCTATGTCACATAGCTCTTTGTGGAGGGAAAAACTGACTCCATGTCATATAGCTCCTCCTGTCTTTATCACCCTTTGGTGGGAGGAACAGATTCCATGCCACATAGCTTGTCATGTTTGTGTCACCTTGTGGTGGTAGGGATGTAATCCATGTCCCATAGCTCCTCCTTCCTGTATCCCCTTGTGGAAGGAGGGGCAGATTCCATGTCATATAGGTCTCTTTGGCGGTGTCACACTGTAGTGGAAGGGGCATACCTCATGTCATATAGCTTCTCTTGGGTGGTGTCACACTGTGGTGGAAGGTACAGACTTCATGTCACATAGCTTCTCCTGGGTGGTGTCACATTGTGGTGGAAGGAACAGACTTCATGTCACATTGTTAATCCTTGGTGATGTCACACTGTGGTGGAAGGGAGAAACTTCATGTCAAATAGCTCCTCCTGGGTGGTGTCACACTGTGGTGGAAAGGAGAAACTTCATGTCAAATAGCTCCTCCTGGGTGGTGTCACACTGTGGTGGAAGGGACGGACTTCATCTCACATAGCTCCTCCTTTTGGTGCCATGCTTCAACACAGGGTTGGGTTTGATTGTAATATTGTTTTTTTCTTGAAAAATTACATATTGATTCCATTCATTTAATTTAATATTCACAGGGTCCGCGTGGCTTTCAAGGAATCATAGGTCCCCCAGGAAAGATCGGTAAAAGAGTACGTATTAGGCAAGAGTAAAAAAAACTCCCTGTTTATCTGTTTCTCTGTTCATATTTGGGTCTTGTCATTTCATATAAAATTTACTATGCATTTTAATTGTTTTCCCATTTTCATCTTACGTATGTTTTATTAAATCTCATTGTTGCTTTCATCCATTTTGTCAATTGTTTCTTGACTTCCTATTTTTATTTCCACAGAGTTGTTATTAAATCTCTTTTACTGTGCCATTTTTAGCCACTTTCAGCTATTTTCTTTATTCTAGAAAATGTACTTTTCTCATGCGAGTGTTATTTTATTTTTGTTTCAGGGACGTGGTGGAGCAGATGGTGGTCGTGGTGTGCCTGGTGAGACAGGAAATAAGGTGGGATAGGATTCTTTTTTGTAAGAGCATTAAGAATGTTCAGCTTTTCACTGAGAAGAGAAAAAGGGGTGAATATAGTTTTTAAAGTTGAATTTTAATCCAGTTGTCATTTTAATGGCATATCCAGCTTTCACTATTGGAAAGCTTTTCACTGAGACTGAAATGCATTTATCTGATTTTAATTTCTGGAGTCAGGAGGAGTTTTTCCTCTTTATGTAAGGTGACCCATGATAAATGCTTAAGTGTCCCCGCTCAGGCTTTCAGGGTCTGATAAGCTGGATGCCACCCAGGCTAGTGAGGATGCAAGCTGAGGAAAGATCTGTCCAGACCCAAAGCATACTGCAAAAATAGGAAGAGATAGCCCATCATCTTCAGCCCAGCATCTTCAGCTCGATTCATCCAGACCACTACTCCAGCATGTTTTGCCCCGTTCCGAGGTGGAGAATAACGATGTGTCATCAATTTTACTATTAATACGTAAAGTTCAGTGTTAATTTTCAGCGCTATATAAGTACCTATAATAATTAAATAAATAATACATTTGCTGGCTGTCTCATTTTGTTCTCCTGTAGCAAAACCACAGGCATCAGTACTACAGAAAAAAAAAAAAAAGAATAACACTAGACACTTAGTTGCCTCTTAAAATGTATGGTGTATAAATTGTTATCAAATTAAACTGAAAAAAATATTTCTAATAATTTTTTTTTAGCCCCAGGCTCTTGCCTTGCACAACACACAAAGAGCCCTAAACACCAGTATACTTTGGTGTGCTAATACTGAACATCTTCTTTGGTTGAAGTTGCATGCAAGAATGCTTTGGTATGCAAAGTGATCAGCTATAAGCAGCTTGTAGGGAGCCCAGAAATACTGAGCCCTCTATGAGAAAATAAACCCAACTTGTAGGGACCTGGAAGTGTCTAGTCTTTAGTAAAAGTGGAAGTCTGGATTGTAAATAGTAAAAGCTACCTATTTATATGAGCTAAAAGTTGCTATGTCTTTTATTTATTATTATATTGGTTGACGATCCAATGATATAAATACATAGAAACATAGAAGGGAAATGTCAGGAAAAGACCAGGTGGTCCATCAAGTCTGCCCCTTTTCTATTTCCATAGGGTTTTTTGTTTGAGTATATAGATCTATATTTGCCTCAAACATGTTTAAATTCATTAACATTGTAAGTTTAACTTTTAATTCTCCTCCTCCTAAACTTCATATTATTAGAGTACAGTATTGGTGGTACAGTGCTAGAAAGAACTACAGAGGAAAAAGATATGGGGTTACTGTTCCCAGAAGATTGCAAAATGAGTAAACAGTGTGACCAAACCATGGAAAAAGCGAATAGAATTCTAGAGCAGTGTTTCTCAACTCCAGTCCTCAAGGCACCGCCAACAGGTCATGTTTTCAGGCTTGCCATTATTTTGCACAGGTGATTTGATCAGTTTCACTGCCTTGGTAATTACCACAGCCATTTCATCTGAGGGAAATCCTGAAAACATGACCTGTTGGGGCGCCTTGAGGACTGGAGTTGAGAAACACTTTTCTAGAGGGTATCACTAGAGGGATCATTAAAAGCAGGGAAGATATCCTGATTCTCCTACTGTATATAGCTATTTATTTAGACCTCATTTAGAATACTGTGTCCAATTATGGAGATCTCACTTATAAGAAGGTATTGAAATGAATGCAGCGACGGGCAACAAAATGGTGAAAGTTTTGGGGGATTAAACATATCAAGAAAGAATTCAGGATCTTAATATCTTGAGGAAAGGGGAGGCGTGATTGAAAGCTTTAAATACATTAAAGTGTTACTAAACCTGAAAATGTATTTTTTTACCTTAATGCATTACTTGCATTAAGCTAAAAAAAACTTTACAGTTTACCTGTCACCTGTTTACCTGTTTGGCTTTATACGCCCAGCATATTCACTGTAACATCCAAGGGAACCTTTTATTTCTACTAGAAACTCATCCCTCAGAGATAGTCATATGTGTTTATGATCTGTCTATCTGAGCCTAAATCTGAGTTGCATCTCTCTAAAGTAAGGCAGTTCAGAATCTTTCAAAGTAAAAGTTTTCAGCTTGCTTCTTCTGTACGCTTCCTGATAATTGTTTTCTATTTTATATCACATAGGGAGACCGTGGATTTGATGGCTTGCCAGGACTTCCAGGAGAGAAAGGGCACAGAGTAAGTGCAGAGGCTAATAATCTGAAGATGTCTGCTTATAATTCTTCTATTGTTCCAAAGAGATGACTACGGCTGACTGGGATTGCAAGCAAAATAATATATGAGCCAATGGCTTGCAATATGCCAACATGGCATGAATCATGACAAGCTTGTTCTTTTCTCTGCCACAGGGAGATGTCGGAAACCAGGGTCTTGTTGGGCAATCTGGAAAAAATGGAGACAAGGTAAAATGGCGTACAGAGAAAATATCTTGTATGAAAGATTGTATATGCAAACAGTTGCTTGGGTTTAGTGTGAACATAGTTGAATCTGCAGTACGGTTAGTGCCCTGGTTATTTAAATAACCCACATTTTCAGCATAGTGCACTAAAAAAATGACATGATTCATAGCTGGCACCTTTTTCCCTTTGAATATGGAGAAAAGATTCCTTGAAGGATTTTTACATTATGAGAAGAACCTGGGTAGATTAACACATTCTGTCTAATACTGTACGGAAAGGGTAAGAGAGTTTAGTGACTCATTTACCTAAAAGTACTGTTTTCCTTTCGTCTAGTAAGGTTACTTTGCATTATAAGCAATGAAGCTCAGACATCTGCGGTGTATTATTGTGCTTTTACTACACAAAAATGCTGTACATACAAACTGCTACAATTAAGGCAAAAACAATACAAGACTGCTAGATATACATACAACAAACACAATACTACCTACAGCCTAAATAATAAGCAGAAACTATGGTCTGTAAACAGCAGAAATATGCTTAAAAGTTACTTAACTCAGGTTACAGTGGGTTCACGATCTCTGTAGGCAATGAGGATCCCAGGCTTAATCTATAAGCAGTTGCTGGAGATCATACAAAAACGTCTTCGGGGATATAGCTTATTCTGGCTGGTACAGACCTTCCTTGGTGTTAAGTCACTATGGAGTCCTATGGAGTCACTATGGAGAAACATACTCCAATTCTCCTCTAGATTACACTTTTGTATCATACATGTCATAGGTCATATATGCCAGAAGGTCAAGCTATTGTTTGACCACTGTTACAAAACAATAGACTGTTAACTGAAATACAATGGTATCCATGTTACCATTGTATACAGCAGCATTTGTTTGAGAAGTCCACTCAAACATTCAAAAGTAACCTTAAAGCGGAGCGACACCTGAAAAAAAAAATTTAAAAGTCAGCAGCTACAAATACTGCTTTTAATAAATGGACACTTACCTGTTCCAGGTTCCAGCGGTGTCGGCAGAAGATGATGAGCGATCACTCGTCTCTCGCTGCCCCGCCGCCATCCTCTGTCAGGGAATCAGGAAGTGAAGACGCAAAGTCTTCACTGCCCGGTTCCCTACTGCGCATGCGCGAGTCACACTGCGCGCCTCTATTGGTCCCCGCTGTGTCCTGGGAACTGTGTTTCCCAAGACACAACGGGGCATTCTCGGATAGGGGCGGGACAGCTTGGATAATGCGTCCCGGAAGTGGGTGCAGATACCTGTATTATACAGGTATCTGCACCCCCCTCCCCCCTGAAAGGTGCCAATTGTGGCACCGGAGGGGGGAGGAATCCGATAAGCGGAAGTTCCACTTTAGGGTGGAACTCCGCTTTAATTCTGTTTCTAAGACAAACTGTTAAACAGATTCTTCCATGTACAGTAAAGTCTGAGTATAGAATCATAAAGCAGACATATATTTATATCAAAAGCAACACAAGGACATAGGACAAGGTGACAGTGAAACAGGTGGTTAAGAGTTTGTAATTAGGGGATAAAGCAAAAGCTAATTTTTGACAAATTTCCTATTCAAACTATGTGGTAATATGTGGGGAAGACCCTTTTCTGTTCCAGAATGACTGTGCCCCTCTGCACAATGCTAGCTCCCTAAAAACATAGTTTGAGAAGTGATGGAGAGGAAGTCAAGTGGCCCTTACAGAGCCCTGACATCAACCCTACTGAACATCTTTGGGGATAAACTGGAATGCTGACTGTAAGCCAGGTCTTCTAGTCCAAAATAAGTGCCTGGCCTTTACCAATGCTCTTGTAGCCTAATGGGAACATATTCCCAATTAAACACTCCAAGTATTGTGGAAAGCCTTCTAAGCTGCTATACCCTCCAAGGAGAGGAAGGGGTGGGGGACTCCATATTGATGCCTGTGATCTTTGAATGTGAAATCCATCAATCTCATGTAGTGATGGTCAGGTGGTCACAAACATTTGGCCATAGGCTGTAGTAAATACTTTTTTATTTAGTTAGCTCTGCTTTAATGTAACAAATATGACACAAATGGATCTTCAGGATAACATATTTTGATCTTAAATAGCAGTATCCTGAAATTTTTTAAATATGTTTATTTGAAGAAGAACACTACTTTACAGTATGTGTTTGCAATGTGGTAAGTTTGTAATTAGTTCTAATTATTTTCAGGGTTCTCCTGGACCTTCCGGACCTACTGGTTCTCCCGGGGAAGCTGTAAGTATCTTTATCCCCTGTTCCAAGTGTGTTTGCAACAATGTTATGTTTTTGTTAGTTATACATTTTAGAAAGACTGAGAATGTATAACTAACAATACAAATCTCAAACATTATTATCTCTGGTCTACTAGTCTCCATAAATAGGGTGAACAGGAGTACTATTTAGTCAGTGCCAATGGCACAATACAACAAAATTTCAATGTTAGATTACACAAACAGATAAGTAACTTCAGACAAGTAACAAAATTCAACATCCCAGGAAATTATAAGCGATGAAAGCTTACACCTTATATTTAAATGCAATAAGTACAAATTCAGTTTACTTTATTAAAGGTTAATGAACCAGTGTGAAATACTTTGTGTAACCTAAGGTGACTTATGTTATGTTCAAGAAGCATTTTTTTTCTAAACACATATTATTTGTTTGATAAGAGGTAAATTAGCATTGATTTTTCTTTTAGGGTGCAAGGGGCTTGGTTGGTCCAAGAGGTCCTCCTGGCCCACCAGGTCAGCCAGGTGTAAGCGGTATTGATGGAGCTCCAGGTCCAAAAGGAAACCAAGTAAGTAGACTGCTTATGTCACAAATCGATTGTGCCTTTTTACTGCTTCTTGACATTCATGGTTTTTGTATATATTGTAGGTCCATTCTGGGTAATGAGTAAGGGTCTGGGTGGGGTGGTAACCATATGTATAAATTTATAATTTCCTGAGGCTGGGCTCACACTGGAGAACGCAGCGGCTCACAGCAGGAGTCCAGTGCATCTCCATTCACTGTTTCAGGTCCAATTTCAGCTAGACATGTGCAATTCGTTTCGTTTTTCTTTTTTTTTCGTTACTTTCGTTTTCAACGAATGAACAAATCGTTCGAAACGTACGAATCCGAATAACAAATCGTTCGAATCGTACGAATCCGATTAACGAATCATTCGAATCGAACGAATCTGAAAAACAACGAAAATCCGAAAAAAACTAATTAGAAACAACGAATGTACTAATGAAGAAAATCCGAAAAACGAAAACGAATCCCTTACAATGGTGCTGCTAAACGTGCTTCGAATGGATTGAACAAAAAAAATTTTTTTCGATTCGTAACTTTTTTTTTCGATTCGTAACTTTTTTTTTTTCCGATTCGTAACTTTTTTTATTTTTTTTTCGATTTGTCATTTTCCGTGTCTCTATTGAACAAAAAAATTTGTACATTCGTAACTTTTTTTTCGATTCGTAACTTTTTTTTTTTTTCGATTCGTAACTTTTTTTTTCGATTCGTAAATTATTAAAATGTAATAATAGCATACACATTACATAAAATTATGAATTATGCTCCGATTACGAATCTACGAATGTTACGAATGTACGAATAAATACGAATGCGTCGGAAAATTAAACTAACGAAAAAACGAATCAACGAAAAAATAACTCTTACGAATGTACAAATCGTTACAAATACGAACACCGACGACTTACGAATGTACGAATCGTTACGAATCAACGGAAACGAAAAAAACGAAACGAAAAAAAACAAATTTTTTTCGGAAAGGAAAAAAACTAAACGAAAATAAACGAATTTTTTTGTTGTGCACATGTCTAATTTCAACCCAAATTTTTGTCTGAGTCGGGCCTGGAACAGACCAAAAGACGCGCATGGCTCCGGTGCAATTCGCACCAGAGCCACTGTGGATATGTGTGAACCAGCTCCGTAGAGAACCGGTCACGTCTCCTGCTATGCGAATTGGATACGGAGGAAGCCACATCCAATTCGCAATAGTGTGAACCCAGCCTTATACCTACCTCCAGTTTTGTTGCGAAAAGAAACCCCTCCAGGTCAGCTACAGTAGATATGCATTGCAAGGATTTTGGCAAAGCCCAATTCAGACCCTTGCCTACTGTACTTCTGATATTGAGACAATCCAGTGTACAAGCTGAAATCTTTTAAAATCATGGCCAACTCAGAGGGTTTGCCTTGATGATAATCATGTGATTAGTCCCAAGGTTGTAATATTAAACCTTGCACCCTCATCATTCTGTTATGAATATGCAGTACTCTTTGCAAGCATCTCAGTGAAGGTGAAACCCCCAGTGTAGTAACCCTGGTGAAATTACCACGGATGTCATGCGCCATGCAAAAATCTGCTGTAATGTGACCACAAGATCAGTACAAATGTCTGGGAAATTACTTTAGTAAGCTAAAAGTAGAAGCAAGGGGATGAGAATCCTGGGAAATCCTGCATGCTGACTACTGATATCATAGTTGCAAAGAAGATTAATTTTAATATCTTAGAAAACCATAGTAAAATGGGAAGTTCATTATTAAAGAAAAACTCCACTTTCCCTTAAAATGATATAACATATGTAATTGCCAAAAAGCCTTATTGGAATTTAATCATTCTCTGCATTTTCTATTAGACTAAAGTGTTCTAAGTTTTTTTTTTTTTTTTTTTGGGGGGGGGGGTGCAAATTGAGCTTCTCTTTTCATTAAAAAAAACTTTTTTTTTTCTATACATTTTTATTGAAGAATGTCAGTTACAATTAAAATGGAAAATCACACAGACATAACAGCAACATGCCTTTAAAACATTATTTAAACATTTAAATATTAAATCTCTACATTTTAAAGCAGTAATAATCCCAAAAGCAAACATTTTTTATATTGCAATTCATAATTTAATGGCTGCAGTAGTTTTCTATTTTAGGCTTTCTTTCTTCTATTTTCATCTGGTGCTCTGGCCAGTAAATCAGTTGTTTTTTTCAAAAGAACAAGCTCTCCTGAAAATGTATTTACAGGGAGGAGACAAACCATATAACACTGGCAGGGGTGCTTACAATGATCAACTTTAATTTTTCATGTAAAAAACTTTATCCCAAAAGAAAAACACATGTTTGCTGTAACTGCTTAAAGGCCTTATGCACACTGGGCATTTGCCCATCTCTTCTGAACAACTTTTCTCCTGGCAGGAGAAAAGCAGTTAGCAGGTAATGGTAGGAAAAACTCTGGACAGCCGCACACCGGAAAAAATAAAATCCTGTGCTTTTATTAAAAAACAAAAATCACATCAAACTAATACTCCACATCAATAAGGAGGTGCAAAGAATTCTGCCACGTTTCGCACTAGAATCAGTGCTTATTCATAGCTAAGGAGAAAAGCAGTGTTAAAAACGTGCCCAAAGCTGTGTTTTGTGCGCGCCCAGCAGTGATCACCGCAGGTAATCGCTGACTGTGCAGAGAGCGGTGAATAGCTGTGGCCGCTAGCGACCTGTCATTATAGTGAACAGGGCCGGCGACGGCGCCTACTACCTGAGAGCTGCTGAAAGCAGCAAAAGGAACTGGCGCTACAATTCACACCGGCCTTAATTGTTGGTGTGAATGTAACCTTACATTTCTTACAGTTGTTGCAGAAATCACTACAAGCTTTCACAGCACCTCCTTGTGTATAGACTAGGAAATCCTCTGCCAAACTGAGTGTACTCAGAGGAGGAAGGGAACATTGCCCGATATATTGGGGGCACATTATGGGCTTAATTAAATTCCTACAGGGTATATCTAGTACATTATTGATACATAAATGACTAGGATCAGCCAGATGTTTGCAGCCAAATTGCTACCATTTCCCAAAAATAAAGCTGTTTGTGTCTGCACAGGACATAACCATGAAAGCTCAGCAATGAGACTGTGCATGTTTATGCCATAATTCTACAGAACGATCATGCAGTCACCACGTCTTCATGCCATTGTTTATATATACTGTATATTGTTACCTTAATTTCCTGCATTCAATTCCTTTTTGTTAACATATTGTTTCCTTCTAAATCCAATAGGGCATTCAAGGAGAGAGTGGACCAAACGGACAACAAGGAAACCCAGGACCTCATGTAAGAACTTGGAGAATCCAAGAGCTATATTCAAGTTGCCATAAAAATTCAGTTACAATGAGCAATTTCTAAAAATCCTGTTATATGACAAATTGGTTTTCCCAACGTTTTTCACTCATGTCTTTAGTGTTAAGTTTCCACCTCTGCCTACCTGGCATGGCATTTATGATACATATGTTAATGACTCTTCCATTTTTCTTTACAGGGTTTACCCGGACCTCAGGGTCCCATTGGAATGCCAGGGGAAAAGGTGAGTCCAACCAGGACCGTTTTTAAGGCAGGGCAAAAGGGGCAGCTGCCCTGGGCCCCATCATTGTAGTGGGGCCCAACGCAGCTGCCTCATACTTGACAACTATCCTAGTTTAAATTCCCTTATCCCTTGAAGTTTTAGTCCCGTGGTGTGTCCTGATATCTCAGTGTAAACTTCTGCTGCTGCTGCCCAGCTTTCTGTAAAATAGTCATGGACTACGGCATTGATATGTAAATAGAGGTGGCATTCATATGTATATCATGTCCCCCTGAGTTCACATCCACCATCACTGCTGCTGAATGCTGCCTACAACTGTGGTCATTAAGCCTAATATCAGCCTGCAAATGTAAGCAAATTGGAGGTGGAACCCTTCTTCAAAATAACATGGTGCCACACCTTCTGAATTTTGTTGCATGTGACTACGCAGGAAGGCAGTGAGGTGATGATGTGCTGTAACCTTTAGCAACCAATAAATGAGCTGTAATGCTGTGCACTAACCTCTTGCAACCAATCAGTGAGCAGTAATAATGTGTAGTAACCTCTAACAACCAATTAGTGAGTGGTATAGATGTTCAGTAACCTCTAGCAATCAATCAGTGAGCAGTATTTATGTACAGTAATCTCTAGCAACCAATCAACAAGCAAAAGTCATGTGCTGTAACCTCTAGAAAATAACAGTGAGCCATAATGTGTGCTGTAACCTCTAGCAGCCAGTCAGTGAGCGGTAATAATACACTGTAACGTCTGGCAACCAATCGCAATCGCTGACTGATCTAATTCCATAAACTGATTTTGAGTCTAGCTGCTATTTATTGCATGTCTCAAAGCATGTGGAGAGCGAAATTGCGTGAAGAGGGGGCCCAAGAAAATGTTTGCCCAGGGTCCAATCAATATTAAAGACAGCCCTGAGTCCAGCCACCCATGAAAAGTTCTTAGTAGAGAGAATTATTTATATGTAGATAGTTTTGTTACTACTGTATGTCCTGCTGAACTTTTCTTTAGTTTTGAATAGAATAGGGAGGAATTACAACCCAATACAGGTGATTGAAAATCTTCAACAATGTTACAGTCAGTCATAAAATAGGCACTCTAGCTTTCCCCTACTCTGTTTGTGGTAAGGAGTGTCCCTCGAGATGTTCCCTCACTTCTATTTTGTGAAACCATTGTCACCAGGACAGGAAGTAAATGGAAATCTACCCCCAGACAGCAGTAAAAATGCAACAAGGGTTCAGATCCTTTCCCAATCTACCCAAAACTAAAAAGAAAAAGCTTTGTTCAAGAAGTTTTTCTATAGGAACGTTTTTGTCTAATACATTGTATAAATAAATGACAGATGCTATTCTTTTTTATTTTCTTTCCCCACAGGGGCCAGCGGGAAAGCAAGGCATATCTGGGTTGGCTGGATCTGATGGCCCTCCAGTGAGTAAAAAAATTAGAACATTATTGTATATTATGTAAAGATAAAGTGTGTAGTATCATTGAGCAAGCCTAAAATATAGATAATTTAAAGAAGAAATCTATCAAAATAATTTAAGTACAGGGTGTTCTGTTCCTTCTAAAGGTCTTGTTCCAAGCATTCCTTCACGGTTTATACTTGGAGCACAGCATCACTACACATATACTAAGTGAAAAGTTGGATACTATTGTAACCTAAATACAACTGGTGGTGGCTGGCTGTGCAGTGTAGTCTGGTAGTTTAGTAATCTTTGTACACAAAAGAATAATTGTGATCTGAAGCACCAAAAGAGACATGTCTCCATCCCTAAAAATTATATACAAGAACAAAACTGCACTGGTCATGAGACTCTATTGTGGGCGGCACAGTGGTGTAGTGGATAGCACTCTTGCCTAACGAGGGTACCTTAAATAATAATATAATAGATGAGCATCTTAATGAGATACAATGTACAGGGATAGGGTCAATTGTAGACACGCACCCACACTCACTCAGGATGGACTGGTGTCTTTATTCAACCTTACTAACTATGTAACTAAGTCACTTCAAAGATAATACATAGGGTATACATGATTTGAAATCCATTCAAAATAATCATAATTGAACATTCTATTTAGTAATCTTTCTAACAAAGGATTGTTGTATAAACATGAAAACAAGGTCACATGAAAAACGTGCATGCTTTGATTTCTGGATCAACCCATCTTATCACACCCATCGTATGTTGGGGAGATTTAAAAAAGCGATTAGGGCTTTTTTACACATATGGGAGCCCTTTCCACACAGTATGCAGAACAAGAATTCTGTTGCCCCTCTGAGAAGAAATCCATCATGGATTTCTTTTGAGAAGGTGTTTCATAGGCAGCTGGAAAGCGATATGCCATCTTCTCACCGCCTGTTTAAATCTTCCACCACCACGCTGCAACCAAGTGCATTGAAGGGTGATGCTTTGCCGCTGCTGTGAATCAAAGCATTGCAGCTGCGGTATGTGTGCAATGTCATCCTGCTGCCTTTGTAGATTAAGATTAAGGACTATTGATTAAGTTATCAAGTCACATTTACACCATTGTTGGGTTTTTAGATTTGTAAATGCAGATCATTGCTATCTGTGTGTTCTCCCCCTGTGGCCCCCTACCAAGAGGTCGCATTGTTATAGTCATTTATTGGCCCCTGGTTTCCTGACGAAGCTAGTTATGAAACACATTGAAAAGCAACTCTGCTCTACTGCATTAACCCAATTATACATATTACTTAGTATTATTTTTTACCATGTATGTAACAATAAAATATTGGTTTTATATACATGATCTGTAGTAGCTATTTTCGGCACCTTTAAAGTTCCATTGATTTGATTTGTGGTTTTGGTCTTGAGATAAAAAGGGATACGGAGCTTATGATCAACCATCAATCCAATTTAATTTAGTTAGTTGAAATTTAGAGTCTTACAATGAACTTAAAGTGGTGTTTCCACCAAAAAATAATAGCTGAAAATTCATTAAAAAATAAAATAATTGGAAAAAAATTAACTTACCTCTAAATGCCTGTTGCTAGGGGGTCCCTCGTAGTCTGCCTCCTTCAGTGCCCGGGCACTGAAATCACTTCCCCTCGGCGCCGCACAGTCATCTGGGACCTGTCCCAGATGACTGCGCGGCGTATCATGGCGAGCGATGCCGCTCGCGCATGCGCAGTGAGTGCCCGGCTGTAAAGCCACAGCCGGGTGCCCACAGTAAGAATGCCGGTGCCGCGAGCGGAGCGGGGGAACGAGGGGGGGGCTTCGTTCCCTTGCATCGCTGGACCCTGGGACAGGTAAGTGTCCGATTATTAAAAGTCAGCAGCTGCAGTATTTGTAGCTGCTGACTTTTAAAAAAAAATTTTTAGGGGGCACCCCACTTTAAACATCACAGTTTTTTTGGTCCAAGAAGAGGTGGGGTGGAATTGTAAGAAAGTGCTTAAATAATCTATAATAAAGGCATATCTTTGTATGCCTTTAAAGCCCATCTCCAATTTTCACTGTTTGTTACATGTTGGTTGTTGCAATGCTACAGGTTTGTATCTAATCCCTTTAGGCAAAGGCTTTATTAAGCTTTCTTACATAGACAGTGTGTGTTTGTGAGATAAAACAGTGATTCCAGTTTTTCTTATTTATTGATTCATTCAATTTAGCTGGAACTGTTTTGTGTTTTTTTTTTTGCCATTCTTACACTGGTGGAAAGAGCTGTATCTCTTTAAATCTGTTGCCTGTATACAATGAAGACTCAAAAACACAGAATGGAATTTTTCCATGAAGACTATATTAAAAGACTTAAATTTAGTAACTTTTATGTGAGTACATCTGACACATTTATTTTTATCTCCATGAAATCAGCTTCATTTGTAATAAATTCAGTCTCCAGTTTTGTCATCAGCACCAGGAAATGAGACCACATGTTGACTTGACTTGAAAAAAAAAAAAACAATATAAAGTGGAGACGTGGCCATCATTTTTTTATAGGACCTCATATACTGAGGACACAGGGATACACCCATGCTGATCTAATGGGAAGAACTGAAGGATTACTCTCTTGGTACATGGCACAGGCATGTACTTGGCAGTTTGGCTGATGTTATGTTGCCATTAAATCTACAGGACTTCATTCCACACTTGGTGCCAGCATAACTTCCTGGAGTTAAAACTGTGTTGGTTGGTTTAACATCACAAACTACTTAATATAAAAACAGTCTGTAAAAAATGTATGAGTATGCTTTCATGTCAGTGTCAAACTGTGGTAGGCAGGGCCCAACAATACATCAGTTTGAAGGCCAGTCATCATCAGATCAAATAACAATATACAGTATGCAGAACAAGATATCCAATTTTGTTGCTAAATACCCAAGGAAATAGATGATCATATTAGAAACCAATACCATACCTCAAGATTCGATCCAAATTTTACCAGGAATGGCATAATTTGTTGGATCCCATGATTTGGCTTGTCAAATGTAGGCATGGTGGGTCAAAAAATTTAGCAAATCTAGGGTGAAGTTTGGATGGATCGTAGTAGGCTTTATTTTATTTATATTGTGTATATATATGAAATTATGGCATATCTATGTAACGAGTAGGAAGTTATAATACCTGCAGAATAATATATTTATTTACACTGTATATATATATATATATATATATATATATATATATATATATATATATATATATATATGAATTGTTAGTTTAACATATTTAAATCCTAGTAGGATAAAGGGAATTTTGCACTGTCGTATACATACCTAAGCAGGCGCCACATTAAAATACATAAATCTTATCTGTTCATGTGGGGACACATAGAACTAATGTGAGCAGCCGCTTGAACTCCACTGATACCTTCCTGAAATATTCAACGTGGTAGCGCATAGGTTTGTCTATATACCATATCTCAGGATTCAATCATAATTTTACCAAGATTAGCATGATTTGTTGGATCCCATGGTTTGACTTTTCAAATGTGGGCATGGTGGGTCCAAAAATTTGGCAAATCTGGGGTGAAGTTTGGATGAATCGTAGTAGACTTTCTGGGTCTGGTTTCTTTTGAGAAAAGTTTTGAAATATAAAATACACTAAACTGACCCACCAGAAGATACTGTGATAACATAAATTACCAGTCTAACACACATAAACGGGTCTAAAAAATGGCCTTTCTGTGTCCCACAGCCTCCGATCAAAAAGCCACAGAATGGCGTTTTGATCGGAGGCTGTTTTTGGTCGAGTTCTTGTGTCAGATGCTTTGATAAATAATGCTAGTTTTTCTAGTTGTTACATGCAGCTCAGTAAAGAATCTGTAATTTACCCATATTCTCCTCCAGGGTTTAAAAGAGCAACTAAATGCATTTATAATGTTGTTATTGTCTTTATCTTTATTGAAATGGTCAACTACAAAGGCTGGGGATCAATAGGAAGTAATATAACAGTTTCATATTAGTCATATGATTGACATATGTTTGTGAGAACCCTTCAAAATATTATTTTCTACTTTGTTTTCAGGGACATCCAGGGAGAGAGGGCCCTGCTGGAGAGAAAGGCATACAGGTAAGTGTTGAACTAATTACATTTATTGGCCAAAATGAAATAGAACACAGCTGGCTAATCTAAAATTTGGAGAAGACCTTCCCCCAAAGCTTTTAATTATGTCATTATTAGAGGGTGATTACGGGAACATGTTATGTAAAATTTAATCTAACAATTCTCCTGGCAATTTTCTACACTTCCTGTAGTCACGATTAAGGGTCTTTAAAGTATATGGGATTACTCATGTCTCACCCTGATATGATAGAGAGCTGATTATGGATTCAACTGTTGGACAACACTTGCATATGATCTTCTTATCTGTTTTCTTTGGTTCTTTACTCAATATTATATAAAAATAACCATATACTTCTTTTGTTGCTAGGGTCTCCCTGGCTCACCTGGTCCTATAGGATATCCTGGCCAAAGAGGAGTGAAGGTAAATTGAGAATATATTAGTGTTGCTGTTTAGAGAAGTGTGCTTGCGTTTATGACTTAGCTGAAACTACAGGCTAAGACCACACCAAATAACTGAATCCAGTTAAGGAAATCTATTAAGGTGTATATAAAACTAAAAATAAAATGTTGAAGCATTGTAACTTACCAGTACGTAGTTGTGGTGGCTACATTAGTTTCCCTTATCATCAACTGGGATTCTGCCAGTAATGCACTTCCTGTTCTATGGGGTAGATTTACTAAAACTGGTGCAGAATATGGTGCAGCTCTGCATGGTAGCCAATCAGCTTCTAACTTCTGCTTGTTTAATTAAGCTTTGGCAGTAAAACCTGGTAGCTATGCAGAGTTGTACCGACTCTGCACTCTTCAGTTTAAGTAAATAGCCCCCAGTGTGACAACACTCAGTCGCTGTATTGTATCTGTGGTGGAGAAGCCTCCTCATCTCTGAACAAGAAGTATACAGAACTTCACAACACCTACCCCTCTCTATAACAGAGGGGGAGGTATTCTGTAGTACACATAGAGAACAAGGAATAATGCTAACAGATCACAATCAACAAGGGAGAGAACCCTTGAAGTTATCTGCTCACATGATTTCTGGCAGGATTAACTGGTATTTCATTGCACTTATCATACAGATATAACAAAACAAAAACACTTTCAATGGTATATTAAACAAACCAATGGGGAACAAATCAGAGAAGCTTGTTGTTGGAGTTTGCATGCACTTTAAGGAGAAACAATGTCCATTTAGGAACTAGCATGGTGTCTATTTCAGAAATGGAGGTAACCATAAGGTGCACCTACCATAAAGAATCTGTGAAAAACTTTAGCCCAGTTTGGTCATATTTCCTTCACCCTTCATTTAGTAATTTGTGATGGAGCTGTGTTCGCCCAAATGTGATCTGTGTTCTGTCACACAGCCATGCATGAGACGTAAAAACAACCAAAAGCATGGTGTTATCTGGAGCCAAAAATTAGGGTAAATTATAATATATCACTTAACAGTGCAGCAGGGCACTACTATTGTGTAATGCATGTGTGCTTTAATTCTGAGTGGAGCTGAATTTACATTACTACAACTTATAGAAAGACAGCTTTTGGCCCCTTGAAAACCTGAACTGAAGGAACAGTTTGTTCCGGTTAGTCAGATTAGTGTGACATTGCTTGCCCCTTTAAAAATGTTAATTGTCTTACTACCGTGCTGAACAAAATTCTTAAATATTTTTTGCCTCACTGACCCAGAACAAGTATAGACATCAAGAGTTCTGACTTGCTTGCTTAATGCTTTCTCTGGATCCGTGATTCAATGTATCAAAGCTACATCCATAACTAGCATTTTCAGACGGAGGTCAGCAATGGCAGCCCACATACTAGGTTTAATTCTTTCTGACAAATTTTAAAGCCATAGATAATTTTACATAATGCAAGAAAAATCCCCCCCCCCCCCCCCCCCCCCCCATACTCAAGCACATTGGACACGTCCTACTGTGTTTAATGGCAAGTATCTATCAGTATATTTGGAGTCAGACAAATATAGAATAGAATGATATTTTCATGTTAGACCAAATAGGCCAAAATTTTAAATCAGTCTTCCAATGAATTATTATTGTAATACATTTCAAATTAATTTTGATAAATTGTTCTTCAGGGAGCCTTTGGTGTCAGAGGACTGAAGGGGAGCAAAGGAGAAAAGGTAAGCAAATACTTATTCTGATGTAGAATCCAATATCCAGATGATGTTTATCTAGCACTTTCCTAAGTATGGAAAGACAGAAGGTGACCTACTAACATCTGTGAAAATGTCATGCACAAAGACATTATAACAATATAAATGCATAGCTGAAATGGACTGATTTTGCTTGCCATAGGATTTGTATTTTTGCTTAGCAAGTTTTGTTCTCTAGGAATCTCTGATAGAAGCAGATCCTGGAACTCTCTGTAGTCTACACAGTTGAGTAGTATAGCTTGGTCCAGGTCATGGATAAATGCAATAGACTCCTCCATTCCCTTGCTCCTCTCTTTTTGCTTTTTTAAAGGTACATTTTTAGTGATTTTACAGATTTTTTTTTTTTTTGTACAAACATGGGTACCATGGTACGATGTACCAAACTGAACAAAAACAGGAAAACTAAAACATAAGTAATCAAGAGACCAGTCAACACATCACTGCCATACAGAGCAAAAAGACATGTTTTCAGATATATAATTCAGTATACAATATATAATTCAGTACATCAAGGTGCACTTGGGGAGTCAATCCAATCCCAGTAGCTCATAGCTGCATGGCATACAAAAGGTATACCATTTTAGTCTGATGGGATTGTGGCTTGTGTCCAGGAGGAATAAACCTTTTCAAATTTCTTAGGGCAGTCACTAGTCCCGTATGCTAACTTATACATCGGGATAGCCTGGCCAATAAGTTTAAGTCAGTGGGTTAGGAGGGTGGCATCATCTACAGTAGATATCCCAGTAGACATCGGGAAAGGTTGCAATTGCTGGGCAATAAAGCTTGGAACTGCAGACCAAGAGGAGCATATGACCAGGAAGTCCCATACCATATGGTAAACTGTACCATCTGCTCACTTATGCCCCATCCTCTGACCCCCTGCACGCCCCACCTCTTACACAGATCCTACCTCATACCATGGCAGTAACCAGGAAGTAGGGGGCAGTCAGAAAATAGTGCAGGCCAATCCTGATAATAGGTAAGTATGTATAGTCACTGAGAAGAAATAGAAGAGGGGCTAAGGACCCTAGTAATTTATTTGGTTTAGGTCTGTTTTAACCTACCAGTTTAAAGATTGGTTGTCAGAGAAAACCTGAATGAATTTACAAGCACTATTCACATGTCTGTATTGGCTATTTTTTCTCTTTAACAGGGTGAAGATGGATTTCCTGGCTCCAAAGGAGACATGGGGATCAAAGGAGACAGAGTAAGACTAAAAAAATAGCAAGGACAGCAAAAAAGTTGCTAGTCTGAAAGTATTCCTTATTTGTCTCCATTTTTAGGTAACTTTGGTTGTTTTGCATCTAATAATCTTGAAAGCATCCTTGATCTGACTGAGCATTGAATTTTGGGCGTAAAGATTGTTTGCCCACCAAAAGTAGCCGTATACCTTTCTGCTGACCCATCCAAACCCAGCAGATATGATAATAGCTGGGCACCCCTTTTTATTAAGTGCTGCCCTAATGGGATCCAACAATTAGAACTATAATGATGCTAAAGAACAGTTGGGGAAGACCACTGGTGCATGTTGAATAGAAGTATAAGTAAATATATCTGAAACAGTAAAAGTCACAATACGTTTTAAAGGCTCAAACCCTTATAATTCAAAAAGGACATTTTATGGGTGATAGAAATGAATTTCTCAGTGCCTTTAGCTTACAGTTTCAACTATATCATTTTGTTTGATGGTGCCATTGTAGGGGGATTCAGGAACATTAGGAGTACGTGGAGAGGATGGTCCTGAAGGGCCAAAAGGGCAGTCTGGACCATTGGGAGAATCAGGAGCATCAGGAATTCCTGGAGAAAAGGTAATATCTCTAGATAATTGGGCACTGTACTTGAAGTTGTCAATCTTGATATTATATGGATCTATTTCCTGTCACTAGGGAAAGTTGGGAGTTCCAGGCCTCCCAGGATACCCAGGACGTCTGGGTGCAAAAGTAAGTATATCTGACTAGCCCAAGTATCTCTTTCTTATTTATTAGGAAACTATGCTATGGAACAGCATTGATTAGATGTGTCTCATTTCAGGGTTCTTTGGGATTTGCTGGGCCATCTGGTTTGGTTGGAGAAAAGGGCAAGAGGGTGAGTTCTGAGAAATTCAGAGTTCTGTTTTTGAAGGGTCACTACATCCAAACTCACTTTTGGCTGGCTGCTGACGATTCATCGTTTCTTAGAGCATCCATGCAAAGTGGAATAGTTTTGGGTGGACTTTTTAATTTTATTAGTGTGCTTATCTAAGTACACTGTATGAAACTTTAGCATCCATAAAGGAACAATAAGAGGAATATGTATGTGACAATAGAAGCTTGATTTCAATTGATTCAATGTTATTTGAATACTGGTTCCTATTCACTGTCTCTATTCATCCATATATTTGATCCACATACAATCTCTTCTATTCACATTTAATCTTTAAATTCTTATATATTCTCTTACTTCCTATTCCGCCTAGACTTTATATTTCGGTATGGCATTTCTTTAACTCAACAAAGAGCTAGACAGCTCAAATAAAAACATATCTTGTTTTCAGTGTATTTTAATGACTGATGTAAAGAAAAAATGCCATGCTAATTTTAAATTGTCTAATCACCTTGAAATGCAATAAAGAACAAGCATGATCAATAGTTATTCAAAAATTGCAACATATCAAATAAACAAAGGGCGTGCCATGAAAAATCTACAGTGAACAAATTACAACTGTGCAAATAAAATGTCATCAAAAAACATAAAATAAACTTGTCACTCAAAAGTCCATGCAGATGGGACAAATAGTCCTCAAACTATGACCCCAGTTGCTTCTATATTAAATATTTAATGTATGTTCCATCACTTGTCCACTCCACATTATTACACATAAAGACTTACCAAAAATGGTGTGAACCTCAAATGTACAGTATGGGAAGTCAGATTGCATATATGTATCCATTACACTGCATTTAGTGCGGGTGTGGAACTCCACTAATTCTCTTAAACTGTTCCCCTCAACGGGCCATGCACATGGGAGAAAGCAAAGAAAGAGCCTCACACGCCAATAGTATAAAATCCACGAGTAGATACGTTTTATTATACCAGTTAAAAGCACTCACACGATTAAAGCAATGAATGGCATCAAACAAACTACATATCCCAGAATTCCATCAGCATTCACGTGCATACATGGTGACATCACAGCCTCAAGCCCTTCCACACACGTTTCATCAAAGCTGACGTCATCAGGGGCTCCTGATGACTTCAGATTTGACTAATCCAAAAAATAAGAGGATTATTCCTCATTTCAGGAAAGTAGACAGAACCATTTCATTGCCAAATCATTGCCTCAGACTTTTTAATTTCATTAGCATTTTCCATCCCTAATGTCCATTTGTATCCTGTGAAATTAGCGTGACAAGTACAGTACATCAATATATGACTATTACCAATAGCAAATTAAGTGCAAAGGAAAATGAAACTAACTTTTTTTTTTTTACATCTTTTTTTTCTCTAGGGAAGAGGAGGACAGCCCGGAGCACCAGGACAGCGGGGACCCTCTGTAAGAAGACATTTTAAATTATGCAGTATTAAAAGTATTAAAACAAGAATAATAATAACTAATTATACTTGACTGTAGTGCACACTAATAGCATATGTATATTAATACAGTATATAGTATTGTAGAGAAGCATAAGATTGGTAATATAGGAACAGTTTTAAGACATGAATTTAAAAAACACAAGGCAATGAACACTGATAAGCAGTAATCAATATTAACTCTACAACTGGATTACAAATTGGTAGATTATTATTAAAATACTGTATTAGATTACCGATATATCTAGTCCCCCTTGGACTAAAGAATGCATTTTTTTTAATCCCAGATAGACTAGATATATCTAAGATGTGTATGAAGGGTCACCTGGTATGGTACAAAAGTTCATCTCACTTGAATTATTTCTCGGTTAAGAGCTTCAGATGCAGCCAGTGTATTTTTGGGGGGTAAAGGCCTCCCCCTTCTTCGGGGTTTAAGCAGTTGATGTTAATAAAATCTTTACAGAATGCACTAAGGGGCCTGTGTTAAGGCTTGATGAAAACTAGCAAGAGAAGTTAGTTTTCATCAAACACTGGTCCTTTAGGGCATTCTTTCGTGATTCTGACTGCTCAAGCCCCGAAGAAGGGGGAGGCTTTTTCCCCCCAAAATGTGTAGACTGCATCTGATGCTCTTAACCTTTAAAGATGAACTTTGTACCAAGCGTTCCTACGTACACGTCGAAGAATTTACTGTCTGGCGTGTGCTCCCTTTGTCGCTATGTAGCAGCCTAGGACCAGAACAGAGTCCACCTATACTATTTTTCAATCACAGATCTGCTTCCTTGAAGGGAAAATCGCTTTATGGTAGATCCATCGGAACCAATGTTCACTTCTATTTGTCCAGTGCTATTACACACACATTACATATACAGTATCTAGGATCTATTTAGAAAGGTGACAATGCTCTACTAAAATTTCCTTTACATTTGACTTTTCTGCTGCCCCAAAGAATATCTGCCAGCATCCACAACCGTTATCACATTTAACTTTCTTTTCCTTTTGGTTTCAGGGCACAAGAGGTGAAAGAGGTCAGAGCGGGCCAACTGGAAAGCCTGGGCTAAAGGTGATCTATCAGTCTCAATCAACTCATATATATTGTCTATCTTTCCTGGTTGCTATCACTGTACTTTCCAGATTGCATATAGCCTAACCTGCCAATATGCACAATCCTGTTCAGCCAGTCTTGTCATTCACACTACCCTGCAACACTGCATAGCCGGCAGGGTGACACCTCTATTACTTATTGTAGATTTGCAGATTCTTGTATTACCTAAATGCTCATTATGAGTAAAAATTATACTGCTGAAGATCTCACTATGCTCCTCTTGCAAACTAACTAAACAACTCTCTGCCCCATTCCCAGCTCTCAGTTAAATTGTTAATGTTGCCAATGTAATAAAGCATGACAGGCTCCAAGTGCATAATCTTCCACTCTAGGCCTGATATTTGCTATGCAGTGGACTGTGGGGAGATATTATAAATATAAATTTTAGGCACTGGCATTATTTTATATACATTTATTGATTTTATAAATACATTCACAACTGGAGGTAATTGGGTGTATCTGCTCTCTGATTGTTTTGCATTTGTCTTTTTTGAAATTATAATACATGTGAAAAAACTGTTTTCTTTCTCTCTCAGAAATTTTGGTACAATCTAAAGGCATTCTGCATAGAAAATATACTTTATAATATCGAATCTCCTTATCATTTCACAGGGAGATTCTGGCCATGATGGTGTTGCTGGAACCGCTGGAGAGAAGGTCAGTACGTTACTATAATGTTATGTTGTTACTATAGCACTTTTTTTTTTTACAATAATCTATCATATATCAAATAAGATTCATTCAAAACTGAGAAAAATATCTTGGGATAATACTATGAATGGAGGATGAATGAAAAGTCTGCCTCTTCCATCGGTAGAGCACTTTTCATTGATGGAAGGTATTTTACTGCTTCTGTAAAATAGAGGAGGAGAACAGAATGAATAAGCATAATCGGCACTCTTGATGAGTGCTTATAACAGGTCCAGTGGCTGTATTAACCCCAGAAGATTACTGGTGTGGGGGGGCAGAGATCTTCGTAATTTAACTAAGACAGCAGCCACCAGCACAAGGAACTCTTCTCATTGAATATAAGTACCATGCCTTGTGCTGATTAAAAAAATGTAACTTAGGCTTTAATTAAATAGCAGAAAAGAGCAAGGAAGTCTCCATCCAAAAAATTCTCAATTCACAAAAAGTATGGTTAAAACCAACAAAGAACACAAAGTAAAACTATAGCTTGAAAATTAAAGAATAGCGAAAGTAGCCAAGTTCCAATTTCTTGGAAGATGGATCAATAAACACGTGAAGGATGATGTTGATGTCAGAGTTGGAATTGCCAAGGACAACGTTTTTGGAGACCTAAAGAGATGATGAGGAACCATCTCCCTCTAAGCACAAAAAAAATATTCTTACAAACACAGGCCTGTTCTGTTCTTTTAGGTATGATGTAGAAATGTTTTTTTCTCACAATGTCTCTAAAATAGAAAATCACAGGATCTGAATTGTGGTGCTACAGGTGAATCCTGTAGCACCAGCTGGATGGGCATGGTCATGAAAATCAGCTGGATGGACATAGTCATGAATGAAGAGATGGTGAAAAGCGTTGGTGAAGCAAAGCCAAATTTTCAGCCAATGCATTCTTGCACATTATGACTCCTTTACCTCCAGGTCTCCTCTCCTCTCTGATGTTGTGAACTTCAAGCTCCCCACATCCATTAGGTCCCCACCAGTGCCAAATTATTGCCTCTTCTTACAGGTTTGCTGTCCTCTTGCTTTGCCAATTGAGCAGGCACTGCTGATGTCACTCGCACTAATATGTGCTGGACTTACATTATCTTGGCACCTGGCTCCATTCCCGGCATCTGTGAGAATAAGGAAATGTACACTGTAATGCAAATGTGCTGCAGTCAGTGTACAGGTTTAAAAAAAATTGATAGCAAGTCATTTAAAAAACTTTTTTGACAAAAAAGACTTATAAGTTCTCTTATACCAAAAGTCCATATGTGCTGGCAATTTTTAAAGGTTTACTTCTGCTTTAAACTTTAAAAAGAGGTAAGACTTCAGAAAGCAAGGTGGCCACCTTTATTTTATATACTCACAGAGACCCATTGATAGGGTTAAAAGAACAGACCTCTTATCCCCTGTTATAATTTTTACCAATTACCAAGAAGTGTTTTAAAATGTCTTGAAACACTCAAATTTAATAAACCCAAAGACATAAAAAAGGAGGTCAGAAGATCTGAATGCAACAGAATCCTTCTGTAGACCAGCTGTGGCATAAATATGACTGGCTGCCTACTGGCTGAGGGATATCTGCACAAGTGATAATTTCCCGACCCCCAATATCTTGTCTTATGCCTATGGGAGAAAATATGTCATCATATCCTATAGCACTTTTTTTTTTTAAAGATGTCACCATTTGAGATTCTTATCTTTAATTCCAGGGACCAATGGGCGCCGCAGGGCCAGTTGGATTTGCAGGACCAAAAGGACCCAATGTAAGTTAATCAGTTATTTATTTGTAGCTGACAGTTTGATTCTATAATCGTTTGCTTATTTATTATGATTATGCACAAGTTCCTGTCAGTCGCAATATATTATGCAATACTGTGTATTTATTTACCACGTGGTGTGACCATTATGAATGTATATATACTTGGTATCATTACATGGTGCAGTGTGATCATTATCAGTGTATTTATATATATATATATATTCAATATCATTATACAGTGCAATGTGATCATTAACAGTGTATATATAATCAGTATCATTATACAGTGCAGTGTGATTATCCCCAAGTTATCTTATTGCTTCATTAAAGTCTATCCTTATGATCTGACTTTATATTTCTTTTACAGGGACCCTCAGGGAAGGATGGGCTACCTGGACATGCAGGCACACGAGGAGAGCCAGTAAGTTTGTTGCTTCATCTATAGTAACTCAAGCATGTCTTAGTATAGCCTAGGCTGTTTCAGGCTTGAGTCAGGCCTGGCATTGAACACACATGACTTCCATGGTCTTGTGTCAGGCTTAGCATTGAACACACATGACTTCCATGGTCTTGTGTTAGGCCTGGCAATAAACACACATGACTTCTGTGGTCTTGTGTCAGGCCTGGCATTGAACACACATGACTTCCATGGTCTTGTGTCGGGCTTGTCATTGAACACACATGACTTCCATGGTCTTGTGTTAGGCCTTACAATGAACACACATGACTTCTATGGTCCTCTGTCAGGCCAGGCATTGAGCACACATGACTTCCATTGTCTTGTGTCAGGCCTGGCATTGAACACACATGACTTCCATAATCTTGAGTCAGGCCTGGCATTGAATATGCATGTCTTCCATGGCTCCTGTATCAGGCCTTGCAGAGGACACACACGACTTTGGTGGTCTTGTGTCAGGCCTGGCATTGAAAACATATGACTTCTATGGCCTTGTGTCAGGCCTGGCATTGAGCACACATGACTTCCAAGGCTCCTGTGTCAGGTCTGGCAGAGAACAGCCACATTTGTAACTGCTCCTCAATTTAAATTCTAAAACTGAATACTGTTATGACAGATATTGATACATTTTATCTTTGAATTCTAGGGTTTTCAAGGCAAAACAGGTCTTCCAGGACCAACTGGAGTTGTTGGACCACAGGTATGTCTTGCGTTAATTTATGGGAGTGTTACTGTATGCACTGGGTTTCACATACATTATGTAGTAAAGAAATAAATATTCCTATGTTAGGTGCCTTTGAACCTAAATAATTTACACTGTGAATGTGAATCCTCAATCTACAGCCCTTGATGAAGAGCTCCACCCAGCATTGTCATGTGTTTATGGGTGGAAGGTGGCTGTTTCAATCTTTACATTCCTTCTCTCACTGCTCCAGCAATTCACTGATATCAAGGTGATTGAGAGGTGAAAGCAGCTGGAGCATTAGCCAGTCAAATTTTAGTATTGAGGTCATCCCAATAAAATTTAAATTCTGATTTCAGCTGGAATAATATGAAGGCAGATTTGTGCATTAGCCAGTCAAATTTTACTATTGAGGTCATGCCAATAAAACTCAAATTCTGATTTCAGCTGGAATAATATGAAGGCAGATTTGTGCATTAGCCAGTCAAATTTTAGTATTGAAGTCAGCTCCATAAAAGTAAAATTCTGATTGGATACTGTGAGTAATTGGATTGTGCACAATGCTCCTTGCCTTGCTTTACTAATCAGCCCCCAGAAAACCTATCTACAGTGCTTTGTGTGTTTTAAAAGGGAGCAAAATAGAGTATATTAAAGTGGTTGTAAACCCTTATATACAGTATAACCAATGAAGTGACTGGTCTCAGGTGATACACAGAGGTGATCCTGCTACATACGTTTTACCTGTTTCTCTGCGGTCTTCTCTCCTCTACACCCTTTAAAGTTCTGAATATTTAAAGCTTGTCAGAGCTGCTCAAAAAAAGGGGTGGAGAGCTTAAGTCACACTCTGCAGAGCTCAGTGAGGAGAGCTCTGAGGGCTGATTGGAGGGAAGAGACACACCCCTTCATACAGCTTACAGGAAAAGAGCTAAGGCTATCAGTCAGCTTGAACACCCTCCCCGTCACCTTTTTTCTCTTGGTGTCAGGAAGACTTGTCAACAGTGATTTATGCTGATAGCAGAGGAACAAAGCAGAAGACAGAAATAACACTTAGTGCTCCTAATTGAGACAAGTATACACTAAAGAGTATACACTAAATGCTTTGTTCATATTTCGTGTCTGAGGTTTTCAACCACTTTAAGATTAATTGTAAGTAAATACAATTGTTTATGTAATTACACATCAATGCTTCTCTTCTGAAAATGTCTGATCTAAAAGTATTCCTTTACATTTGTCCAGGGCAAGTCAGGTGAGACTGGTCCAATGGGAGAACGAGGTCATCCAGGGTCACCAGGATCTCCAGGAGAACATGGATTGCCAGGTGCAGCCGGAAGGGAAGGAGCTAAGGTATGGTAAAATGTGTCTTGAATCTAATGTCTAATGTGAAATTAATGTCTATAGGTATAACTAAAATCAAAACATTTTTTAAGTTCTGGATAGAGTTGTCAGGGATTAGAACATCTCCATGAAGGAATATTTGTCCTGTTTACTGTTATCACCAAAAGTGAAAGTAAATGAAAATCCCCAATTTTGGGTTCTCCCCAAAGTAGTAATAGATAGGAAATCTTTCAATGGGGGCACCAATTCTGGTAACTCTGGTGACACCGACAACCATGGATTTTTACACTTTGGAGACAGGAAAAAAAGAGAAATCTCCCCAATAGGAAAGAGATAGAGCAAGGGAGAATTATGACCTTTTTTGCTTTTAGTTCTACTTTATTCATGATAGTACACTATACTTTTCCATCCAGTGTGCCATGTAGCATAAAGTAGTGAACTGATTAGGGATATACAATTTACAGGAACTTTAGCACTGCATAGATGCTAACTGTCCCAAATTCTGTGGGGGGTGGTTTTGGTTTCGAAGATGAGTCCATTAAAATTTTTGTTCCTGAAAATGCCTTTTACTGAAGTTCTCTTTTAAAGACTAAAGCTGCTGTTAACTATAAGATGAGAATTTACAAAACAGGTCATGTGAGGTACTCCTCATTCTTTGCAAATACCTACTAGCTGATCACTCTCAGGAGAGATGATTGATCATATTTTGAAAACTTTTCTTATTGTTTTGCTCCCCCTCCAAAGAGGAGAGAACTGGGCTGAGGGGTATGGTGGCACTTACGTTTTGGACAGGAATTGAAATATATTTTGAACTGGTGGCCCTGACAAAAGTCAATTTTAAGACATCAATCAGAGTGGGACCCACAGTCATAGACAAATGCTGGGCATTGTACAGCTATCTGCTACTTGTTCTGACCTGTGATCGCAGCACCTGGTAGAGGGAACTCTTCCAACACCAACCTGCTTTGCAACTCTAAGATGTCATGTGACCAAATGCTTAGAGCCACAAAGGAAGCTAATGTTGGAATATTGTGTGTCACAATAAACCATGTCCTTTAGTACCACCCACATTTCACCTTGACCAGTGGCGGTGTGTCCATTCAGGGTGCACGGGCGCTGCCCCCTCTATCACATCCCCCCCCACATGACCAATGGATAGATTCATGCATTGGCTATCTATGGCCACCGCTGCTGCCCCCTATTCAGGCATCCGACCCCTTTTCGAATGCCGGGCGCCTGAATTACAGCAGGGGGTGTTTTTTTGAAGCACTTAATTAGAGCCATAGGCTCTAATAGGCTTCAAATTAGGGTGGACTCGGAGCGCAGAGAATTGTGCTCGGAGCCCACCCAGGCATGTTAGACAAGCAAATGAATATTTGCTTTTCTAACACTGAATCGCCTATCCGCCAATCAAGAAGCGTGGGTCTAATACCCGTCACCTGATTGGCTGAAGGCACAGGTGCCCCTTTTGGACACCTAGCAGAACTAAGGAAGAAGGAAGGGGGAAGCATGGAGGACACAGGAGATGTCACACAGCTCACCGCTGTCACCCACTGCCTGACCCGCCACCAAGATGGGGTAAGTGCCGGGCAGACAGGGGGCGGGCGGGGTCATAGTGGCTGCATATGATGGTCATAATTGGCTGCATATGATGGGCACAAGTGACTGAATTTGCGGGCACAAGTGGCTGCATATGATGAGCACAAGTGACTGCATTTGATGGGCACAAGTGGCGGCATATGATGGGGCACAAGTGGCTGCATATGATGGGCACAATGGCTGCATATGATGGGCACAATGGCTGCATATGATGGGCACAAGTGGCTGCATATGATGGGGCACAAGTGGCTGCATATGATGGGGCTCAAGTGGCTTCATATGATGGGGCACAGTGGCTGCATTTGAATGACACAATGGCTGAAATTGATGACACAGTGGCTGCATATGATGACCATAAGTGGCTGCATAGGATGGGCACAAGTGGCTGCATTTGATGGGGCACAAGTGGCTGCATATGATGGGTACAAGTGGCTGTATTTGATGGGGCACTGTGGCTGCATTTGATGGGCACAGTAGCTACATTTGATGGGCACAATGGCTGCAATTGATGGCACAGTGGATGCATTTGATAAGCACAGTGAGGCTGCAATTGATTTTTTTTTTCTTTTTTAGTATTTTTCAGTTTGTTTGCACATCCCCAAAAATTTTGAGCACCAGCCGCCACTGACCTTAACCAATCACACATTGCATTGTACACTTTCTTTAGTCCACAGAAATCTGCCCCTACTATGAAAGGGCTAGTTTGCAGTCTTTGCCTCCCAGTCCAAATGATCTCAGTCCTCCTCAGCCTCCGATATAGTAGCATAAAGACCATCAGGTCAATTTATGTTTCTACCCTATCGGTAGACATAAATGTATACTCTCAATATAGCTCTGTGTGTGTAATGGGACTAACACACTTCAAGTCCTATAGGTGCTTCTGGGAACAAAATATAGCTCTGTGTGTGTAATGGGACTAACACACTTCAAGTCCTATAGGTGCTTCTGGGAACAAAATATAGCTCTGTGTGTGTGATGGGACTAACACACTTCAAGACCTGGGAAGAAAATATAGCTCTGTGTGTGTAATGGGACTAACACACTTCCAGTCCTATAGGTGCCTCTGGGAACAAAATATAGCTCTGTGTGTGTTGGGACTAACCCTTCAAGTCCTATAGGTGCTTCTGGGAAGAAAATATAGCTCTGTGTGTGTAATGGGACTAACACACTTCAAGTCCTATAGGTGCCTCTGGGAACAAAATATAGCTCTGTGTGTGTGATGGGACTAACACACTTCAAGTCCTATAGGTGCTTCTGGGAAGAAAATATAGCTCTGTGTGTGTAATGGGACTAACACACTTCAAGTCCTATAGGTGCCTCTGGGAACAAAATATAGCTCTGTGTGTGTGATGGGACTAACACACTTCAAGTCCTATAGGTGCTTCTGGGAACAAAATATAGCTCTGTGTGTGTGATGGGACTAACACACTTCAAGTCCTATAGGTGCTTCTGGGAAGAAAATATAGCTCTGTGTGTGTGATGGGACTAACACACTTCAAGTCCTATAGGTGCTTCTGGGAAGAAAATATAGCTCTGTGTGTGTGATGGGACTAACACACTTCAAGTCCTATAGGTGCTTCTGGGAAGAAAATATAGCTCTGTGTGTGTAATGGGACTAACACACTTCAAGTCCTATAGGTGCCTCTGGGAACAAAATATAGGAGCTCTGCCTGCCTGCCACGAACACACTACAAGTCCTATAGGTGCTTCTGGTAACAAAATATAGGAGCTCTGCCTGCCTGCCACGAACACACTACAAGTCCTATAGGTGCTTCTGGTAACAAAATATAGGAGCTCTGCCTGCCTGCCACGAACACACTACAAGTCCTATAGGTGCTTCTGGTAACAAAATATAGGAGCTCTGCCTGCCTGCCACGAACACACTACAAGTCCTATAGGTGCTTCTGGTAACAAAATATAGGAGCTCTGCCTGCCTGCCACGAACACACTACAAGTCCTATAGGTGCTTCTGGTAACAAAAAATAGGAGCTCTGCCTGCCTGCCACGAACACACTACAAGTCCTATAGGTGCTTCTGGTAACAAATATAGTAGCTCTGCCTGCCTGCCACGAACACACTACAAGCCCCTCTTTCTCAATCAATCTTTGTAACTGAATCTATCTAACTCAATCTCTGTAAGTGAATCTCTCTAACTATCTAAATGCAGCAGAGTGTCACAGAATCAGCCTGCTCAATCTGCGCCAGAACAGCATGTGACCGGCGCAGACGGCGTGGCGGCGTTTTATAGGGGGGGGCGTGTACTACAGCCCCTGAGCTGTAATTGGCTACAGGCGTCCTGCCTGTAGCCAACTCAGCCCAGCCAAGCATTGTTGCCTGAGGGTGGTTGGATCATCAAAAAGAAATTTGCACAACTTGCAACTACTATTAAATGAGTGTTAGACTATTTGTTGGATAAAGCAGACTGCGGCAAGCAAGATAACATTTTTGGGGAAGGTTCCCTTTCTGTTTTCTAATCCAAACTGATGTAAGATTGTCTCCCCACCTTCATATGTATGGATGGCATTCAGTGGATGTGATGAGGTACTTCGAGGTCCCTATCTATTCCACTAGTTGCTGTCAGACCATCATTTCCCAAACAAATATGGTGCACCTACATGTTCTCCTTTATGGATCTAAAGTTTACTGGATTTTTTTTGTTCATCGATTGCTGTAAAAATGTGCTATTCTATATGTCAGTGTTATTAAAACAGTAAATGTTATTTTGTATGACAGGGAGATCCTGGTTCTTCTGGCAATTCTGGTAAAGCTGGACCTCAAGGGCTTCGAGGGTTTCCAGGCGCAAGAGGAATCTCAGGAGAAGGAGTATGTTTTTACATCTCACACCTAGGTTAAAATATTGTGCTCTAAATGCTTGTAACCGATAATTATCTATAGCTCTTTGTACAGTGTAGAAGCATATTATAGTCTATGTAATAATCATTTTTGTCACTTTGTCCATTATAGGGTCCAGCTGGGCTAAAAGGTGGAGAAGGTCCAGTAGGTCTAGCAGGTGCAGTGGTAAGTTTTCCAGAATAGGTGTATTAGTAATATATTGCTCACCCCTGCAGAAGGTGCTGGGTATGATGGGTTCCCTGTTCTGCCATGACTCTTTAAGCTTCTTGGACACCATTGATACACCTGTGTAACTTAAAAGGTAGTATGCTACCACTGTATTATAATGCCCATAAAACAGGCCACAAGCAACTGGATGATAGAATGAAAAGATATATTATGGCAAGGCAGTTAAACAATGTATGAAACAACAAGCAGGCAATTGAACATGTTTAAAGATGTTGTACTAGATAATGTGCTAAACCAAATTAAAACTGGTGCAAACTGGGTTAATAGTATTGACATCAACTAACCCAAAATAATAAAGGTCCTCATGTGCACACTACACATACAGCCCCAATAGCGGGTGGACGTATGCGTCCCTGACAAAGGAGTACCCCTGGAGGTGACTACCCGTATGTGGGGCCTAATTGCCAATATTAGCCAAGTATAATTGGGGCCCTTCTGTAAGATGGTGCACGTGTAGCTGCCCTTTTAGTGTGTGTAATGGATGGCTGATGGGCTGTTAAACAAGGATCAGTCTCTATTGCATCAACTGTGTGAGATAAACACAGATGGTTCAGCTCACCACTCCTGGTATGCAGTAAGCTGATCCAGTTCACTTGGTGGTCTGCTGTCCCAGAAGTCACAGTCCTCACATTCAAGTCCATGATAAGTTCCTTCTGATCAGGTCTTCACGATCAGGTCTTCACTGGCTCTCCCAGACTGGAGGCACACATGGCAACAAGTCTCTCCAGCTTTAGGTCCCAGCATGGCAGGAGAACTTTCAGTGTCTCAGTCCTTGGTTTTTGGTGAGGGCTCATACACCCCATCAATAGGTCTGCACTCTCTTGGTCCTCCTTAGCAAAGACTTCTATGATCCCTGGTCTGCACAGTCTTAGCAAGGGCCACAGGTCTATACAGCTTGGCTTCCTCCTGCAAAAGAACCAGATCTGTCCAGAATTGCCTGGGAAAAGTCCCATCTACAGTGTGCGAATACTGGGTAGTAAAGTCCACAGCTCCATGGTGGCCACTGCATAGCAAGTCTTCTTGCCGATGATTGACTCAGATCCTTTGATGCCAGGAGCAAGCGGGGGTTTTGACACATTCTCGTTGTACTGTAAAGGTCACCCATTTCTAAGATTTGCTCTGACCAACAAACACTCCTCAGTTAGAATTGTTAAGATCATGCATCTTCCCCATGCTAATGTTTGATTGTAAAACAGATAAACATTTTGGCCATGTCTGAATGCTGCTGGTATTCAGGTGCAGCCATATGACTTGCTGTTTACCAGCAGGTATAGGAATAAACTTTTTGTTACCTTCTGTTTATTGTATCTTCTTTTGTCTAGATAACCACTTGGTACTTCCTATAACTTCAATAGATTTCCCAAACTATTTTCTGTAACCTCATGCATCTCTTTAAAATTGTCACCTCATATTCTTCATAGGGGCCTACAGGAGAACGGGGTCCTCCTGGATCAGCTGGAGGAATTGGTCTTCCAGGGCGTCCTGGGTCACAAGGCCCTCTCGGACCGGCAGGAGAGAAGGGAAATCCGGTAAGTAAAAGAGTAGAGGTGAATCAATATGAATACTTTTGAAACTACAAAAGACTATTATTGGAACTGTAATGTTAATAGTAGGTCCAGGGTCCTTTAAGTAGCAAAACATATACCTGAATTGCAGCTGAACTCTTGTCTAGTCTGCCTATTAACTGAATCATACACCTGCTAATGATGGTTAAGGTGTGAGCAACATTATGTCCCTGCATTCTTCAACTTATCTGATGGATTTGAAAAATTACTATCTACTATCTACAAGAGACAATTAAGCTGCAAGCTTGGTAAAAATTATATAATGCTGGAGGACTAGGGCTTGTCCATATAAAGGTTGGGCATAATTAAAAAATGGGACAGCAAGGCAATACACTGCTATACTGCTGTACAGTATCATGTGTACTCTTCAGCCATACATAGAGCAAACTATTTCGGGTTTTGGACCAATATTAATACTGTTATCCTACTAGGAGTAAGAGGTCCCACCATGTAGGTAGACTTGGTGATGTCACTAATTCCCAAAGAATTCATAGGCCTCCTTCTGTAAAGTATTGATCTAGCCCACTTAAACGTAACTGCATATGTGTAATACATTTTTTTTAATTGACATCATGTAATATTAATTTCCTCTGTAATTACATTTTTTTATAAATAAACAGGGTGAAAAAGGACCTGTTGGAATAGCTGGCCAAGATGGTGCACAGGGTAGTCTTGGACCACCAGGACCCGCTGGACCTGCCGGGCCAGCTGGAGATGATGGAGATAAGGTACCAATATGCTAAACAGGTTGTTGTGTGTTGGACTCATATATTGCATCACTGATCTTCTTTTGCATTTTTCTCCTTATATTTAGGGAGAGGTTGGAGGTCCTGGGCAAAAAGGAAGCAAAGGCGACAGAGGAGAAAGAGTAAGAATTTAATTTCTTCTTCTAAACCTAGGAAAGTGATATAGGTCTATTATCCACTTATCTGTGTAAACTAGAGACAGTATTCAATAAAGTCACAAAAGAGACTGCGAATGATAGACAGGACAGACCATGGACCAGTGCTATAGTGGAGTCATGTAAATAAGTGTGATAGATAACCTGTACAGGATTAGTACGGCATTTGTGGAAGAAACCTACTGTGAAGGTACTTTATGGCAGAGACAATAAACAAAAGTAACGGTGGAAGAGAAGTACACAAAGCAAGGCAGAGGTTGTACATGAAGCTGTGACTAAAGGTCTTGGTAGAGATAATGTAGAAGCCTGCAACATTCAAAAGGAAATCCTTGAATGTGCCATGATGAGAGCTTTGAATAAATAAAGTTGTTTGTGAGCAGAGGTTAAATAGGAGCCCAAGAAGCAGTGTCAGCAAAAATAAGGCTCAGAATAACTTTCAAGGTGGCAGCTTTAAATAAGTGACCATAGAAGCTGTGATATACAGTTGCAAGGGGTTCTTGAAATGAAATAGAGCGTAGACAGAAATGGAAAACAGAGATTGTACGTGAGAAATGAAAATGGCTGCAAGAAACACAATATAGAAGCTTTAGATTTACAGCATAAGTGAGGGATGTGGACTAATTTGAGTGGCACACTAGAGAAGACACGGATGAGTGATGTGTAAGAGTCTGCCATTGATAGACAATTTAGAGAACATTTACAATAATTATTTAAAAAGATAGAAAAGTAATACATTATTCTTTACTCTTTCATAGGGACCACCAGGGTCTACTGGTATACAAGGACCTATTGGAATCCCAGGTCAAGCCGTAAGTATTGAGGAAAACTATCAGCTTGTTCTTATACATTGGCTTATTGCATTTACTGAGAGTCCACCAACTAATAAACATTTTTAATGTAAGGAAACAGCTTCAAGAAGACCTTGCATCGTGATAAAATTAAAAACACTAGTAGATTCAATGAAGCACAAGCAAGGTGATGTCGCTGCACTTGTATTCCTTTTATATGGATTAATTCCTCCGGCTCCTTAGCAAAAGGTCCATATCTTGGTACAGACCTGGGATGGAATGTAAGCAATGCAGGAGCCTGTGTATCACACCTGTAATGGACTAGTTGCATTTGCAATGCTCTGCAGGCCTCAATGCAAAAATATAATAAATGCACATTTTATATGCATTGTTCATATTAACATTGATCTGCAGGCACATTATACATTTTATTAACATGGGTGCATTGATTACATTTTTCCAAAAGGTAGACTAGACCAAGCCTTTTCTGGCACTTTTTTTACAAGTAAAAGTCAGTATTTTTTTCACGAAAATTACTTTGAACCCCCAAACATTATATATATATTTTTTAGCAGAGACCATAGAGAATAAAATGGCGATCATTGCAATGTCACACAGTATTTGCGCAGCAGTTTTTCAAACTATAAGACCCCAAATCTCTCCTCTACCTGTAAAAGTAAAAGATCAACAAAAAAAATTTGAGCCGGAAGTGACGTCATGACGTCGCTCCGGTCATCCAAGATCATAGAGGCAATCAGAGATGATCTGGTCTTTGGTCAACTCTATGGCCAGTTGCGCGAACCGTCAGTTCATTTCCTGGGTGTGACGGTAAAAACGGTAAGTCCGAGAAACACCGGCAAATGGTGGGGGGCCCACCCCTCCCGTTGCTTCTGAAAGTGATCCAGCGTCTCGGACCACTTTCTTGAGAAAGCCAATCCCTGGCCGAAAAAAAGAAATAAATACCAGGGTTATGTCTGATAGCTTCAGCCATAACCCCAGTAAACCACTTGCAAGCCTCAATGTATATTTACGGATTGCAGTTGACAAGTGGTTAAAGTGACTAGTTAGACTACCTTGTCCACAGGGTAACAATGCTGCTTTGCTATTTCACTACATAATAGTGTTGTCACCCTGGTAAAGAAATTGGAAAAATAAACAATCTACTGGTAGGATCAACAGGTAAATAACATTTAGTTTATTTTGGTCATAGTTCCTTGTAATTACGTAGAGATATAAATACCTCTCTCTGAACAACCCTTGGTTCTTAAACTGCATCATTGTGCTGCCATTTATAAATTTCACAGACTGCATGTTCCCCTTAGTACCAATGAAGTCTCTAGGTGACTTCGTACACATAGGGATCTGTGATTGGTTGGAGTGAGAGTGCTTCTATCGCTTTACACCTGACCATCATACAAGGACCTCTGTCAGAAGTTGGTTGTCCTATCTGCTTGACATTTTTCTGTACCATAGCAGACTGCCTTGGCCCAAGTTCATTCCACCAGAGAAAAACACAGATATGATTTTTATACATTTGAAACTGGATGAAAATATATACAATATACCATCAGAAGGTAGTTTTGACATTTAGATTTTAAAGAGAACATCAAATACACAAAATGTATTTTTTGGAAATATTCATTCATTGGTGATGAAATTCTTTTTTTTCCAACACAGGGCCAAGATGGAGATCCCGGTCGTAGAGGTCAGCCAGGAATGCAAGGACAAAAAGGAGATGAGGGAATTCGAGGCTTTACTGGTGTATCAGGTCCCAGGGGACTCCAGGTATGTCAAATTATGAATTCCAGTTTTTCACTTTCTTTAACAAGGCAGTTTCACATGCAATTAAAGGGTTTGTTAACCCATATATATATATATAACTATGCCAGCCCTTCTATTAGAGGCTGGCATAGCACACTTTGTCACTAGTTTTACAAAACGAGCATTGTAAACACCTAATATCAGCTGTCTTCAGGCCGGTGACATGACTCACGGACGTTTTCCAGCTCTGATGAATGGCTTCTGAGGGAGGGGCCGTGATCTCCCTCTGACGTCACCTGGGGAGATCACGTGACCGCTCGTCTCCTCCACAGAAGCCCTGTCTCGGAGCTGTAAAGCGGGCGTGAGTCATGTGACCGGCCTGAAGACAGCTCAAATTAGGTATTTACAACGCTCGTTTTACAACGCTCGTATTTACAAACACTGTAGCTGCTGACTTTTAATAAGGACACTTACCTGTCCAGGGAGCCCGCGATGTCGGCCCCCCGAGGCCGATCCGTCCATCGGATCGGGTGCCAGCACCGCCATCTTAACAAAGGGAAGCAGGCACTGGAGCCTTGCGGCTTCACTGCCCGTTTCCTACTGCATATGCGCGAGTCGCGCAACGCTTTGTGAATAGCCTTGTTGTCTTCTGGGGGACACACATGTCCCAGAAGACAACAGGGCAGCTTGCCGAAGAGGAGGAAGTGCCGCAGAATAGGAAGAGGCAGATTAGGAAGACTGCCTAGCAACAGGGGTTTCTGGTAAGTAAAAAAAATAAATTTTTTCAAATGTTTTTTTTTTTTTTTTGGAGAATGTTAACGTAATTTTTTCAATATAACTTTTATTATATGTTTAAAATATTGCTACAATTTAAGCTAAAATGTCTTATTTGATTCCACTGTAGACCTCAAAGAACTATAGGTTATTGGTGATTTCCTTACTTCTCCTCCTTTAACACTCCAGTGACATATTTTTTTCAATCCACTTATGTAACTACTAGGAAGCTGCTTAACGCTTTATGGTGACCCAGATGTGAGATTGTGTTCTAGAAGAACAAAAGACAGAAGCCAAGTTTAGATCTGTGTTTTATATAGCATTGATATATGATTATTTGAATAGTATTCCTGTGACCCAATATATATAATCTTAAAAATAACATTTCTGTTTCTCATTTTAGGGTATGCCTGGACCGCCAGGGGAGAAGGGAGAAAGTGGACATGTTGGGCCAATGGTGTGTGTTCCTTTATAATGTGATATATTCAATTAGAAAAAAGGTATGAATAAACTAAGTTTAACAAATACATTTCATTGCAGGGCCCCCCAGGTACAACAGGTCCCAGAGGTCCCATGGGTCCCAACGGTGGTGATGTAAGTAAGTTGGTGAACTGTTTTGGAGTATAAGATATAGTTTACACCACCTCTGACCACCCATTATTTAATATTTTAGGGACCTCCCGGAAATCCAGGAGGATTGGGCCAGCCAGGAGCTTTTGGAGAAAAGGTAATAGGGTGTTATCTGAAAATCTCCTTGATTATTTAACTTGTGATATTCACCAGAGATGTAACCTTCAGGAGTTTCCTGTCCTTCTAAAATATTTTCTTGGGTTAAACTACCTCTCTCAGTAGCTGGCAAAATCAATATTATTAAAATTATACTTCTTCCCAAGTGTTTTATGTTCCATCCAGCATAGGCAGACGTAGTTCCTAAATTCTTTTTCAATTCATTCATCATTCATCATTCTCCTCATTTATCTGGTCGTAAAGAAGAGGCACGTGTGGCTTTGCCCATTTCTTGCCTATATTACTTTGCTGGACAACTGAAGCATCCTTACCACAGTGGATGTCCATCTAGCTTACAGTATATCCCTCTGATTGAGCAGCTGCTAATTTATTTGAAAGCCCCTAACTTAGTTGTGTCCAAGTATTAACTTCCAATACTTAGCCTAGCCAAGTCTATGTAGTCGGAAGTTAAAGCGTTTGTTACCCAAGCACTTCATATTCCTGATATGTGCATGCTGCACCATGTACTTGTATGAGAAAGTCTCCTGTTCTCTTTGTATGCTTCTTTATGTGAAATCCCTAATGTTCTTGTCAGACCCTCTGCTTTCCTGTTAAAAACTGACCACACTAAGCAGGATAATACATCGTGGTCAGTTTGCTAGCTATGCTGGGAACTCCATGTGCCATTGATCAGATTTGTCCTGACACACCCCTGCTGCACAGCCATTCACTGGAAAGCTCAATGTGTAGCTGCTTCTCCTCCCCCCAACTCTTATGCAACTGAGAACAGAGGGAATGTGATCACTTATAAAAAAAAGGGAAAAAAGGTATTTATAATGTATTTTTATATGTATACAGAAATGTTTTGCCTTTCATTTCTATTTTAAACTGAATGGGTTGTTTTACAAGGTGATCATTTACAACCACTCTGGCAACTTTCCTGATAATTGACTTCTCTTGTGTCATCCAATGCTCTCTCAGCTAACCTTCATTCAGGACACTGCAGCTTGGAGGGCCAGAGGGGTATTGACCCTGTCTTATATACAGTATATGTTGACAATTAGTTGTGCGCATAAGCCCAAATTTAGGGAAAATTTGCTCTACCCAATGTTTTGTTAGCACTATTTACAACTGTGACACACCTTAAAGTGGTTGTAAACTCTTATGCCGCGTACACACGGTCGGAATTCTCGTCGGAAAAAGCTCTGATGGTTTTCCCGTCGGAATTCCGACGGAATTTTGCTCAAACTGTCTTTTCTACACACGGTCACACCAAATTCCGACGGTCTGTAACACAGCGGCATAAAACATGTCCGACAGCACTATAAAAGGGAAGTTTAATGCTTCCGAGCATGCGTCGAATTGTTTCCGAGCATGCATCGGAATTTTGCGTGTCGGAATTGCATACACACGATCGGAAAATCCGATAGAAAATTGAGAACAGGTACTCAATTCAAAGTCTGTCAGAAATTCCGACAGAAAAAGACCGATGGGCATACACACGGTCGGAAAATCCGATGAAAAGCACCCATCGGACTGTTTCCATCGGAAATTCCGACCTTGTGTACGCCGCATTACAAACCACTTTGACCTACAGGTAAGCCTAGATTAAAGCTTACCTGTAGGTCCAATAAATATCTCCTAAACCTACATGGTTTAGGAGATCTTCAGAAAATAACAGGCACCACTGTGTGCAGCGCATGCGCCGTAGACAGCGGCGCGCAGGCGCACTGCGCATGCCGAGATCACGGCGCTATGCCGCCTTCGTGCGCATGCGCGGGAGTGACGTCATCGCCGCTCCAGCAAATGACAGCGCTGGAGCGGCGAGACCCGGAAGTCACTCCGGGAATGATGGCGACGGAGAAGATCATGGATGAGGACCGCTTCGGGGGCTTCGTTCTCAGGTAAGTCATTCATAATGAGCTAGTATGCTAATTATGCCTTTGCCTTGCAGGTTCCGTTTTTTTTTTTTTTTTTTTTTGAGGAAGGTTTACTTCCTCTTTAACCATTCAGTTTCAGGCCTTAGATATTTGAATATTGCAATACAACCTATCTGAGGTTATTAAATCTCAGGGGACTAAGGGCTGATATCCACCTGGTAATCTCAATTGTTTCACACCAAACTTGGCAAATCTCCACTAGCGAATAAAGATAGGTGACAAACACTAAAGTCTTTTAAAGCTGAGGATTGGGACAATATTTGGAGTTCCCAATTGTTGGTATCTCCAGCTGTTAGTATTTAGCTTATTTAACTGTACATTATTCCCCAAACATATCTAACACTGATCAGCCTGCACAAATTGGGTCGACTTTTCCATACAAACTGTCTGCTCTGTCACCAACTTCAAGTAGACTTTGTACAATTGCTATAGTCATGCCCTGTACTCTTCAACTATTGGTCTCAGGTGACAGACATATTATCTACCCCGATTACAATGCATCTATCATGCACCTCAGAGATATCCCTATCCACTTCCAGACCAGGCCTTTTCTGGCACTTTTTTGTTTACATGTAACAATCAGTATTTTATGCTGGAAAATTACTTAGAACCCCTAAACATTATATATTTTTTTAAAGCAGAGGCCCTAGAAAATAAATTTGTGGGTTGTGTAATTTTTTTTATGTCACACGACATTTGCGCGGCCGTTTTTCAAACTCAATTTTTTTTTGTGAAAAAATTTACTTTTTTTAATTCTAATGCAAAAAAAAGGAAGTCTGGTGGTAGAATTACTGCCCATGATCTGATGACCACGGTGATACCCCACATGTGTGGGACAATCGCTGTTTGCGTGTATGCAGAACAGATTTTTAAAAATTGGCATAGTTGACATCCAGGTAAGCCGAAAGTAATGTCATATCGGAGAGCCGATCAAAGCCGATCCCAAGCTCAGGGGGAGCCACTGTACTAACAATCCGATGTAAGTACAGCAATCTCCCCCGCTGACCTGCTGTGTTCTGACAGGGGGACTGCATCCCCGCTGAACACACCAGTTACAGAGCGCCGATAGGCAGACCTTTTTTTCGCCATGCCCCTTCGACAGAAGCCGGAAGAATGGCCAGCTTCTGTCGGACCGGCTGCCAGACCAACAGGTCGAATGTTGCCCAGTTTCTATTGTACTGGCCAATGACGCCCGATATTCAGCCTGTGTGTGCGGCCCTTAAAGGGGTTGGAAACCCTCATGGTTTTTCACCTTAATGCAATCTATGGCTTTTTTACATTCAGCTGTTTAAGGACACCACAGCCTTCAGGGGCTTCTCTTTAACAACCAGCAATTCACTGCTCATTAATGCTGCGGCTACTAAGCATAGCTTACACAGTAGGCACAGTAGGTAAACACTGCTAAATGCCTCCCAAAAAAAAAACTAAAACATTCACGTTTTTTTTACAGCGCTTTTAAAGCAGTTTTTAGCTTTCTAGTGTGCATGAGGCCTAAACGTGATTGGCTGGATTAAAATGTAGTAGTGGCTGTAGTAGTAGTAGTGGCGGCATCTAGAGTTTTTACACCCTTTTCTTATGTAAACGTGGTCGGAAAGCCAGCAAAAGTCTGATGTGAGTTTTTGGTTGGAAAAGGCAACCGTGTATATGCTCCATCTGACTTTTGCTGGCGGCATTTCGGCCAGCAAAAGATTGAGACCAGATTCTCAATTTTTCAGACGGAAAAAGTTCTGATCGGAAATTTCGATCGTCTGTGGCAATTCCGACGGGCAAAATTCGGCGCATGCTCGGAAGCACTGAACTTTATTTTCTCGGCTTGTATGTGTTGTACGTCACCACGTTCTTGACGGTTAAAAAGTTCAGAGAACGTTTGTGTGACCGTGTATATGCAAGCCAAGCTTGAGCGGAATTCCGTCAGAAAAACCATCCAAGATTTTTCTGACGGAAATTCCGCTTGTTTGTACGCGCCATTAGTCTGTTCATAAAGCCTTGGTTACCAAACTACTTTTTGTAAACACTTTAGGCTGCATTCAGTTTGTGGAATACTTTTCTTACATATATCACTTTAGAGTTGTTTCAATATGGTCATGTTTTATTAAAGTGTATCTAAAGCCTTTTTTTTATTTTATAGTTTTATAGCGTGGAAGCAATAACACTTTTGTAAGGTTTATTATATGATTCGCTCTCTATTTTTCATGATCACTAGTGATGGGCTTGGGCGTGTTCGAAACCCCACGTGCCCAATACCGCCAGGAAGCCAACACTGCACAGCGCTAATTACAGGCAGTGAGACATTTTCCGGTCCGCAGCTGCAAAGCATGGGATATGTATCACCACCTGTGATTAGCACTGTGCAGTGTTGGCTTCCTGGCGGGATTGGGCACGTGGGGTTTCGAACACGCCCGAGCCCATCACTAAGGGGAGAGAAAGTCCAAGCAAAAATTTACAGTTGTGGAAACTGGCTCTGAGGGGATTTCCCTCATTCTGGAGAGGTTTTCTCTTGTCCAGGACAGGAATTGAAGGGAGATCTCCCTAGCTATATACAGACAGCAGACAGAGGATTAAACCATTTACTTCATCCAAAACTAAAAAACATTTTTGAATTTATATACACTTTAAAAATAATAACACTTTATTAACTTATACTGTAGGCAAAATAAAAAATAGAATCACATATACAATGCATTCTGTAAATAGCAGTTTTTGTGCATCCCTCCTATAGGTGTTATTATCTGTTGATCCTGATAATTGATCTATTAATATCTTCTTCCTGTGGAGTTAAAGAAGAACTGCAGTCTGCTCACATAATTTGTGATAACATCTTTGCCTTTCTGAAGCTTCCCTTCAACCACTTTGCATATTATTTTATATATTCTGTGATTCTCTACTTGCAAAATATGCTGCAGAAATCTTCCTCTACTGAGTCTGGCTGCATCCATTTTAACTGTGGGCAGCTGAAGCTGCTGCCTGTTCACTTCCTGAATTTACACAGACATACAGAGGCACACCTCCAGCTCTGCAGCCCTGCAGCTCTCACAAGAGTGAGAGAGAGAGCTGTGCATGATGTCATAAGCCTAGGCTAGGTGCGCGCGTGCGCACAGGTGCGCGCATAGGTGCACGCATAGATGTGCGCAAACGTGCCTGTGCAGCCCTTTTCAGTGGAACATGTAGAACAGGGGGGGTCTAAGGTCGCCATCTTGGTTGCTAGCGTGCCCTTTCTGACAGGGCCATTGGCTACTGCAAGATAAAAGCACAGGGTGACCACCATCCTGCAACATTTAAAAACTGGTGGTCACCCTTTTAAAAAGGCCTCCGAGTGAACAGAAACTTGTATGATCGACAGCTTTTTACTCACACCAATATACAACTACACTTATAAGGAAAATCACACAACTTTAGTATTTGAGTTTACATACACGTTATATAATCCAGTCTACTTGTATGGCATAGTCTACTGAATCACTCTTTGTTGTCCCTACAGGGAGAGGCAGGAGAAGGTGGAGATCCAGGATCACCAGGAGAACCTGGTCCCCTGGTGAGTATGTGGCCAAAAAAGATGAAAGCTGTAATATAAACTTGTCATTGATGTATATTATAATGGAGACACTTGGTGTGCTAGCAGGGAGATTATGCTTTAATGATTTATATCCACCACTCCTTAAAGTGTTACTAAACCCAGGACCCTACATTCACTATATCTGGTCTCCCACAGTACACAGAACATGGAAATGCAATTATTTTAGTAAATATAAGCTGCTAAATACCCTTTCTCATCAGCAATATACAGCAGTCTTGTGACTTATATTAGTGTCCGGCTGAGCACTAGTTAAAGCTTGTAGGAGGAGTTTTCATTCTCCTCTGACTGTCCTATGAGGCTGCATGACTCCTGACCCTCTGTCTGGACAGTGCTGATTGGCCCTCTGCCGATCACATTCACCCTTCCAAAAAAAGAAACAAAAAACCTCTAGCATAATACCCCAAACTGAGCATGTGCAGAGTGCCCCCCAAGGCTCTGTACTATCAGAAGATGGATTGGGGACTGTGAAAGAAGGGGAGAATCATAGAAGACAGGATTAAACAACTTTTTTACACAATGCGCAGGATTAACCCCTTAGGTTCCACAGTGAGTATAACAAGCATGCTTTACTGCATATTCAGACTGATTTTACTGTTGTGGGTTTAGTAACACTTTCAAGTGGGAGTAAACTCCCATGTAGGGTTTGTACTCATAGGTAAGCCTATAATAATGCTTAACTATAGGTACTGTAAATATCTCCTAAACGTGCACCATTTAGGAGATATTTACTTTAGATGCGGCCGGTGATGTCAGATCCACTCTGAAGGAACTTCATACCCGTTCAGAGCCATGCTGTAAATAATCAGACGTCATCTACAGCTCGGCCAATCAGATAGCCGAAGCCCATAAACCTGGAAAGAAGACTCGGTGAAGATGGAAGCGCCTTCAGCGGTGACAGTGTGCCGCTGGAGGGCTTAGTTTCCAGGTAAGTCTGTCATAATGTACTAGCACATTATGACCTAAACTGTCCGGGCCTCATTTTTTTTGGATGTTGTTTACTACCGCTTTGAGCTAGCCATACACAGCTCAAATATCTTCATCCATTTAAACCTCAGTTCATTTTTAAAAGATTAAGTCTTGTGTAAAGTTATCTATGTTTGGAAAGATGGCGATGATCAAATATGACAGATTTGGGTATTTCCCACTGCTATTGAATGATCATAAAAGGGGAGAGAGAAACAACAGGCATACGGGCCACCATAGTGTAGTATTAAAAACTGAATGATCATGGAGCCAGGACAAAATGGAATAATTTATAAAGGAGCCAATGTGGCCCTTTGTAGAGTCGTATCATCCATTCTAGCTATTCCAGATCCCCAAGCAGATATCTTTTTGTTTGAAAAGCTGACATAAATGAGATGAGCATATATACTATAATACTATATAATGTCTGTAGGATAAAAAATAAATATATAAATAAATATATAAATGTAGAACTTGTCAACAAGTATATATTAAAAATCGACTAAAATATTTTTAATAACTGGGCCAAAAAATATGGTTTCATTTCAGGGAGGTAAAGGTGATATTGGTGAAAAAGGTGAATCTGGAGCTTCAGGAGCAGCTGGACCTCCTGGGAAGAAGGGACGTCCAGGGGAAGATGGACCTAAAGGAAATATGGTGAGTTCTGTTGATACATACAAAACCTAGAGGGCTGATCATATACGTGCCAAGTCAAACATTGGGCACACTAAACGAGCTAAGCCTCCGACAATACAGACAAGTACAACTACCTGAACTTTACAAATACTTGTGTCTTCAGATTTTGCTTGCTCTTTTAATGTATTACTGAATAGGCCTGAATGACAACCGATCATAAAAAGTACAATTACATAAAAACTCAAAAGTGAGGTGAAGCTGACTAATAACCAAGTTTTGACATCTGGCAAATGTTTTGAATTAATTGAATGCATAATCTCCTTCTAGGGGTCCATAGGTTTTCCAGGAGACCCAGGACCAAGAGGAGAGGCTGGATTACAAGTAAGATTTCTATGGAAAATACTGGACAGTGATTTAATTCTACATTGTGTATATAGCCTATATTTTCAAATTGTCATGGTAACAATGATCTTATCTGCTACTCAGGGAGTTGATGGTGTACCTGGAGTGAAGGGTGATGCTGGAGAAAGTGGGAATCCGGTGAGTTATACATTTTTTGCTGTGTAATTTTAAAGTGTCACTTACCAAGGGCTTAAAGTTGAACTCTTTCAACCTTTAAATTATTTTTTAAATGCAAGCAGTATACAGCAAATGCTTGAATTTTACTGATTATCAGCCCCATGTATAGCACCTCTCGGAGAGGGAGAAGCAGCACAAGGAATTAAGCAGTTGTGCTTTAGTGCTTATGTGCTAACAAGGAACATGCTGATAGGATGACTATTTGAAGGTGTCAGACAGAATAGGAAATGAGAGAAAATCTCCCCACTCACAACTGGGGAGATTTGCCCTCATTCCTGTTATGTCATTGGAGCAAGAATTAGGAGAAAATTTCTCCAACGGCAATACAGCAATAAAAGATTTTTTTAGTAGGTTGCAGAATGATGTTCCTGGGGGTATATAATGTAAGATTTGTCTAATATTTTGGTTATCTTTACTTAAACAATTTTCTCAAGGTCAGCCTAAATGGTTATCAGGAATGGAAAGCAATATTTTATATACAATCTTTATATATTTTTTTAAAGGGACCACCTGGACCTTCAGGAGAGCCTGGCCCAACAGGTCCACCCGGACGAAGAGTGAGTTCCAGTTTCTGTGGTGTCTAGTGTGAAGAATGTGTCCCATTGCCTCTAGTAGGATTGCTGTTTAAACAATATATTCTCCTCCTTTTGTAGGGACAACTGGGGACTGCAGGCAAAGAGGGTCGTCAAGGTGAAAAAGGAGCAAAGGTGAGTTACACTGAACAGTATGCACATTCAGTTCCTAAACTTAGAAGAATACTTCAATATATATTTGTAATGTTTCCTGTGTAATAGGGAGAGCGTGGAACTGAAGGACCAGCTGGAAAGACAGGGCCTGTGGGGGCGCAAGGATCTCCCGGAAAACCTGGACCCGAGGGTATGAGAGGCATTCCAGGGCCTGCTGTAAGTGAACTCTCAGGCACAGTAACTCATGGCATTCTTCTGTGAAATGTTAGGATTTAGAAGTCTAGTTAGGTCTTATATCCATGGGATTTCAGGAAGCTGATTGTTCTAGAGCAGTAATATAAAAACTAGGTAGCTTTAAAACTGGCAATATACATCAGAGAATGGATAGATGTGCATTCATTCATTCATTGCCTGTACTGGTATGGCCCAAACAGACACCAACTACCTACAAGTGAATCCACCATTTTCCAGGTTTACTGCAGAAGCATAAAGGTTGTGTCTGGGCCCCCTGGGCATCCACAGAGCCCAAGGCTCATGTACAGGTTTCCTTCTGGATGAAACTGTTTGGGAGTAACTGTTTAGGAGAATGGGAAGGCAGGGGGAGACCATGCCGACACTGTGGAATACAATAATGTTTTGTAAACTGATCGTTCTGGGGGGTTGGGAGATTGGCACAAAATCACAGACTGTTATCCAACATTCATCTCGTATCCACTCCTCCTTAAAAAAAAAAAACTTCACTCCCTTGGCCTACAAAACTCTTCTCTTGCCTGATTCTCCTCCTATGTATCACAGCTTTCCTTTAGTGTTACCTACAACTCTGTCTCCTCCTCTCAACTTCCTCTTTCTGTAGGGGTTCCCCAAGGTTTTGCCCTCTGTCCCCTTTCCTTCTCTGTCTACACGTCCTTCCTTGGTCAACTGATTAACTCCCATAGATTCGAATACCATCTCTATGCTGATGACACCCAAATCTATCTCTCTACTCCTCACCTCTTCAGTCTCCTCCTGTATTACTAACCTTTTACCTGACATATCAGTATGGATGTCATACCACTTCCTCAAACTCATTCTTTCTAAAACTGAGCTTGTATTCCTCCCAACCTGTGCCCTCCTCTCTGACTTTTCCAATAAGAAAAAAATACAACTATCAGTCCCTCCCCTCATCTCAGGGTGCTAGGTGTAATCCTGGACTCTGACCTATCCTTTCAGGACCTAAATCAGTCACTGTCCAAATTTTGTAGACTTCACCTCCGTAACATCTCCAAAATATGCCCCTTTTTTTAACCAATGAAACCACCAAGCAACTCATTAATTTCCTTGTTATCTCTCGCTCTAACTATTGCAACTCCCTTCTCCTGGACTTACTTCTACACAGGTTATCCCCTTTAGTCTATCATGAATGCTGCTGTCAGTCTCATCCACCTTACCAACCGATCAGTGTTTGTTACCCCTCCACTGACCTCCAATTGCCCAACAAATAAAATTAAAAATATTAACAACAAAATACAAAGCCATTTACAATTCTACCCCAAGCTACATCACCAATCTTGTCTCAATATATCGCTCTGCTCCTCCCAAGACCTTTTGCTTTCTAGCTCCCTTATCTTATCTTCCCATGCTCATCTCCAGGACTTCCCCAGAACCTCTTCCATCCTCTGGAACTTTATACCCCAACTTGTTGGGCTATCTCCTACTCTGTCAACTTTTAGGCCTGAAAACTCATCTATTCAGAGAAGCCTATTCCACCTTCACATAAAAATTGAACTTTTGTTTCTTCTATCAGCTCATCCCTCACAGTTATTACCTTTTATACCATTTGCCTCTCCCTATTAGATCGGAAGCTCTCAGGAGCAGGGTCCTCCCTAACCCTTTTGTATTGAATAGTATTTTAACTGTACTGTCTCACCTTTATAATGTAAAGTGCTGCACAAACTGTTGGCATTATATAAATCCTGTATAATAATAATAATAGTATAATGGGAGGGTTAGCATGTATTCAATCTTAGGTGTTTTTCATTACAGGGGGAACCAGGTTTACTCGGAGCACCTGGTCAGACAGGACCTCCTGGGCCCTTGGTAAGTGTACAGAAATATAAAGCAAAATTGTGAAAATACAACTGTTTACCTGTTAGTAAGATGTGTGTGATGGTCTTTAGTGAATGCAGCTTGGTGCATGGCATACTGAAATGTGTTAGAGAAGAATGAAGATGGTTTATTAGATAAAGTTTATAATTGAACAATCTACATGGCTTTCTTCACTTGTGGTAAGGAAAGTGTTGCTGGGTTTGGTGGACTCCCTGTGTCACAGTTTAGGTGTGGAGCTCTCACTGGGGCACAACCTCAGCATGCTGAGTCTTCACCAGAACCACTGATGGTGTGAATCTTACCCTGCTTACATACCAGAGTGCAAGACATGGAAAAGCTGTTGTTGATGTTGGCTGATGTTGTCAAACTAGTAGGCAAGCCAAAATGCAGGGTAGCTGAAGATGTATCAAGAATACAGAACTTTTGAATAGGCACAGGCTGAATGTACAGACCTCAATTTAAACACTGATGACAAAGTTGGGTGACGAACTTCAGCATAAACACGCCAAAGCATTGTATAATATCCAGCAGACAGGTAAGCTTGTATGTCCAACAATTGTAAACCTTTTTATGCAGTACAGAAGAACCCAGATGCCAGTGATCTGTGAAACGAGTACATCTCTGGGTGGATTGTTAGAAAGAAAGGCAAATATCGGAAAAACAAGCAGTGAAAATAAGTAAAAAAGGGGATTTTCTTGTATGAAATGTTGAATGAGAGTGGAAGCTCCATTGGAAGCCAAATGGTCATTATGTAGGCAGCCTTACCTTCCACTGCTTTATATTTGTAAAATAAGCATTCCACAGAAAGATGGCAAGGCTAGTTATTGGCTGTGACATAGGATTGGATCAAATAGTGCTGTTGCTGTCACATGACGATATGACAGTTATGTCTTTGATAACAAGTACAGCTGAAACAAATGGAGTGGTGAGGTGTGGCAGAGTACAGCAGTAAAAAATGGAAGCAGAACTCCTAGAATGTAAATGGCCTGTGAGAGCCTGATGAAGACACTCTTTCAGGTTGCACAATAGAAAAAAGGTGTGCTCATATGCAAAACAAAACACATGAACAAGAAGGCCTCATTTATCTCTATGAGTAGGGACCCTCTGCAGAATGTGTGCCACAAGTCTTGGACAAATGTCAATGTATTTTAATCAGAATTATTTTTTTTTTTTTTTAAATAATCATACACACAGATATTTGGGTTACAGGCAGCTCATGTAGAGAATATACAAGTTTTACCAATTTTAGTACATAACACATGCCCCCAAACCTGTGCATTACACTGTCAAATGTGTCTCCAGTAACAACAGAGGAGAAGCTAAAGAAGAGTAGAGAAGAGTAAAAAGAAACGAAAAAAAAAAACTGAATAGAACAAACAACAATTAACCTAAGTGAACAACACAAATGGTGTGCACCTTCCTCCCGACCAAACAGAACAGATATTCCAAATATATGCCTTTCCCATCACACTCGGAGTTACTATTGTCCCCTGCAGGCCTCTAGACCGCAGAGTGACATTACTCCTTACTCTTCGCTATGCCACCAATAACCTGTCAAGGACAAGTTGTGGGGGAGAAACCCCAGGGGACTCCAGCCACTCTCGCCATATTTTAGTGAATTTTTTCTGTACTTTCTGTGCTGATATGTGTTTTTTTCCCTAATGAGTATCTTATAATCTCCTGGATCCATTGGTAGGATGTGAGGGCCTGAGAATAAATCGAATATCTTGCAATCAGTTTCCTGGCTAAGTACAACAGCCTCAGTATCGCTATGTATGTAGCAGGGGGATATAAGTCCTCCTCTAAACCACCAAGTAGGCATGTGACCAGAACAAGTTGCAGTGGTGTTTGATAATTATGGTTAACAATTCCCAGCACCTCCTGCCAGTAAGTCAATGTAAAGGATATGCTCACGTTTAGGAACTTGTTAAAAAATCACAGAAGCTATAACACAGAATGACAGCTTATATTATGCACTAAAAAAAAGTTACTTCTTTTTCTTTAAAGGGACCCAGTGGCCTGCCTGGTCTTAAAGGTGATCCCGGATATAAGGGAGATAAGGTAAGATCTCAATTTTAGTCTCTCTTATCTACCTGTTATTCAATCTGACTATGTGCATTTTATGATTGACATTCAGCTGGTAGCATTATGACAGATGTGTTTGTTGGATCAGAATGCAGTGGTAATAGCTGCAAAGATAGCCAGATGACAGTAACATTCTGCCTTAACTACCAGATACATAGTTTGTCATCTAATCAAATGGCTGTAAACAAGCCCACCACTGCCTGATATGATTCTCAGTCACTTGAGGCATCAGTCTATTTTGCGACCAACAAATATTTTAAGAATCATAATTTCCAGTTAAACAGCCAGACTCGCTACCAAACTTATAACATGCACATTTCATTTGTTCTGAGAGTTTGTAATATTGAATGTTAAAGGCCTTTCTCATTGCAGGGTCATGCTGGTCTTATTGGCTTGATTGGACCTCCAGGAGAAATGGGAGAGAAAGGAGACAGAGGACCCCCTGGAATTCAGGGTGTACCAGGACCCAAAGGAGACCTTGTAAGTAACCCATGGTAATGGTCATGAAGACACATGACCATCTGTATGAATGTGAACTATAACCCCTTCTTCTTCCATATTTAAGGGATCTGTTGGCTCATCTGGACCAAATGGACCACCGGGACCCAACGGCCTGGCGGTAAGCACCTATTATTTTGTTCATTCATTATGATGTGACGCTGAAGCATCTAGTTGCTGGGTAAACAAGAACTATTCTTAAGTAGTCATCTGCATTTAAATAGGATTGCAGGGTCAAATGATGCTTAAAAGATCAAAAGTGAGGGCTGCGTCTAAAAATATTTATTCGATAAATACAAACACTAAAACCCCTTTGATTCCTTGATGAAGTCATGTGACTGTGACGATACATGTCGGGATTGGCTGACAGGCACACCGGCAGTGCTATGGGAACGAGCTCGGCGCTCGTGGATGATGTATTGTGTTCCATCTTGCTAAATGTGAGTTTTCTAGTGTTTGTATTTATCGAATAAATATTTTATGCAAACTACACTATATAGGCATTCCCCTTCTTCCCTCTACATCCCCCTCCGCCTCTGGGTGAGATTGAGATTACATTATAGAGGAATTACCGTCCACCATCCAGCATTGATTCTTGGGACAACAAAAGGAGGACCCTGTAAGGAAATCGGGATCTTTTTAAAACCACCAGCTATTTATGCAAAGACCCCCAGAAGATATTGCTATCACCGGCTTTCCCATGCCGTTACCTTAAAGCAGTAAGGTGAGAGGCCACTTCACACAGAGGTGTCATTGCATGGAATGAAGAGACACCTATTTATGTTTATCAATTTGCACGGTTAAGACTGTAGCACTACATTTCACTGTTTCTCACCTTGATCTCAAGAAGATTACCTCAGAGACTTGTTATTTGTCACACCTTCACTTCACTGTTCAGTTATGTCGATCAGCTTGATGAGCATCGATTGACTAATCACCCACGTTTGTTATACATTATTTGGTTAGTTGAACAAATCATCTGTTACTTGTTTGATTGTTAGGAATCTGTCATTTGAAGAGTTTATTTGCACGTTTGGTTTACACTGCCACCTTGTGCACACGTTTATTATTTTGCGACACATTGGTTACACTTTAGTTTAACAACAGAGCAGCATCACTTATTATACACATATACTTATTGTTCACGGATTCACCTATCGGTGTTTGCAGCAGTTGTCCTATACATTGTTTTTTTTCCACTTCTAGTGATAGCGCGGGAGTAGCCCTCTACCGGTCTGGTAAAAAAAAAAAAAGTATTTGGCTGGACATACATAAGGCCTTGTAACATGCAGATAAGAGAATGAACATATACCCTTTCGTGATAAAGATGTACTTATCCTGTAATCAATAGAAGGTGGTATACTGCGCTAAAGTAGCTTAGTGAATATGTATAAATCATGAGGGACTGCAGCGACTAACCATGTGATATAAACCAGGCAAAACATACATTAAACAAAAAATCCTGCTAATCTCGAAAATTTAAAAAAACTTAAATCATAGTGTGACATGATACACTCTATGCATAGATAATATCCTTGTTTTTTTCAAGTGATGAAAAAAAAAGGGAGACAGTTCAGAAAATGTGCAGGAAATGAATCCCCTTGGTAAATATGCAGAAATCCAAAAACTGATTAGACAGGGATTCCTCAACCAAATAAATTCATGCAGAGCCTTCTGTGGCACCCCACAACCTGTGATCAGGGACGCTTACCAGATGGTAGGGATCACCTATTGCTAGAATGGTCAAAGGGCCAAGCAGAAGAACCTCTGCAGGGTATAGAAAACCCTGAAGCCTCTGGAAGGCTCTGGTGGTAGGATGGGTCCTCTGGTGTGGTCAAACTCACAAAGGGGGAAATCGAAACCAGCCGGAACCAGAATGTAGACCATACAAATAGAGAACTTCAATAGTGTAATGGCTACGTACAATGGATAAAAAGCAGTTGAGCATGGATAAAATCATTTGCCGGCAAACACAAATTCTTTCACCTGCACTACCGGGGTCACGTGGGGCGCAATGGCGTCAGCACATAGCCCCCCACCCCCAACATGTTTTATCTTACGTGATGTCTTCATGGGGGTCTGCTTAAACTTTGTTAAGGATGCCACAGTAATGCATAGCTGACTAAAGTTCAGAAAACCTTAGGGAAATTATTTTGTAGTAATGTTCACAACTTGCATTTTCTTTTGCAGGGACATCTAGGACAGAAAGGATCAAAAGGAGGCCCAGTAAGTACTGTGGAACTCAGAAATAAATAATATCTCTTAATGCAAAGGTACTTACAGAGGAAGGAGATATATTTGTCAATGTATCATTTTTTGGGCCTAGTTTTTACTTTTCCAGTTCTCTACCCATGCATAGACATATATCTCACTGAAAGAGAATGCTGGGATTCGAGACACATGTCCATCCTCTGTCCTCTATAAACCTTTTCCCAAAATCAGGCAAACTTGGGCTGGTTCAAATGGTTTGCTTTTTTCTGTGGAAAAAAAAAACTGTTGCTCACTAGACAAATTGATTTTCCAACATGCTTGTCCATAATTGTTTTTGGGTGTCAGCACTTTCTAACTGGTTAATTTTCTTGATTATATTGGTTTGTATATGGGCCTGGCTAGGCCTTTTATTATCTGTAGGGTTTGATGTTTAACTTGAGTATTAATCCTAAAAAACAATGCAGGCTTAAAAGAAACTAGTTGCATTAGTCATCAATATAATCCACTCCATCTCACTTGGAACCATTGGAAATACTGATGATCACTATTCTCTTTCCAGGGACCAATAGGCATGAGAGGAGATCCCGGACTCGCAGGACCTCCTGGTCCACCAGTAAGTCATTTGGATGTTATTTCTTTGGCTACATCTTTAAGAAGAAATGTGTCTATAAGCAAGCAGAACCCTTAAACCCTGAAATTATTTAGAAAACTTCTCTTAGCCGAACTTTGATTGTTCATAGAAGCAACTGTCCTATTCACCCACATTATAGTGTGAGCCACGTGTCAGGGAAAACAAATAAGTAAAGCCTTGTTGATCTCATAACAGGGTCGCCCAGCACAAGCTGTACAGCCTCTCCCATATGAAGCATACGACACAACCAGAAAAAGGCGGCGACACTCTGATGGTCTGCAAAATGATGAGGGAGAGATAGACTACATGGCTGATGGAATGGAGGAAATCTATGCCACACTTGGGTCACTTAAAACAGAAATTGAACAAATGAGGTGGCCTGTAGGCACCAAAGACAGCCCAGCAAGGACCTGTAAAGAGCTTCAGATGTGTCACCCCAATTATAAAGATGGTGAGTGAGACTAGGTGTATTCCTATGCAAGACATATCTGGCGAGGTTATATGGATTCATAGGAGTAATGGTTTAAGATTATTACAGTATATACTCTGTTCCTTTCATAGGTGAATACTGGATTGATCCAAATCAGGGATGTAACAGAGATGCCTTCAAAGTGTTCTGTAATTTTACATCTGGTGGAGAGACATGTCTATACCCAGATAAAAAGTTTGAATCGGTCAGTATAGATATACATGATTGTATTTGTTTTCTTCATAGCCGTTGAAGAAGGATTCATTAAAACTACTGATTCTTTTTGAAGAAAAACAGAATCTTTATTAGAAATGTTAAATCTCTCTGCTCTTCCCCTTCCCACAAATCATTATAATGTAGGTTGTAATCTTCAACTGCATGAATAGGAAAAGGGACCCATATAAATAACTAGATTGTGATATTCTGATAAATTCTCATGGTTAAATATTCAGTATTTTCGTGAAGCCTGCAGATTAGCATTGATGAGATTTATTCATTAGTACTGAAGTCTAAACTGTAAAGACTCATTAGCTTTTGCTCAAATGTCATCATTTGATGGAGTTTTTGATGGAACAGGAGACACTAATGCCACGTACAGACGATCGGAAATTCCACCAGCAAAAGACCGATGTGAGCTTTTGGTCGGAAAAAGCGACCGTGTATAGGCTCCATTGGACTTTTGCTGGCTAAATTTTGGCCAGCAAAAGATTGAGAGCTTGTTCTCAATTTTTCCGACGGCTAAAGTTTCTATCGGAAATTTTGATCGTCTGTGGCAATTCTGACGTGCAAAATTCCGACGCATGCTCGGAAACAATTTGACGCATGCTCGGAAGCATTCAACTTCATTTTCGCGGCTCGTCGTACTGTTGTACGTCACCGCATTCTTGACGGTCGGAAAATGGTGTGACCGTGTGTAGGCAACACAAGCTTGAGCGGAATTCCATCGGAAAAAACATCCAAGGCTTTTCCGACGAGAATTAAGATCGTGTGTTTGCGGCATTAGATGATGGCCCTTCCTTCGGACTCCCTATAAAAAAAAGGGAAATCATAAAAAATGTAGTAAATATTAGGAGAATTCCCACAATATGAAGATTCATTTATCATAATTTAAATTTTTGGTTGATAGAGGTTCTACTGTTGAACACTTTGCCTTGTTCTTCTAGGTGAAAGTTGCAGCTTGGAATAAAGAAACCCCAGGAGACTGGTACAGCACCTTTAAAAGAGGAAAGAAGGTAAATATGTTTTTTTTTTTTATTTGATTGATATTGTATGTAAATTGCTAATGCGCAGCTTTTACTAAAAACTTTGCAGGGTAATGTAGTAGGTTTACTTTTAAGTAGTTCCAAAGGCCGAAGGTTGTTTTACCTTCATGCACTCTTTGCCTTCAATATACAGCTCCCCCTCACCCCCCCCCCCCCATAATACCTACCTGAACCCGATTGCGATCCTGCAATGTGCACTAGAGCAGTTGCTCTCCTGGTTCTCTGCCTACTCATTGGCTCAGAGCTCACAGCCAGTGAGGTTGGAGTGGGGGACAGGACCGAGCCATGTTCTGTCTGTCTTATGGATACATGGATCGAGGCTCAGAAGCAATCACACACGAGTGCCCCTATAGAGGATCAAGGCTGCTTTGTGCAGTTACAGGTCTGAGGACTCTTTTCCCACCTCATATGACATAATTTGTCAATCACCATGCACCTGTACTGAGACATGAGAAGAAAAGGAATGAGTCGCATGCTCCTTCATAAATGGAAGTACTAGGTATTTTCTTCAGCAACTAAGCCATCACTCTGCATGCTCCAATACAAGTCTAGAGGTTAAAAGGTTTTTCCTCCTAGTTTTTTATTTATTCTACCAATGTACAATGGCACTGCAGCTATGGAAGTCATCAGCTACTAGCACTGAAAATGTGCAATGACAGTAAACCTAGTTTAAACAGTAAAGGGCTGTACAAACTGGGGTGCTGAAAAGTGGTGAAGGAATATCTTTTGGGTTGCAGTTTTGTTTTTAAGCCATCATTGTTGGGTTTAATAATATTATAATTATCTTGCATATTGCAGGCCAGTATTTCACATATTTTCTTGTTGTTTTCTGTACAGTTCCATTACATAGATGCTGATGGTAACGCCATCCATGTGGTACAAATGACATTCCTCAAGTTGCTAAGTGCAGTAGGCCGACAAAACTTCACTTATAACTGCCAGCAGTCTGTGGCGTGGTATGACATATCGAAGGCAAATCATGAACGGTCGATAAAGTTGAGGGCAGACAATGAGGAGGAGCTCAGTCACAGCCGCACACCACAGTTACGAGCATTATATGATGGGTGCCAAGTAAGTATCTGGGGTTATTGATATCTATAATTAAGACGTTAGGGCATGTTATTTTTACAGTTTTTTACAATACATATTTCTGGATATTATCGCAAAGTGAAAACCCCTGATTGTTTTAATATTTGGCTCAGTGTTAATCTGGCTTTAAAGGGTTGGGTCGCCTTTAACAAAAAACTTCCTATGCAGGTAAGAGGCACCTGTAGATAACACATTGTAATCAAAATTGACTGATACTCTTGCTATACATATAGGCCATTTATGTACCTCCCAAAGGCTGGCCAAAAAAACTCCCAGAGATGGCACCCCTCATCCTGCTTTGTTGCTAGGACATTGCTAAGATACTCGTAGCCATTACTGTTTACTCCCACCATCACAGGCGTGAGCTCTTTCTCTGCTTCACATCCCTTGCATGCATCTCAGAGGAGATTGCAAACTGTACACATGCAAGAGTTTGAGAGCTCTCTCCTCTGTTGAGCAGTTGTAGCTCTGAGTGCCTTAGCAATATCCTACCAACAAGGCAGGATAGGCAGATGCCATATAGTTTTTCAGCCTGGTTTTAGGAGGTATGTAAATAGCCTATGCCTCTAGCATGGGCATTATCCAACTTTAGTCTGAGCTGCACGTTTTTTTTTTATCTACAGACACCCCTTACCTGCATAGGTAGTTTTTAATGTGAACTAATGCTTTAAAGCATTATAATATTTACATAGCCAATCAGGACATCTGAATCTTGACATACACTAAAATGTTGCCAGTAACATTAGAATTTGGAAGACTGGAACTTTTCTGCTGAACTATAGCTTTGCCAAACCTTAGAAAATTACCAGGAATACTTGAAGCTGTTGACAGGCAGGGTAATACAGCATCCCATATTCAGTAGCTTACTCAAAGGGTTAGACTAAACTGAGAACATCCACATGCCTCAAGATGGACAAGTCTTTGACCTACAACCAGTAGGTCTAACTGCCAGGATCAGAAGTGAAACATACTAAAAACACTGCTTATTGTCTAAGTGTAATGAATATGTGGCGACCTCCCCATTCCTGGCCGGAAGAAGGGGGAAAAAAACAGCACATGGGTGGCTGACATTACCCCAGGATGGAGCCATGACTGCAGTAGAGAGTTATAAAAACAAAGGGTGCCAGTCATTTAGTCTCATCCAAATATTTATTGCACAAGGAGAGAGGGTTACCGCCAACAACATGGGTTCCAGACTCCGTCACACTTCTCCTATATCTAAGGGAGTACCAGGGTCATCTGAGGGATGATTCCACCACCTTCCAGCAGAATTCTTTCTCTCGCTCTACACGTTGGGAACTGTACCCCCCTCGACCAGGCTGGGCAGCTTGAGGATGTACTAGAGCCCAAAACAGGCTTTTGGCCTAGCAAGTACAAACTACTGCATATACCTCCCCTGGCCATAGTCTGGGGAGAAAGAGAGCTCATAAAACCACTCCCCAAATATTTATATCCTCCCCCAGAATGAATCACTGGTAACAAACCAACTAGTGGTTGGTCAGGGGGGACATAAATGTTCATACTCCACAAAAAAGCTCCCTTGTCTATTGCCCCAAGTGCCAGTGACAACCAGTGGCAGCAGCCGGGAACAGTAGCAACCTTATGCTTAGAGGAGAACCTCTGCATATGGCAGGGTGGCTGCAAATAGTTCTCACAACCAATGAACGCAAGTTATGCCGCGTACACACGAGCGGAATGTCTGACAGAAAAAGTCAGACGGAAGCTTTTCATCATATATTCCGATCGTGTGTATGCCTCATAGGACTTTTATTTTTGAAAATTCTGACAGACCTAGAAATGGAACATGTTCTAAATATTTCTGACGGAACCAATTCCTATCGGGAAAACCGCTCGTCTGTATGCTGTTCCAATGGACCAAAACCTACGCATGCTCTGAAGCAAGTTTGAGATGGAAGCTATTGGCTACTGGCTATTGAACTTCCTTTTTCTAGTCCCGTCGTACGTGTTGTACGTCACCGCGTTCTTGACGGTCGGACTTTGGTGTGATCGTGTGTGCGCAAGACAGTTTCAGCAGAATTCCGTCGGAACTCCGTCAGAAAAACCTTCAGAGTTTATTCCGATGAGAAAACCGGTCGTGTGTACAGGGCATTAGTTGTTAGTTGTATTTCAGTGCTCATGTGCTAACAAGGAACATGTTAATAGTAGGTGGGATCAAAGTGACAGAGAGAAGAGATCATCAGTCTGCTGCTTAGTTGTGTAAAACCCAGGACTGAATAGAGAGGAATAAAAATCCACAGGCAGATAAAATAACCCTAATATATGTATTTCATCTATGCATTAACTGTTTGCTTGGAGTTCAGCTTTAAAGTGCGTTCTGGCTACAAAATTTCACTGCCTGTTCACTGTATTTGACAGGCATTTCAGTACCACTGCACCAGTCAGTAGATATCAAAAATATGAGAAAATTCTAACGGCATTATAATAATCAGCAAACCATTTAGACTTAGCAATGGCTATAACTTATTTTTTTCCTTTCCTTTCACACAGCTTCGTAAAGGTGTAGAACGAACAGTACTCGAGATCAACACCTACAAGGTGGAACATCTACCCCTCAGGGACGTTGCTGTCAGTGACTTCGGAGACAGCAACCAGAAGTTTGGTTTTGAGCTTGGGCCAGTCTGCTTTAATGGCTAGAAAAACAAATTATGAAAAAAAAATTAAAAGCAAAAAAACTCCTAAAGCATCTTGCAGCGAAAGAAAGAAGAACTTTGAGTTTCATGGCCAGCTAACTAACACTTCCACTGGTCGCCACTGGCAAAGATTTATCTTATGTGCTTTTGTTTTACTTTTGATTTTAAGTGTTATATATTTTTGTTCTTATTTTTAATGCGGGGGAGTGCTAGATTTGTGTTTCTCACCCTTGCAGGGTTTCATTAAAACCAAATAATAAAAAATATAACGGGATATGTTTGGCCCCCGGCGACCGTGGCTGTTAGAGGACAAGCTACCATATTGAAAGTGGGAAAAAGTCTACGGCACAGCAGTCACTGCGCAGTTGCTGAAAGAGATCATATGGATCATTTCTGCTCCGTATTCAGGATATTCTGTCCCCAATATCTGAAGCATTTATGGTTTTGCACTGGAACATCATTGAACAAGCAGGATGTTTATTGGCACCCTTTTCATGGAACTTTTTGACACAAAGTTTTCTGATTTGCTTCAGGCCATTGTCAGTCATACACTGAACACTGTCTCCTCCTCTTCAGATACTGGATATGCCCTGTATAAATATCAAATATACATTGTATTATTTTATTTTGAACCCCAGTCTGTAGATGGCACCAAATGGATTAGGCTGACATGAAACTCCAGATAATCAAGTAAAAAAAAAAAAGTAAATTTATTGTATATTGTGTATATATAGCTTCCCAAATTCCCTATAATAATAAAAAATGGGCTCTGTGTATTAAGGTAAAGGAAAACGATTAAAACTATTAAATATTTACTTTTTTAACATTCATATGTTCTTCAAGTGTATCAAGTGTCAGACTTTTATATACACGCCAGATATGGTCTTCTTTTCCATCATTATAGCTCCTGCTATATCTTTTTTCCTGATGGTTTCCAAAGAAACATCAAAAAAAATCTTAAGAAATATATTCTAGCCCATCAACAATCTTCTTTGCACCAGGTAAAATTGCATTAATACACAGATGCCTTCAGTACATGGCCATGTTTTCAGTTATTGACAGTCCTAGAAGCTTCTTCATCTCTACATACTTCATCCCTTCTTCAATGTGTTTTGAAGGATTTCTTTACCATTCTGAAGGTCTTTCTTGCTGATAGATGAGTTGCCTCTTGAACACGTGGCAAGTTGTCTTCTGCCAGCATGTGTAAATGTCACAGCTTTTCATGTTGGTTTTTTGGGGGCAACTTCAGCTACCTGGCAGATGACTATAAAACAATAAGGTGAAACTTTCTGACAACCTCAACATGAAGAATGATGTCAGAAAATGACCTTCTCTCAATTTAAGAGGCAACTTATAAGGAATGAAATGGTACAGATTTCCTTTAAAGATTACCTAAAACTTGCTTTGTGAACTTAAGGTGCTCATAACTCTAAACAAAAAATTTGGGTTAGCTAATAGTATCATGGTTTGTAATACACCAAGATTGGAAGAAACTATCATTGGTATTGTGAAGATAAAGGTACAGGGCGCAAGTTCAGTTTTAACCTTGTCTTCGCAAGTTTTAAAGGGAGTGACTCTACAGACAATGAAAATGTAACATTATAACCTTGTAATTTCATATTAACCAATAAAATGAACAAAAAAAATGTCCAAGGAGATCAAATGATAAAAGCAATGGAGGACAGGATTACGTGTTTGTCTGCCTAATGATCACCATTTTACATTTTTAAGTTTCATGTTATTTGTGTTCATCTATTGAAATATGATGGTTAATGGATAGTATCCAGCCTGTGGAAACGGTATGGTACACACTACTGATAAAAGTAATAGAAAGAAAAAAGAAACAGTTTTTTAAACCATTTTTAAAAAGCGGAGTAGAATATATATATATATTTAAAGTCAAGACTTCTTCCATATAAAATGATGTGCTTGTTACCCGCAGTCTGGAGGCAGCCATAAAACTAGCATCGTCATGAAGCAGAATGATATGGCTGCCCCCAGCAGTGTATATGTTACGGGTCACTTTAACTGAATTAATTTATAAAGCAGGGTGTGAACAAATGCAATATATGTAACAGAGGTGCGACAGAACAATGGATGACCACTGTACTGCTCTGAAGTTTTGTCCCCATTAATGGTGCTTACATAAAACAGAACCCTAGTTTTTTGAATCAAACAACTATAGAAAAAATATATTTTTCTCCAATATACTGTATATTTTAATTATAAAAAAAAAAAATTACAGACTTCCCCTTCAGAGCTTTCATTTTTTTTTAAGAGTTACCATTTGCTCAGGGAAGTGCAACTCACAGCTGCCACCACTCAATTTTTTCTAAAATCCAAATCTCAGAATTTTATATTAGTACCATTGTGAGCAAACACTTAGTTTGCTTGATATTTTTTGTTGCTCTTGCTGGATCAGCTCGAACAGCTGAAAACATAAAATCATAGATTTTTTTTTTTGTAAAAATACTCAAAGTTCACTTTTTTCCAAAGTATGAAGGACCAACTATTAAAACAACCGCTCCGATTTCAATATCAGGTGCAATAGGCTAAGACATACAACCAAATGCCTCTGGCTGCAAAGCTTAAAATGAAACAATACTATCTCATATAAAAATATGTTTTAGCTGTAGTTTTTCAAGAAAACCTATAACAGTGATTATACAAGTCTGAGATTTTATTTATGCCCCACACCAGTTTCTCAAACCTAGCTTGTCATTTACTCAACCATGTCTAAACGTCTTCTGAAAAATCAGTAGCATTTTCTTTAACCCTCAGTCATTTGGTTGTCACACAGGTTGATTTACCATGATCAATTGAAGTGTTATTTTTTTTGTTAAATCAAGTTATTCAGATCAACATTCGAGAAAGCTGTAACGACCTCAATGGGTAACTCAATTCTTTTAACTGTTATATCAAATTTGATACTTCAGGGTAGAGAAATATATGATCAATTTTCTAATCAGTACATTATCTTCAAAGTTCCCGGATTCTTGTGCAGACCACTGAAGTATGCATTGGGGAGATTTACTAAAACTGGTGCACACAGAATCTGATGCATCTGTGCACAGTAACCAATCAGTTTTTAACCCCAGCTTATTCAGTTAAGCTTTGACAATAAAATCTAAAACCACCAGTAAAAAAAAAAAAAAATAGTTTGTTGGCCTCGGGAACTGTGTACACAAGAAATGTTTTGTCAAGTCAAACACTGTATGGGTGGTAACACTGTAGTTTACTGTAGAAAGGTCTAGATAGGTCCCTAAGGTAGAATGCAAAAGTTGTTATTGGATACAATGGTACTTAAAAATACTATTTAGAACTCTTATTTAATGTTTACTGCCCAACCTTACAATATCAACTAAAATAGATCACTTCACAATGCTGTTACCACCCATTTTAATGTTTGGGGTTGATATCTACCTTTCTATTGATGCCTTTGACCAAAATTACATATAATAAAAATTCCCTTTAAGTGAGACCCAGTCTTATATAGTCACTGTCTGTAGGTCATGTGATTCTAAAACCTAGCACTGTGATTGGTTCTGCTGACTCTTATAAACAGAACATTGACCACTGTTTTCTTTTGTTCCATGTTGCTACTAATTACTGACCAAAATACAACTTTTTTGGTTGTTTATTTTTTATAAATAAAACAAATGTTTTATATGGTGCTAGAACGATTATACCAAATCTGTATTATAAGAATAAATAAGATTTTAAACTAATGTGTGCATTTATTTCATTGTGTAATTTTTCTTTACTAATTTAGCTGGAAATCCATCCTAGGCCAAGAGTAAGTTTCACCTCCACTGGCCAAGCTACGCTCAGAAACAGTATCTACACCAGGGGCTCTTATGTGGGTACACATGCCCCTTGTCCCCATGTCCCTTGGAGATAAGGGAACCAAATGATAGAGGTATGAGCAGAGGCGTAGCTTGAAGCTTGTGGGCCCCGATGCAAAAGTTGACCTGCCCCCCCCCCCCCCCCCCCACTACTTCCAACATGCCTGCAGATACATCCACTGCACGCCAAGATACTCAAAGTGGCTTAAGTGTTTTGAGTTCCCAGAGTTCCTCTTTACATCAGAGGACAGGGATTACCACTGGAGAATCAGAGGACAAGGATCACCGCTGGAGAATCAGAGGACAGGGATCACAGCTGGAGAATGAGGACAGGGATCACCCCTGGCAGGTCACTTGGCAGAGTTCCTTTCTCATCCCAGCACTGTATACAGCCCCCCCCCCCCACACACACACACACACACACTACACAGGCTGAAATCACATTCCTTTACACACTGTCTATCAGCCTTCACAGGGTGTATCTGACTTATATGTTGCCGTTCTGACCTGTGAAATTCTCTGGTCAGAAGGGCAGTGTAGTTGCAGTAGGCAGATACACCCTGTGCAGATCATGGCTGACTGGCTGTGTTGTAAAGGAATGTGATTTTAGCCCTGCGGAGGAGAAACAGTATAGAGTGCTGTAATGGGAAAGGAGCTCAGCAGTCGGGCATAGCATCCAGGGTGGAGGGGGAGGTCAGGGGGCTTTGAGGGGGGCACAACTTAGATCTGGGAGTGCAAAGCCATGTGACACAGAATCTGGAGCCTGCAGTCCCTCAGGAGATGTTAATGGATTTGTTTTAGCAATTTCTGATGATTTCTCTGTCAGTGTTGGCAGGTGTTGGGGGAAGGTCATCTCCCGGAGGTGTATGTCTTTTCCCCATTGTCAGGGAAGTGGGGTAAGTGGACATTTGCCCAGGTGGAGGGGGAGGGGTAGAGAGAATCCCAGCTGGTGACTGGGAGACACTAGGCAGTGTCTTACCTCACCAGTGACATCAGTCCCATCGTGGCTACAGGTTGGCACTCTCCTCCTCTTGCCTCGCTGAGCTTAGTTACCAATTCATGTTGCCAGCACAGACACTTCCCCATCCTGGGCTGTTCTCACCTTGTGCTCCTCTCCATTCAGGAAATGACTCACAGCTTCTCCCGAGCCAATGGGAACAGAGAGCTGTGGACTGTAGAAGGCAAAGTAGAAGCCCAGTACTGGAGCGTGGCTGTGGGGCCCTGGGGCAGATCGTAGCTGGATTTTTTGGAGGATATGATAAAATGACAGGGAGGCTGCAGGGGGCCCCTGGAGCTAGGGGCAGGGTTGCGATTGTGAGCCCTGCAACCTCTTATGCTACGACCATGGGTATGAGAATAAAGCTTAGAAACATGGAACATTTTTAAACCAGGATTCTCTGCCTTACTAAGCCTGAAATTAAACTGCAGAATCAACTTGATTCCAGGACAGGTAAGATAATTCCAGAAGTGTTATACAAGTGCCTAAACTTGCCCCATATGTATGTTGTGGCAGGACACTATTTCTCCCCCCCACATTATAATTCTGTAAAGTTTTAACATTTTGCAACACCATAAAAAAATACATGCGATGAGATGCATTAAAATTTAATAGGTACATACAGTATCTGTATATGTGTGTTTGAAGGTTATATGTACTGTGGGGGTTAGCTCAATGGGGATCACCTTCCCTGGTAAAAAGGTAGTCCAGACAACAGGTTTTCTTAACTACTTATGCTCAGAGATTTAGATCTATTGCAGGTCAAAAAAGTTTGATTAAATAAAACTTTACAAGATGGCCTTGACTCTTTGTGTCAAAACAAAGAACTTGTTATAAGACTGGCCGACAAGGGAGGTGGAATTGTGGTCCTTGATCGTCAGGACTACTTGACTGATATGTACAAAATTCTAAATGATTGTTATACATATACTCTGCTTCCCTCAGATCTTAAGACCAAATATTTGAAAGAATTAAAAGTGATTATTGCTATAGGAAGTTGGGATGGCATCCTTAATAAAAAAGACGGTTTATATTTAATACCTAGGGCCCCACGTACACCCATCTACTACTTACTCAAAGTAAAGAAAAACTGTGGTTTCCAAAGATAGGAAGCCGAAAAAAGGGGGGCTCATTGAGAAGTCGCTTGCATCTTATATATAAATAATTATAAGTATCCAAGATTTTATGAAAAAATTCATTTGGTATATTTATTAAGAAATTATTAAGTTAAATTAAATTACATCACATATAAGAAGAACCAAAGCAGTGATGAGATGTCTATTCCAGGCAAGAAAGCTAATAGCGCAAAGATGGCAGGCTGAAAAACCCCCAACGGAAAGAGAATGGGCGAGATTAATAACAGAAACAATATGGAGGGAAAGAACGGTATACACGAGGAGAGGAAATATGAAAGAATTTGTAAAAATGTGGAAAACGTGGATGGATAAGCAGGGATGCCCAATGTAATGGATAAGAGGGTGGGAGAACAAACGGGGAAGAATACCGTATGGGCAAAATAGAGGGGATAGAGAGAGCATAAAGGTAAGGGGAACGGGACAGGAAAGGAAGGGAATACAGTGGAAGTAAAAAAAAAAGAAAAAGAAAGGCGCGAGGTATAAAAGAACTATAGGTTAACGGTGATTTTTTTTTTGGCAAACTGCGAGAAGATGATTTTATTGAAATTAAATGTGTGTATGTATTATGTGCTTTTTTTTTGTACGGAAAAAAACAAATAAAGATTATATAATTTAAAAAAATATAAAAAAAAAAAAAAAAAAAAAAAAAAAAACATATATAGAAGGTTTAAATTAAAGCACAACCATATGACTAGACATAATTACATATGTTTTCTTGGTTCAATTATGAACCAGATCAAAACAGACACATACTAGGGGGGACACATACAAACATATAACATATAAAACAAATGTCGTCCGGACGCCAGGGAAGACTTGCAGTATATTATCCCACTCAAAACCGTAAGGTTGTATCAAAATAGTTTTAACGAAAATGGGAGACAACCTCCCTTTATATCGAATGTTTGTGGGGTGAATACTGCATGTGCTCCATGGGTGGCTTGAGCCTGGTGGGGAGGAGGAAAAGGAAAAGGTAGGTGGAAGGGAAAAGGGGAGGGTAACCGCGGAATATGAACCTGATATGCGCAGTAATACTCAACCGAAGCAGTCCTGATTGAGTTAAATTAATGAAATAAACAAGAAAGTCATCCAATTCATGTTGTGTTGATTTACATATGTTTGTACCCAGGGTTGTTTATATATTGGATGGTTCCCTTAACAGGGATTGTCCATGCTGCTTGTTGTCTCACCGAAGCAAAAATATGGGTATATAAAACAAGTAGATCATCCACTTAATACTGTATTGGTTGGCGTGTATTTGTACCCTCAGTTGTTTTGTATCGGCTGGTTCCCCTAGCAGGGATTATCCATGCTACTATTTAACTCATAAAAAGCAGAGTGCGGGTGTACAAAACAAAAATAAAGTCAATTCAAAATATATTGAGATTGCATAGGGTTGCCAGCATACGTTACCGCTTCCGTTTATTTGATATATTCCGTGGGCTGTGGGATGTTCCAAGGACCCATCTTCGTTTGTATAAGGAACCAAAATTCGCTGCTAGTAGTTTCCGTAGTCTGCAGCGCTGCTGAGTTTTTCAATAGCTTTGTTTGGTAGTTCCGTTTGGGTAGGTAACATCTATCCGCCCGTGGTCTTTGGAATGCGGCTTGCTGGTCAGTATCGGCTGGTTCGAAAAGTCAGCCTGGCGCTCTATTCATTTCCGCGTCCCTTCAACCCAGTGTTGCGGCTCGAGCACACCTGTGGGCAGTTGCGTCCTGGCGTGCGTAGGACAGTGACGTCGACGCGTTTCACAAGAGGGTGTGTAGCTTCTTCTGGACGTTGTGGTGGCGTCAGAGGACTCCTTCTTATTGGTGTCCGGTCCTCGTTTACGCCCACCACCTTGAGCAGATCGCTCAATCGTGAAGGATTGCCCCATGTATGTGGATATTTCCGTTACTTTAGATGGTTATTTTGGTTTTAAACATTAGAAACAGAATAGTGACCATGCAGGTCATATATATTCATTTCTAAAAGTTCATTAGAGTCTGTTTTCTGTCCGGCCTTGTAATATCCATAATGGTTATATGGGTTGTATCAATTACTTTTGGTTTAACCATTGAAGAGCAAGGACTTCATTTTCGGGACCATGGATATATTTGGCTCTGGGGTGCATAGTCATAGCATACATAGAAAATTGTCGGTAAATGTGTGGGTCAAATAGTGTCACATACCAGTATCGTATGGCTAGGCGTTTTATAAAGGATCCCTGACCATTTCTGAGATCCTATATGAGACATAATTGATCCACACATAGACCGATCTAATAAGTGCCTTTGCATTTACACAAAAATCCGATGACAGCATCTAGTGCCTACTACAGGAGGAGGGAAGGGTACAGAACATCCACTGAATTTCAACAGGACATGGGTCCGGTACGAATTATAACCGAATTTGGAACACAGTGGGAATTAGTGAGGAAAACATTAAAGAAACACTGGGAGATCCTCCTTAATACCCCGGGTATAGCGAAAATAGTAGGCCCTGAACCAAAATTAGTGGCCAAACGTGCACGTAATCTAGGTGATGAACTCATCCAATCAGAATACACGAGAAATCCAAATACATCTTGGCTGTCAGAATTCCCCAGAACAAAGGGCATGTTCTCCTGTGGACACTGTCAAATATGCCCACTTATACACAGAACGGACACCTTTAGTGATTCCAGGGATGAAAATACATTTAAAATCAAAAGTTTGATCAACTGTGCGACAACAAAGGTCATATATATGATCACCTGTCCTTGCAATAAGAAATACATAGGAAAAACTAAGCGCCAGCTTAGGATTCGTATTGGAGAGCATATAAGAGAAATAGGGGAAAAAAACCCAGAGAAACCGGTAGCGAAACATTTCGCAAAATTTCACCAGGGCAAGCTAGCAGGCATGAAAGTTAAGGGCATTTATGCCCTAAATCTGTCCCCACGAAGGGGTGACTTCGATCAGGTCCTACAACAACGGGAAAAGAGATGGATATTCCGTCTCGGTACTCTCTATCCGATGGGCCTTAATACAGACCTCAACCTCCAACCCTTTTTAACTTTATAAAAACAAGTCAATCAATAATGAAAAAGGTCGGACAGAATATAGCAATGCCTTAGGATATCGAACGCATAATCTATACTTTAAGATATTTAAACATCTATTTTAATGTGTTTTCGGAAATGACTGTAATTATGTTGTCTATATCCGTATTGTTCTTTTCCCTTACTCTACCCTTCCCTCCTCCTGTAGTAGGCACTAGATGCTGTCATCGGATTTTTGTGTAAATGCAAAGGCACTTATTAGATCGGTCTATGTGTGGATCAATTATGTCTCATATAGGATCTCAGAAATGGTCAGGGATCCTTTATAAAACGCCTAGCCATACGATACTGGTATGTGACACTATTTGACCCACACATTTACCGACAATTTTCTATGTATGCTATGACTATGCACCCCAGAGCCAAATATATCCATGGTCCCGAAAATGAAGTCCTTGCTCTTCAATGGTTAAACCAAAAGTAATTGATACAACCCATATAACCATTATGGATATTACAAGGCCGGACAGAAAACAGACTCTAATGAACTTTTAGAAATGAATATATATGACCTGCATGGTCACTATTCTGTTTCTAATGTTTAAAACCAAAATAACCATCTAAAGTAACGGAAATATCCACATACATGGGGCAATCCTTCACGATTGAGCGATCTGCTCAAGGTGGTGGGCGTAAACGAGGACCGGACACCAATAAGAAGGAGTCCTCTGACGCCACCACAACGTCCAGAACAAGCTACACACCCTCTTGTGAAACGCGTCGACGTCACTGTCCTACGCACGCCAGGACGCAACTGCCCACAGGTGTGCTCGAGCCGCAACACTGGGTCGAAGGGACGCGGAAATGAATAGAGCGCCAGGCTGACTTTTCGAACCAGCCGATACTAACCAGCAAGCCGCATTCCAAAGACCACGGGCGGATAGATGTTACCTACCCAAACGGAACTACCAAACAAAGCTATTGAAAAACTCAGCAGCGCTGCAGACTACGGAAACTACTAGCAGCGAATTTTGGTTCCTTATACAAACGAAGATGGGTCCTTGGAACATCCCACGGAATATATCAAATAAACGGAAGCGGTAACGTATGCTGGCAACCCTATGCAATCTCAATATATTTTGAATTGACTTTATTTTTGTTTTGTACACCCGCACTCTGCTTTTTATGAGTTAAATAGTAGCATGGATAATCCCTGCTAGGGGAACCAGCCGATACAAAACAACTGAGGGTACAAATACACGCCAACCAATACAGTATTAAGTGGATGATCTACTTGTTTTATATACCCATATTTTTGCTTCGGTGAGACAACAAGCAGCATGGACAATCCCTGTTAAGGGAACCATCCAATATATAAACAACCCTGGGTACAAACATATGTAAATCAACACAACATGAATTGGATGACTTTCTTGTTTATTTCATTAATTTAACTCAATCAGGACTGCTTCGGTTGAGTATTACTGCGCATATCAGGTTCATATTCCGCGGTTACCCTCCCCTTTTCCCTTCCACCTACCTTTTCCTTTTCCTCCTCCCCACCAGGCTCGAGCCACCCATGGAGCACATGCAGTATTCACCCCACAAACATTCGATATAAAGGGAGGTTGTCTCCCATTTTCGTTAAAACTATTTTGATACAACCTTACGGTTTTGAGTGGGATAATATACTGCAAGTCTTCCCTGGCGTCCGGACGACATTTGTTTTATATGTTATATGTTTGTATGTGTCCCCCCTAGTATGTGTCTGTTTTGATCTGGTTCATAATTGAACCAAGAAAACATATGTAATTATGTCTAGTCATATGGTTGTGCTTTAATTTAAACCTTCTATATATGTGATGTAATTTAATTTAACTTAATAATTTCTTAATAAATATACCAAATGAATTTTTTCATAAAATCTTGGATACTTATAATTATTTATATATAAGATGCAAGCGACTTCTCAATGAGCCCCCCTTTTTTCGGCTTCCTATCTTTGGAAACCACAGTTTTTCTTTAATATGTCTAGGGGTTGATTTGTCAACAGCTTAAATTAATGTCTTAAACCACATATATACAACAAGCCTCATCTTTGCTCTTCAAATTTTCATTACTTACCCAAAGTGCATAAAAATCATATCTGCCCCCGGGACGTCCCATCGTCATTGGTATAGATTCACTAACTTCCCGGGTGGGCAGATATATTGATTTTTATTTACAGCCACTTGTACAAAAGATGCCCTTGTATGTTAAGGATTCGAGGCATGTCATCAAGCTGCTTTCAGAGACCCAAATTCGATCTGGGATGTGGTTGGTCACCGCAGATGTGACATCTTTATATACTATAATCCCACATGATCTAGGTCTGGAGGCAGTAAAAATGTTTTTGGATAGGGATTCTGGTCTGCCCAACAAAGTTATCCTTCCTGATGGATTTGCTGGTATTTGCTGCTTCCCACAATTATTTTGGTTCAACAATAAATTCTATAGGCAAGACAGGGGAGTTGCAATGGGGCAAAGTATGCCCCAAGTTTGGCAAATATCTTTATGGGGAAATATGAGGAGGATGTCATCATCTATGCCCACAGTGCCTCTCAAGTGGTCCTGTGGGCAAGATATATAGATGACACCCTCCTCCTATGGGATGGTGAACAACTTGCTTTACAGGAGTTCATGTCCTCCCTTAATGCCAATCAGAATGATATTCATTTGACCTACGAGAGTAGCCAGACGGAGATTCATTTTCTGGATCTTAAAATATTTGTCAGAGGAGAAAGGCTAGCTACATTCACTTTCTTTAAGGCAACCGACAGGAACTCGTTTATTCCTGTGGACAGTTGCCACCATCGTCCCTGGTTGGAAGCGGTCCCAAAAAGTCAATACCTACGACTTAAGAGGAACTGTTCCAACCAGACTGATTTTTTAGTACAGGCTGAAGTCCTCACCGATCGGTTCTTGGAGAAGGGCTATTCAAGGGTAGCTTTGAATGATACTTTGCACAACATCAAGAAAGTCAACAGGGATGATTTGCTTGTGGAAAGAAAACCCAGTCAGAACGAGGTTCTCTCTTCATGTTCACCCTTTTTTTTTGTAATTCCTTTATTTATTTTCAAAATGATACAACATAACAGTCACAGAATGATGACAGTAATTATAGTAAAAACAGTAACATGTAACAGATAGGGTTAGATGTTATATCAGCTTTGCCACATATCGCTTCCCCTGGTTTAGCACTTTGTGGGTTACAAGTGAGGTTGCGGATAGTACTTAGACTGCCCGTGTGCCACATCAGGGAGGAGCTTCCAGACTGTTTCCTTAGTAACCCATATGTCTAGTGTGGCTGCCACGGTCAAACTGAGAGAAACTATTCTGGCTGGCTGGGAGAGTTATCTCCCAGACAGCAGGGCCCAGCCATGTGGCGCAACAGGCGGGTAATGTAAATAAGATATGCATATTATCTGACTAAACCAACCCATGGCTGGGAGAAACTTAAAAAAAAAGAAGAATGGGTAAGATGGGGAGGGGTGAAAAGGGGTGGAGAAAGGGGAAAAGAGGCAATGAAGAAGGGTAAAGATGAAGATGGTGGCGCCTCCCTGATCAGGCAGAAGATCGGGCTGCAGGGGTTAATCAGGACGTGCAACCTCACGGAGTTCAGGTTCACCCTTTGTTACGGCCCATTCTCTACAGCACAACAGTGTCAAAAATTACATTTTTCTTTTCAATAGTTTTTTATTGAATTTTTACAGCATAAAAAAAGAAAAAGAAAACAGTGTATACACAAAAAAATATCAACTTAAATGAGGTAAAGGTTAAGACATTGAGAAATAAACAACATTATGGCAGCTAGGTTTGGATCATATATGTTAGCTGACATTGAAGATCATGTGAGACAGTAGGGTGTAGAGACAGCCCCCGCTCCCAGCCACCCCCCTGTGTCCGGGATTCAGGGCCCATCACCACTCCACAAAGCAATAGCAGACATCAATGCATGTAAATTCTGGATGAGAAATACAATCCAATTTATAACAGAACTGTAATCAACACGGGCAGTTGCTTGGGAAGGAACAACCGCATAGGTTAAAGAAAGGTAGATGAGAAAGAAATAGAAAAGGAAGAGGGGGGAAGAAAAGGGGGTAGAAGATCTATTGTATCCCGACGGAACCCCTGATTGGGGCTTGAGCACCCTATGAGAGATTCAAAGGTGTATGTATATAGTCAGCCCATGGTTGCCAAGTGGCTTCAAACTTCCCAACTGTGTCCTGTAGGATGCTGACCATTTTCTCCTGGGCCATGATCCATGAAATTTTTCATTTCGTCATGGCAAAAGAGACAAAGGGTTGCTTCCAAGCTCTGGCAAAAGTCAATTTAGCCCCAAGAAAGATAAAGTGTATCAATCGCCCTGTATTCTTAGATGCATTTTCAATAGGGAAATTTAATAAGGCTACACGTGGCTCTTTTGTGACTGTAATACCAGTAATTTTGCGTATCAAGGCAAATATTTTATTCCATGAGCTTTGTATTTTGGGACACTCCCACCAAATGTGGATCATGGATCCCATATGTGAGCAGTTTCGAAAGCAAAGTGGGGAGGCTGTAGGATAGAATTTGGCTAGTCTCGTAGGAACCAAGTACCATCGAGTTAGTATTTTGAGGCCTGCTTCAACCAGTGAAATATTTAATATTCCATGGTAGGCCCTAAAGGTCGCGGCATACCATTCTTCAATGTCCCACTCACGTGAGAGGTCCTTCTCCCAGTCTGTCATGTAGCTAGGTTTAGAGTGGAATCTGGCAAGTGACTCGTAGATCACCGATATTCCTCCTCTCTGCTCCATGGTCTGAGTGCACCACTGTTCGTCAGGAGTAATAGAGGGAGGCGAAGGTTTAGTCTTCCACAATGCGTGGAGAAAGTTGGAGATTTGGAGGAATCTAAATCTCTCAGAGGTCGGCATATCCAGTTTGCTAGTACAATAGTTAAGGGTGATTGAGCCAGTGAGATTGAAAAAGTGTCCAATTCTGTACAACCCTTTGTCCAACCACCATTGGAAATCTTTAATATTCATTCCTGGAATGAATTGGGGATTGTGAAATAACAGGGCAAGCAGGCGGATTCCAGATATTAATTCCATGTGTCCTTTTAGACTATCCCATAAGGCGTACGGGTGTGACAAAGTTGGGGCCATAATTGCAGGGCGGTTTTTAGGGGAGCACCACATAAGGTAGTCCAGGGTAAAGTGAGGTACTGCCTGACGTTCTATGTGGACCCAGTCTGGTTTGATTGCTCTCGAGTATATTATGGAAATCTGTGCCAATTGAGTTGCCTGATAGTACCAAAGGAGGTTGGGTAAACTGAATCCACCCTTTTTACGGGTTCTGAAGAGGACCCCTTTGGCGCATCGATGACCCTTTGAACTCCAAAAATGACATTTAATCACAAATAGTAAATTTGGAGATTAGGCAGTGCAAGGCCCCCCAACTGTGTGGGGAGGTGCGACGTAGATTTGGCCAATCTTGGAATGGTTCCCCTCCAGATAAATGTACTAATACACCTATGAACTTCTCTGAAAAAGGAGGCCGGTATCCTAATCGGGCTGTTTCTAAACAAGTAATTGAATTTCGGTAATAGAATCATTTTAAAAATATTAATACGCCCGAGGAGGTTCAAGGGGAGTCCCGCCCACGCTACGCATCGTTCCTTGAGAAGGGCCAGCAGAGGAAGAATATTACGGGCATAGTACTGCGTTGTATCCCTTGAAACCACTACCCCCAAGGGGGAAGTTCCACTGGCCACAATCACCCCATGCCCAGGGTGGTAGCGTCCCCTCTTGGTGGTAGATGAGTGGGTGTATTGGGTTGTGAGGCAGTTGATCCAGAGGAAGGCGAAAAACCCCTGCAAAGCATGATCCAATGTGCTTCAGCTGGGGAATAATTCCTTCCTGATCCCCCGAGAGGCAATCGAAAATTTCCTGGATCAGCCCTGTGTATGGGGGAGGGTGGCAATTGGAGCCCCACCCTCATGTGTGGAGAGCGGGGGAGGAGGGACCATCCCCCACACAGAGCTCTGGATGGAGGAGCCATTGTCCAGACTACAGCCGGGTCACGGCGTGCCTGTGTGATCTGCCTCTTCTGCTCAGGCTCTAAAGGAACTACAACTCTCAGCAATCTCTGTCCGCATGAGGAACTACAACTCCCAGCATGCACTGTGTAAGTGATGGGGGTTCAGCTCCCAGCCTGGAATAAGATGCTGTGGGACTACATATCACAGCATGATTTTTTCTATGGAGATATTACAGGCCCCAGTGATCTCTACATACCCCAGTCTGCTCCCCTCCCCCTCCTCGGGGGAAATTGCACCCCTCCAGTCCAGCCATCCCACTCATCTCCTGCTTCCCTTTACCCCTCCCCCGTGGGCCCAACCGGCCCACCCTTATCCTGGGGGGAGGGGTAAAGGGCAGTGTGAGATGAGTGTGGGGTGCAATTACCCCTGAGGAGCGGGAGGGGAGCAGGCTGGGGTGTGTAGAGATTGCTGGAACTTCTAGTACATCTATAGAAGAAATCATGCTGGGATTTGTAGTCCTGTAACATCTTATTCTAGGCTGGGAGCTGAACCCCCATTACTTACACAATACATGCTGGGAGTTGTAGTTCCTCGTGCAGGTAGAGATTGCTGGGAGTTGTAGTTGCTCAGAGCCTGAGCAGAGGAGGCAGCCCCGGACACACAAACACGCTGTGAGTCGGCTGTAGTCCGGACAATTTCTCCTCCCTCCGGAGCTCCGTTTCCTCTTCCTTTTCTCTTCTCACACTGAGCGCTCCCTTCCTCCGCTCCGCTATTTATCATATCAAGCCTTGACGTCATAGTATAACGGCTCCAGCTGTTGCACGCGTCACGTGATGTCTTACTGGGAAGATGATTTCCCTTCTCCCGATTGGCCATTTACTGGGCTCCGGTGTCCTGTTGGATTGTGTCCCCATCACATACTGTTTTCTGTGTACTGCGCAGGACAAGCACATTCCCAAAATAGCCGAAGATGAATGGCGCCTGCGCCATGAGTCCAGGTTCAAGCCCCACCATCCAAGTGGACATAGAGTTAGAAAAAAAAGAGCCGAGCGCAGCGAAGCCATGCCCGAAGCGCGGCGAGCAAAGCGAGCCCGCGAGGGGCCCTCTAACTTTGTGTACCCCTATGTCCACTTGCATGGTGGGGCTTGCACCTCGACTCACGGCGCAGGCGCCGTTCATCTTCGGAGATTTTCCAAAACTCCTGCTCCGTACTGCGCATGCAACGGGGCGGACACTTTTTGATAGCCGGACCATTGGTGACAGAACACCGGCCACACTCACCACATGCCATGGTCACGCCCGTCTCATGTGCTGATCACGCCCACTCCCACCTGAGCCGTTACGTTGCTCTCTGCGGAAGTCACGTGTTGCACGTAGCAGGTAGAGCGAGGCCACGTGACTTCACAGGAGGAGACGCATGAAATCCTCCCCGTGGCTACTGCGCATTTGCGGTTCAGAACTGGTGTCCTGTCGGATTGTGTCCCCCATCACATACTGTCCAATGTGTACTGCGCATGTGCAGTACACAGGACAAGCAGATTCCGGAAATAGCCGAAGATGAACGGCGCCTGCGCTGTGAGTCCAGGTTCAGGCCCCACCATCCAAGTGGACATAGAGTTAGAATAAAAAAGAGTGGGGCACAGCGAGGCCGTGCCCGAAGCGTGGCGAGCGGCCATCTAAGTTTGTGTAGCCCTATGTCCACTTGGATGGTGGGGCTTGCAACTCGACTCACGGCGCAGCCGCCGTTTATCTTCCGAAATTTTCCGAATGGCTTTGTCCTCCCTACAGCGCAAGCGCTGCGCCTGCGCAGTAAGGGGTGGACACTATATGATAGCCGGACACATTTGGACAGTTTGTAAAAAAAAATTCTTGAACCATGTAGAGTCTCGATCGCGTCACTTCCTGTGCGGCTCTGCCACTCAAACAGCTGACGGCGGGGCTTTACCGCGCATGCGCGATTTCACGGCCCTTGATCGCGCATGCGCGGGAGCTAGCCGCGGTCGAGAAATAGTATGGTCTCGGGCGGAGAGATGGTTAAACTTCAGACACATCTCCGCCCACCCCACTAACACGCACCGAATCGCGCATGCGCGAATCTTATGTCTGCCCGGAACTGAAGACTCCGGAGCTGCGGACTGATTTCCGTGTATCGCACCAAAAGCGGAAGTGTGTTTTGTTGCACGTGGGTAGAAGCTGGAGCGGGTGATATGTCGAAGGAGAAGGTGAGGTGGTGTGGAGTACTGGAAAGCTGTGTGTAGTGGAGGGAGAAGGAAGTGTGATGAGTTTTGGGTCTCTGCTGTGTGTAATGGAGGGGCAGACAACTGTTGGAGTATCTTCTGTGTGTAGTAGTAGTCATTAGTTGGGGGTCTCTGCTGTAGTGTTTGGAGTAGAGGGGTGTTATCAGTTGGGGTCCCTGTTGGGGCTGCGGTCTCTGTCGTGGCATTGTAAGTTGGGGGTCTCTGTCGTGGCGTTGGTTGGGGGGGTTCTTGTCATGTGGTGTCGGTTGGGGTCCCTGTCGTGGCGTCGTTGGTCAGGGGTTCTTGTTGTCACGTGGGGTCGTGGCGTCGTTGGCCGGGGGGTCCCTGTCGTGGCGTCGTCGTTTGGGATTGTGGTCGTGGCGTCAGGGGTCCCTGTTGTGGCGTCGTCCTTCCCTGTCGTAGCGGGGTCGGGGGTTCTTGTCATGTGATGGTGTCGGTTGGGGTCGCCAGTCGGGGGTACCTGTCGTGGCGTCGTCGGTTGGGATCGTGGTGTCGGGGGTCCCTGTCATGGCGTCGTCGGCCGGGGGTTCTTGGGGTCGTGGTCTCTGTCGTGGCGTCGGGGGTCCCTGTCGTGGCGTTGTCGGTTCCTGACGTTGATTCTTGTTGTCACGTGGCATTGTCTGTTGGGGTCGTGGTCTCTGTCGTGGCGTCGGGGGTCCCTGTCGTCAGTTGGGGGTTCTTGTTGTCACGTGGTGTCGGTGGTTGGGATCATGGTCCCTGTCGTGGTGTCGGTGGTTGGGATCGTGGTCCCTGTCGTGGCGTCGGTGGTTGGGATCGTGGTCCCTGTCGTGGCGTCGGTGGTTGGGATCGTGGTCCCTGTCGTGGCGTCGGTGGTTGGGATCGTGGTCCCTGTCGTGGCGTCGGTGGTTGGGATCGTGGTCCCTGTCGTGGCGTCGGTGGTTTGGATCGTGGTCCCTGTCGTGGCGTCGGTGGTTGGGATCGTGGTCCCTGTCGTGGCGTCGGTGGTTGGGATCGTGGTCCCTGTCGTGGCGTCGGTGGTTGGGATCGTGGTCCCTGTCGTGGCGTCGGTGGTTGGGATCGTGGTCCCTGTCGTGGCGTCGGCGGTTGGGATCGTGGTCCCTGTCGTGGCGTCGGCGGTTGGGATCGTGGTCCCTGTCGTGGCGTCGGCGGTTGGGATCGTGGTCCCTGTCGTGGCGTCGGCGGTTGGGATCGTGGTCCCTGTCGTGGCGTCGGCGGTTGGGATCGTGGTCCCTGTCGTGGCGTCGGCGGTTGGGATCGTGGTCCCTGTCGTGGCGTCGTCGGTTGGGATCGTGGTCCCTGTCGTGGCGTCGTCGGTTGGGATCGTGGTCCCTGTCGTGGCGTCGTCGGTTGGGATCGTGGTCCCTGTCGTGGCGTCGTCGGTTGGGATCGTGGTCCCTGTCATCGGTCGGGGTTTCTTTGTTGTCACGTGGCGTTGTCGGTTGTGGTCCCTGTCGTGCATAGTCGCGGGGTGTTTGGTTGGAGTCTCTGCTATGTGGAGAGGGTGTTGTTGGTTGGGGTCTGTGCTGTATGTAGTGGAGGGGGGTTGTCATTTGTTGGGGGTATCTGCTGTGGGAAGCGGATGGGGGGGAGGCTTAGAAGCAGATTGTACAGACTTGCAAATTTTGGTAGCTTGAAGTGATTTTCTTGTTTGTTTTAGGGGGGGAAAAAAATGTCAAACTTTCCTGCTCTGTGTAATTGTTTTTCAACAGAGCAGCCTCCTGTTGTGGGGTCCCTCGCTGGCATTCCTCCCAGGTACCCCCATAGTAAGCCGCTTGCGTTGGGGGTTCTTGTGTGGACTTGATCCTGAACTGCATTGTTTGCATCTATTGACACACACAGTGCGGCTCAGCACCGCTCTCTGATCCCATGATTTAATTTTAGAGAAGGAGCCAATGGCTCCCGCAGCTGCTGAGCCTCCTGTGAGAAGAGTAGTGCTGCTGCCGAAGGGCACATAACTGGATTGAGATCAGGCTCAGGTAAATATGTCAGGCTCCTGCAGACACATCGGCTTTCTGCCCATATCTCTCTCTCTGTTAGAAAGCTGAAGAGCGTATGAGTGGACTACGATTACGCTCATCGATGCCCTTGCAGTTCATTCTGAATTGCAAGCTGTCTGCCGCAGTGGTAGACTGGACTTTTGTTGTTTCTTTGTTCACAGCTCTCTGCCAATGAATGACGCGGCTGTGCAGGAGGAGCCCCAATTTTCAGTGTGACAGCAGGTTTGTGGACAAACTCCTGGCCGCTGTCACAGAGAGGAGGTGGTGCTCAGGGGGTGTTGGGAACATGTTACTCCCTTTTTAATATACCGTATTTATCGGCGTATAACACACACCCCAAGTTTAGGAGGGAAGTTTTAAGGGGAAAAAAAAAAAAAACTTACATTTAAATGCCCATCAATGCAGCCTTATCAGTGTGCATCTGCAGCCTTGTCCATCATTGCACCTTGCCCAGCATCATTTGCAGCCTTGCCCACGTTTAAATTTCCCGCCGCCGGGACAGACCGAGCGCCGCCGAAAAAGCCAGAGCGTCTGGGCGTGACTGTGGGAGCTCCAGAAACGGCAGGGAGGCGGGACTGTGAGCGGAGCCGAGCAGTCGGCCCGGTCTTTTTCGGCGGCGCTCGCTATTTTTTTAATCTTTTTTTTTGGGTCAGACAGTGGGGATCGGCGTATAACACGCACCCACTACTTCCCCCCGATTTTAAGGGGGGGGGGGGAAGTGCGTGTTATACGCCGATTAAATATGGTAGGTGTAACATGTTCCATAGGTGAACTTATACTTTAAAAATGATTATATGAAGGCTGTTCAGATATACGGTTTTGTATAGATGACTATTGTCTTAAAAGTTAATCTGCAGAACGGAAATCTTTTGTGTTTGTTTTTTTTTGTTTTTTTTTTTCATGAGGAAAATAATTGATTGCTTCACACAACATTTAGGATAGCAGCCATTCTATATAATACACGTGCCTTATCCAGAACATAAAAGCACATTTTATATATTCGATGATACCATTGCGGGTACATTCGTCTAGTGGACAAATGTTACAGCTGCTGATCGTTGCTGTTTATGGAGCAATCTTCTGTACAAAAGATGCAATTCTGGTGGGAATTGTCACTTGGATTGAAGTGATATTCTACTATATAAAGGTCTCTGAGTACAGCAGGCAATGTGTGTCTCGCTGATCTATTCACCTTCCTTCTCTTCTTCTCCAGACAAAGAATCAGAAGAAGCTGCGAGCCACATCCATCCACAATGCAGAGGAAGAATATGCAGGTGTCCCTCACTCCTTTGTCTTCCATCGCGGGCAGATTGGAAAGAACGGACAGCAGCTGATTGAGGATGTCCGACGGGCAATGGAGCCATTCACGGCCGCCTCTCTCAAGGTAACAGGTCACATATATAAACGTGTGTGCTGCTTGTTTACTAGAGTGTTCAAATTGGCTGCGTTGTTGCCTTTTCTTGATTTAAAGTGAACCTGTCATGTGAAGAAAAGATTATCGTCTCACAACATGGGTAGTTGCAGGCACCTTGTCTTCTGCAGGCTCCCTGCTGGCAGAATACTATAGCTCAATGGGAGGGATTCCCCCATCAACAAAACAAATAGTAAAACGTGCAACGCTATAGATTACCAATTTTATCATTAGAAAAAAACTATATGAAAAATAAAAAATATATTAATATGTGCAAACATCAAAAAGAATATGGAATATGCATAATTAATCCACCATAAACCCAAAATGCATGCAATAATGACATATGAAAAGTATAATATGAGTCCATCAAACAAAAGTCACAAAGGTTTGAGTAGTCTAGCACAGAGTGCATATATCCACATTGTTCCTGGGCTGAGATTATTGAAACCCTCCAGATGGTCATTCCACCAACCAAGAAATGGCAAGAAAACACCACCGTGTGCGCAGATCCACCTTACCAGATAATGACCACCAATATGTCATCAACGCTGGGATATCCTCATAAGCTCCCCCACACACCTTGCTCCACAGATGTCCACAAAAGTTAAGGATGAGTAGGAAAAACTCTCTCATAGTGTAGTAAGTAAAATCCTTCCTTCAATTTGTTATAATAGAATAAAAAGAGTAAAGGGGGAAAAACAAGCATTGTCCTATATTACTGGATTAAGAGCATCCAATACTCTGCTCGTGGTTGGCAATAGCCCACTTCCGATTCTCAATCTGCGTGATGGCGTCATTTCCGTTGCCCCCGACTAACGCGTTTCATCATAGGAGACATCGTTGGGGAGTGGCCAGAAGGCAGCATCACACAATAACCCTTAAATAGCGACCGAAAATGCTCCCTGCTGGCAGAATACAATAGCTCAGTGGGAGGGATTCCCCCTATCCACATCAAGTGTGTGGTTGGTGGAATCGGATACCCTTTTTTTTTTTTTTTTTTCGCTCAACCCCCAGTACCTGACTTACATTTTGAAAAGCACAATTGTTTATAATTTTAAAGCAGGAAAATTAATTAATTGCACATAGTAACAGGACTGTGTAGAACAATAGCATGCATTAATAACACTATTTACATCTAACCAGTCTTTTACTCGTATATCTGAAAATCATTGAAAAGACTCCAGAAAGGTAAGACTAGTAATGTTGTAAAAGATGGTAATCGTGAAACTATGAATTGTGTTCTAGGTTCGCAAGAAGAATAGCCTAAAGGACTTTGTTGCTGTGGCTGGTCCACTAGGAGTGACCCATTTCCTGATCTTCACCAAGACAGAAGCCAATCTCAACTTTGTAAGTGATAGTTTTGAGATACCCGTGTTGAGTGGAGTAGAAGCTGAGGCAAATCTAAATACCCATTTCTTTATCCAGCTTTGCATTAACCACTTTAGTACTGCGCTATAGCCAAAAGACAGCTACATTGTGGTACTATAATTCTAGTAGGGCATCCATAGACGTTCTCCTAGCTCCCTGCCCCTTGTGCAACCCCCAGAGGGCATCGGGTGCGCTCTGTGACCACTGTGTCCTTTGGACACAGCTGATCACAAATTGGGGTAAAGGGCCAATCACAGTGGCCCTTTACCATGTGATCAGTGGTGTCCAATCACAGTAAACAGATTTGGCGGTTATCGGCAGTCCTTTACTCGCGCGCTGTGTCTGTGTGAGGAAAGGAGAGCCAATAACTGGAAAGGCTGTTAGCACATCGTTTTTTTGTTTGTTTGTTTTCCCAAGACTTTCAATCTTTTTCGTTTTGCAAAAAATAAAGTGGTGATTAAATACCACCAAAAGAAAGCTCTACCTGTCTCAAAAAAAAGATAAAAATGTCATATGGTTAAGGTAATGAATGACTGCACAATTGTCATTCAAAGTGTGACAGCGCTGAAAATTGGCCTGGGCAGGAAGGGGGTGAAAGTACCCTGTTTTGAAGTGGTTAAAACAAAGCATGTTTAGCCACTCCAGTTTTAGATGGAAAAGTTAGAACCCCTGTCATGTTTTATTGCTGTCTGTGTGCCTCTGCTGGGGAGATTCACTAACCCTATTTGTACTGTCACCAAGCCAGAAAGTGATGGGACACTCAACATTTTAGTTGTCACCACACCAGGAGGTGAGGGATAATCTTTTAAATGGGGAGACCCATCCTAGTGACAGCTGTCTAAGAGGGAAATTCCCTTCACTATGTGTAGATTGCATCTCACTTCCTTTTGTAACTGTGGGTCAGGAAATCAAGTGAAATCCCCCAAATGACAGACTGCAAAAATAAACTGACTGGTTTAAATACTTACCTACTCCATCTAAAAATAGAACGTTTTGGCTATACACACACTTTAAATGTGTTTTTAATAGTGCTGGCATAATCTGTTATCACCTGCACACCAGAAATGAAGCTGAGTCAGGGAGTGTCAGCACTGGATAATTTTATTGCATACTGCTATCATGCTACCTCACCAATCTCATTGAAAGTGGTAGTTAAAGGCCTTTTTAATGATTTATACCTACAAGTAAGCCTATAATAAGACTTGTAGGTACAGTAAATCTCTCCTACACATGCACCGATGTGCCGTACTTGGAGAGACCAGTGACTCCTGCACACATGTGTGAGAGTGACGTCATTGTGGCTCGGCCTGTCAAAGGGCTGCAAACCCGGAAGGAAGACTGGGTGAAGATGGAAGCCATGACAAGGCTTTCGTAATGTGCTAGTATGCAATGCATACTAGCATGTTATGCTCTTAACTTGCATAAGAATTTTTTTTTTTTTTTTTTTTGCGGTTTACTACAGCTTGAAGGCTTAGTAGAAAAATAGGGAAGCTAATGTCTCTGGGTATAGAGTGTAGGTGTGCCTCACAAGAGCTGAACAGAATTACAAATCTTGTAGCACGCTCTAAATATGCTACAAAGGTGAGTAGCCTGGTGCCTCCCCAGTAGTTTTCTCTTCCCTGCAGGCTGATATTGATGACCAGGAATGCTATAACTTGTAAAATAGAACAAAAAGAGTAAAGGGGAAAAACAATCATTGTCCTATATTACTGGATTAAGAGCATCCAATACTCTGCTCGTGGTTGGCATTGAAAAATGGATACTAAATGCTGTATAATGGAAAATGTTTATGTACCTCCACTGTATATAGGAGCTGTGTTGAAACAGCTTTCTTGACATCTGGTGTCCCTGTGCTCATCTTAGGAGATTTTAAAAATTGCAAAAAAAAAAAATGTGAAATACTTAGTTTGTACTTTAAATTGGTTTGCTTGTAATGGTAGATGTCATTCATTTATTTTTTTTTATTTATTTTTTTTTTTTTTAAAGAAATTTGTCCGTTTGCCTAGAGGACCCACACTACACTTCAGAGTGACCCAGGTGAGCATCATATCATATCCCACCCCTCTTCCCCTTCCACCTCTTTGAATAAGGATTATAAAAGGGCCAAACATTTTGGTGCTTCCATCATGTCAACCTTAAATGCAGTGTAACTTGCAGGGATCTCATCAGAAAGGTTTGGGCTGGTATAAGAGACAAGCTTATGAACCTCTGTCATGGGAGTAGACATCCAGATGCTATGCAGGGCAAAATGCACTACGTTGTAGACAAATATTTTTCAGTTTTTTTTTATTTATTTTATTTTTATTTTTTTCTGTGTTCTGGAAAACCAAGTAAAAAAAAATGTACAAATAAGCCCATGTTAACTTACTCCTAAAGCAGCCATTCTCGGCCTTTTTACCTGGAGGAACCCTCAAAATATTTTTCAGGTCTCAGGGAACTCTTTAAAAATTATACCTACAGTTTGTGGTATATTAGCATAATCACTAAATTGTAGAAAGGTGTGCCAGATTATTTATTCCGATATTTAAACCTAACACCCTGGGCAGATACTTCTTTGCATGCGCCTGTTATGTACCTTATTTTATGTGATAATTTTGTAATTAAATGAAGATTAACTGAAAAGAAATGCAGACAGTGTGGCGTCCCCTCGCTCACACTGGTGCGTTGATCAAAGCAGCTCACCTTAGGGAGATTTAGAAACCAATTTGTTTTTATTTAAAGGCAGAGGATGGTTCAGTTGTCCTTGTGTTCAACATCAATTAGTCTTGATTGGTCTAGTTTTTTTTTTTTTTTTCGGGGGGGAGGGGGTTTCAATCTTATTTTATTGTACAAACAAGGACAAATTCAAACATTTACATAATCCCACATATAAAGTAATTTGATTATTCCAACATGGAAATTGTAAATGTCTTTTGCATGCAACAAAACAACAAAAGCAAACAAACCAAAAAAAAAGAGAAAAGAAAAAAAAAAAAAAAAAGCAGATTGTGGGTGTAATGTGTGGATCCTGTAGACACTCGGTAACAGTACTCAGTAAGCTGCTGTCTGCACGTACCTACAATATGGCAGGCAATTAGGCCCCTTTCACACTGGAGCGGCTTGGCGGTATCGGTTCGGTTATAACCCCCGCTAGCGGCCGAAAAAGGGTTAAAACCGCTGCTGCATCGGCTCTTTTCCGGCGGTATAGCCGCGCTGCCCCATTGATTTCAATGGGTAGGAGCAGTGAATTCACCGCTCCAAAGATTCTGCTAGCAGGGCTTTTTTTTACCATCCTGCCAGCGCACCGCTCCAGTGTGAAAGCCCTCCAGCTTTCACACTGGAGTGAATGGGGCCAGTTTTATACAGGCGCTATTTTTTTTTAGCGCTGTAGCTCCTGAAAAACGCCCCAGTGTGAAAGGGGCCTTACTGAATGGCAGGAATCGTCAATGAACTGTGGGAGCACTCACCAACGCCCTTGCAGTTCTTTGAGAACTACAAGCCACTGGCTGTAATGGCTGGCAATACTTGTAGTGTCATTCATTCATAGGAACTGTGAATGAATGACTCAGCCGTGTGGGTGGAGCCCCGGACAGCTGCACTGTTTTCAAATTGTAACAGCAAGTGCAGGGAGATGACACCCGCCTGCTGTCCCAAAGCGGGGAGCACTGGTGTTAAGGAGGGTTACTAGTCCAAAAAATAAAGCAGAGGGGAGGTGTTAAAACCCATTAAGATGAGGGGGTTTTCCAGAGCTGCCGGGTGCAGAAAGGCAGTCTCACAGCTGCAATAGCAATCATGAAAAGAGTCCACAACTCCTTGCTGCTCTTTAAAATGTATTAATTCTCCATAAAAGACATGGGAAGATTTACTACAACTAGTGAACACAGAAGCTGGTTGGTTACTAGGCAGAGCTGCACCAGATTCTAAGTTTTATTGTCAAAACTTAATTGAACAAGCTGAAGTTAGAAGCGGATTGGTTACTATGCACAGCAGCACCGAATTCTGTATGCACCAGTTTTAGTAAATCAACCCCACTGTGTCTAGACAGAAAATGTAATTGCGTTTCAGCCTTGTGGACCTAGGTGGGTTACTAGGAGCATGTTACCTGTTAGACCCTAAATATGGGTGTAAAATGCTCCTAAAGGTGAACTAAGCCTTTAACTGAAAGTCCATATCAATCTGTATGAATCAAGGGAAGGAGGAAGTGTTACTCTTGTGACTTTTACAGCTGTGTGTATTAGGACACCTGAATGAGCTTTAACGGCTGTGCAGAGATGGTAGAGAATGACATCAAGTGCATAATTTAATACATCCTAGTTCTTGTATCCATAACTGGCAATTGTGAGAATCTGAAAATCAACTTGGATTTCTTAAGAAAAGTCTGATCTCTGTATATCTCCGTAACACAGATGTTTTTCTATTTGGCAGTATTCATTGGTAAAGGATATCATCTCCTCTCTAAAGCGACATCGGATGCACGAGCAGCAGTTCACTCACCCGCCTCTGCTGGTGCTTAATAACTTTGGCACGCAAGGAATGCACGTGAAGGTGATGGCCACCATGTTCCAGAACATGTTTCCTTCTATCAATGTTCACAAGGTAGGAACGAGCCTGGAAAATTATTTATTCATATGGAGTAAAACATAACTTAAATAAATCTTTTCACTTAAAGCTGAACTCTTGGTAAAATACACAGATGTAATACAAATATGAGAGCTGCATTACATGTCAAGTGTTTATTTGCTTCCATCCAGTCCTGACATTTACAAAGCTTGTCACACAGCTAGGAGAGTGACACCACTTTCTCTGTTCCATTTTATACTGTACAAGGGATATAGTGGTTCCCCTCTCCATCAGCAGCTGCTCGCTCCTTCTATTAGCATGCTTTTGTCTACAGTACATCTGATTTGTTTCCAGTGCTGCCCCTTCAAATCTGATTGTTGCTGTACAGGGAATTGCAGATACCCACCTATTTTTACGTAATTGCACTTGATTCATTAATAAGAAATTGCATTTAACCATTTGTGTATCAAGGTGTGTTTATAAACTGCATGGTAGACAAGGGGGCTTAAACAGCCGGCAAAGGGCTTTCAGAAAAAAATTATCTGAGCAGCTCTAGAGCCGCCCAATCACTTGTATAGGACTTTGAAAGTTTGTGTGGGGTTTTATTTTTTTTCCTGAATTTTTCAAAAAATAAGTTAAAAGATTGCAACTACCCTGTTTCCCCGAAAATAAGACCTAGCGTGATTGTCGGTGATGGCTGGGATATAAGCCCTACCCCCCAAATAAGCCCTAGTTAAAGTTCTTGTAGGTTTAATGCCGCGTACACACGATCGGAATTCTCGTCGGAAAAAACTCTGACGTTTTTTTCTGACGGAATTCCGCTCAAGCTGTCTTGCCTACACACGATCACACCAAATTCCGACGGTCAATAACACAGCGGCATAAAACACGTTCGACAGCACTATAAAAGGGAAGTTTAATGCTTCCGAGCATGCGTTGAATTGTTTCCGAGCATGCGTCTGGATTTTGCGTGTCGGAATTGCATACACACGATCGGAAAATCCGGTTTCTCAATTCAAAGTCCGTCGGAAATTCCGACAGAAAAAGACCGTTGGGCGCACACACGGTCGGAAAATCCGATTGAAAAGCTCCCATCGGACTGTTTCCATCGGAAATTCCGACCGTGTGTACGCCGCATTAGTTTCAGGCTAGCAAAATTTTATTCTCCAGGGATTCTGCTTTCAGAAAATGTATACCTTTTTTGTGGGATTTAAAGTAATTTTTAGCGCAAAAATAAAATAACAAAAACGCAGATTTTAACATGCGTCAAATTTTTTTTTTAATCTGTAAGCAAATGGTTGAGGATGTATTAATGCAGAAGAGCATTAATTTGCATATTTTACACCTGCGTGGAGTTCTACTCTAACATTTACAGATCTGACTGTAAGCTAAAGCTGGCCGTAGATTTTTTATTTTTTTTCCCCGTTCAGCCAGCGGGCTAAAAAACAATGTCTCCATCCACACAAACCAGGTGGATGGAGGAATTTCCACCAACCGCTCCCCCCCCCCCCCCTAAAATTGGGGGGATGCTGGGATGGGTGCTTGAGTATTTTGCACCCCAAATATGATTATAAAATGCTCCAAGAGGTGAGCGTAGCCTTTTAAGGAATGTTTTTTATAAAAATGTTGCCTTTGTCTAAAAATGTCCTTGACTAAAAAATTTTTTTTTAAGCAATACTGTCACAAACATGCAGACTATCATCACTGGAAATGTACCTGGCTATAATGTGAACCCAATGGCTGCATTAATGACTTGGGACTAGTTTTAGAAGAGGTCATCAATGACTGTCTCCACGTTTTTAATGACTCGTATACTTTTAACAGTAGTATGTCTGTCTGGATGGGTAAGCAGGGACTTTTACTTATTAAAAGAAATAAAGTGCTACTTATGAAAGGTACACAGAATAAAGTCGGCCATACATGGATTGAATTTCAGCCGTTTCAACAGGGATCGGCTAAGATTTGATCCATGTATGAACGGGCTGATTATACCCAAGTCGATCCATCAATCAAATTCGGTACAACCAGCTTGTCGGGTTTCTTTTTTTCATGCGATTTTCGCTGTAGTCGCTAGCAGTAATCGTGTTCTGTGGCCAGGAAGGCTCCCATGCCCCCCCTCAGGCAGAACACCATAGCGCTGCAGGAGGAATTCCCCCATCAACACTGACTGTGCTAATAGGGGAATCAATCATTTTCCTTTCCTGGAAAAAAAGAGAAAACCAAATAATCTATGGTCTGCTTTACTGGTTTCTATGGGATGTCAATGATGACGGTATAGTCCTCTGAGGGATTCCCGTGATCCTTGGTGTAGTAAACGCTCTGAGACATTCATATCCTGGGTAGGTAAATCCACATTAATGAGTTGATTATCATGAGCAATATGATTAGCCTGTGTTTATTAATGAACATGCCATTCCCATTGAAGTATAAACAAATGCAGGCATGTATTTTCATATTCTTTAGTAGGTAAAACAGTAGCTTTATATCGTTTATTTCATATGTGTCTTTAATTGTTCACCTATTACAGCTAAGGGTACCACTACTTGGCACCTCAAGGTGGTCCTGCTTCCTGGGCATAGTGTGCATCAGACCTCTCCCTAGTTGGTGGTTTCTCACTTTTTTTTTTTTTTTCCCCTCTCTAGGTAAACCTGAATACAATCCGCAGATGCATCCTTATAAATTATAACGAAGACACCCAGTCGCTGGACTTCAGACATTAGTAAGTGCTCGGAGATCTCCATGTGGCTTGGAGGATGGTTTTATAGTCTGGGCAGATCTTTGATCTTTTGGGGAATTCATTTGGATTCAGGATTTACAAGAAAAGTGCATGATATGAAAAAAACACACTCCTACTCACCTAGGTGGATGTAGCATCAGTCCCCTGCTGCCTCTACACCGAGAACTGATCACTCAAAGACCCGCTGATCACTTGGTTCTCTGTCCTTCAGTGAGCCGGTGACTGTCAGTGAAGAGGGCAAAAGCAGTTGGCTCCCAGAGCATCGGGCTGTGAAGGGGGGCAGGAGCAGCTGGCTCTCTAATAGAGAGCTTGATTATTGATATATATTTTTTTTATGCATCTTGCCTTGAGGAAAGCCAAGATGGCCACACCTAAGAAGAGCTGCCCTACTCTAAGCTGCTTTGGTGGTTTTTATTTTTTATAAGTGCAGTGATCAGGTTTTATTGATGGCATTAGTGAGGTGCAATACGTACTGTCAACCTATAGGTGGTGCACTTGTGTAAGCCTGCATTGGTTCTATTTCCTAGGAGTTTTTAACCACTTCAGCCCCGGAAGAATTTACCCCCTTCCTGACCGGCCATTTTTTTGCGATACGGCACTGCGTCGCTTTAACTAATAATTGCGATGTCGTGCGACCTTGTACCCAAACAAAATGTCATCCCCCCCACAAATTTTTTTGATGGTATTTGATCACCTCTGCGGATTTTATTTTTTTGTGCTATAAACAAAAAAAAAATCGTACATTTTGAAAATAACAAAACTATATTTTTTACTTTTTGCTATAATAAATATCCCGAATTCTAAAAATAATTTTCTTTAGTTTAGGCCGATTATGTGTTCTACATATTTTTGATTAAAAAAAAAAAAATCGCAATAAGGCCCCTTTCACACTGGGGCGGTGAGCCGCGGTGACGGTAAAGCAGCGCTATATTTAGCGCTGCTTTACCGTCGTTTTCACCGCGGTTTTCGGCCGCTCGCGGTGCGGTTTTACCCCCCGCGAGCGGCCGAAAAAGGGTTAAACACCCCCCGCAGAGCGCCGCCGTAGCGGCGCTTTGCGGCAGTATTGCCGCGGTTTTACCGCGGTCTCCCATTCTTTTCAATGGGAAGGAGCGGTATAGGAGCGGTGAACACACCGCTCCTATCCCGCTCCAAAGATGCTGCTAGCAGGACTTTTTTTGGCATCCTGCTAGCGCACCGCTCCAGTGTGAAAGCCCGCCGGCTTTCACACTGGAGTTAAAGGGGCAGGATTTTTTCATGCGGTGAACAGGCGCTATTTTTAGCGCTGCACCGCATGAAAAACGCCCCGGTGTGAAAGGGGCCTAAGTGTATATTGATTGGTTTGCACAGAAGTTATAGCGTCTACAAAATAGGTTTATTGATTTATGGCATTTTTATTATATACCTTTAAACCATTTATACAGCGATCAGTGATATAAATAGCCACTGATTATTGTATAAATGTCACTGGTAGGGAAGGGGTTAACACTAGGGGGCGATCAAGGGGTTACATGTTTTCTCTCACTGTGTGTTCTAACTGGGGGAGGAGACCGATCAGTGTTCTTGTATACTAGGAACACACAATCTGTCTCCTCTCCCCTGACAGAACGTGGATTTGTATGTTTACACAGACAGATCCACGTTCCCGCTCTGTCAGGAGCGATCGTGGGTGCCCGGCGGACATGGCAGCCACCAGGCACACGTATTGGCTCCTCAGTGACACGGCACGCGTGTGCCCACAATACCGGCGGGAAGCCAAGGACATCTATGACGCCCGCCCAGGATGGGAGATCCCACCTGCGGACGTCATTTGACTATACCCTGGGAATCAAGTGGTTAAACGTGTATGGTGATCTGAGATTTTCACACTCCACTATTGACTTTCTTTTTGCAGAGCTTGCTGTCATTTCTAGAAGTAACAAAAAGGACTGTAGGACATATTGCATGAAAGGGATGGTCCGGACAACGGCCAAACCAAAGTACATGCATTCACTGTGTCCTGCAGCAGCATCTTAAGATGGAGATTAAGAAAGATCTGCAGACAGCGGTCTTAGTCATTGGCTGTTTACTCCCATCTAGGAGCACTCTCAAAGCACGTGTAAAGCATGAACATTATTTCCTCACTGTTCAGCTGCTGCCCACATAATTTCAGTCCTGTTGCTCTGCATTATAGGAAGTTGCTGGCCCTAAAGACTTTTTTACTGAAGTGACTTCTTCATTTCAAGCAATAGTACTGTGATTGGCATTAGACACAGCCTGGTAGTTTTAGTTGTTAATGTATTTTTTCTGCTGACTTTGTGTCCATAGGGAAGATCTCTTCCTATGTTTTGTGGTCCCTAGGACAGGAAGTGTGAGGAATTTTTTCCAATGTTTAAAAAATATAGAACAATTGGAGCTGACTTTAACGGTACTAGAAAAGGAACATTACATAATCTTATAAAATACAATTTATCATAAAAAAACATATTTACAAAATAAAAGCAAGAAAATATGAGCTCTCATTGATATAACCTCATAGTGTATGTAAAACATATTAGATCCCTATTGCTGCTAGGTCAGGGAAGTCAACGTTTTGCTTTATACTTCCTCAGGACCTTCATTCCTTGACTGTAAGCAGAGGGATTCTGTATGGTAGACAAAGGAGGGAAACATGTTTCAGCAATGGATATAAAATGCAGCAAAACATTTTTAATAATATTGTCCCCATATATAATATGGAGAAGAGTGTGATACAAGTGCCACTCGCATGTCAGATGACACTCATACATGTAACATGCCATGTGCTGTCCAAGGGCGTCTGGATTAGCGATGGCCTCCCAAGATCAATCAGCCAATAAGACCCCTTTCACACTGGGGAGTTTTTTTCAGGCGTTTTAGCGCTTGATAGAAGCCTCATCTGCAATCCCAATGTGAAAACCCAAGTGCTTTAAGAGCCCTTTCATACTGCCAGCGCCCGAAACGCTCGTAAAGCGCTGCTTAAACTAGCAGCGCTTTATCAGCATTTCGAGCGCTAGTGGGGTGCTTTTAACCCCTGCTAGTGGCCAAATAAAGGGTTAAAAGCGCTGATGCCAAAAGCACTTTGCAGGCGCTTCCCATTGATTTCAATGGGAAGGGGCGGATTAGGAGGGGTGTATTCACCGCTCCAAAAGCGCTGTAAAGAAGCTGCTTGTAGGACTTTTTTTGACGCCCTGCAAGCACTCAAGCTTTCACATTGGGATTGCAGCTGCGGCTTCTTTCAGGCGCTTTACAGGCACTTTTTTTTAACGCTAAAGCGCCTGAAAAAACGCCCCAGTGTGAAAGGGGTCTAAATCTAAATGCCCCCCCCCCCCCCCCCCCCCCACCCGCCCCCCCCCCCCCCCCCCCCCCCCCCCCCCCCCCCCCCCCCCCCCCCTTCCATGAAAGGGACAAAGGAAATTCAGCCTACAGAAAATAAGCATAGTAATAGTAACTTCCAGTCAGCGGTAATACACTACTTACTGGGCAGAAGAATCCCCAGAGTCACTACACCAGGATAAGCGATAATAACCAGTATGTTTTGTTTTTATAAATCTGGCTAGTTATCCAACCAACTCCTATATAAAAGTATAGCAAACATAAAATGAACGGTATGTCAGATGTAACATGTTCTATCTAAGCATTGGGATCACCGAATAAAGTAACAAGCAAAATCAAATACCTTAATGGACTACAGGTAGGAGAAAGTGGTGAAGTGGCTTATTGGGACCATAGATCTCTTCCACAGACCAAACAGTGAATAGTCTGAGATAAAAAATCATAATATATTGTCAGAAAGTTAACCACCATCCAGCTGAATGAAAGTTAGAATAGCTGTTCAAATTATGAACAACATTCAAATGCAGACTTGCCAATAGACCAGTGTCAAGATTAACATCAGTTAGCATGCGATTGCACAGCGCAGATATAATCAATATTCACTGGAGACATTAACAGTAAAAATAATTATAAACATTCTGTAGTTCCATAGCACACAATAACACTGACGGGGATAATCTGAGTCACCATCCTAGTACACTCTTTTTTTTTTTTTTCTTTTTTTCAATGGGAATGCAGACCCAAAATTCCTGCTTTTTTTTTTTTTTTTTTTTTTTTTTTTCTTAGTAGATTCAGAAAGGGTCAGGCCTTTTATTGCTGCTTTTTGTATTCTTAAAAATGATCTGTAAATTCCTCTGTTTCTACAGCAGTGTAAAGGTGGTTCCAGTAGGAATGAGCAAAGGTGTAAAGAAGCTGCTTCAGGAGAAGTTCCCTAATATGAGTCGCTGGGAGGACATCAGTGAGCTGCTAGTCAAGTAAGTATATATAAAAGAGGTAACATGCCTCCTTTATACTGGGATTGGTGCACTTTGCTTATAGAGCAGCCTTCAAGTGTTTTACCCTAGAAGAATGCATGAAATCGTTTCCAGGTCACAGGACTTCCCACTAAAATCCAGTTTGGGGTCAGTGGAAGAAATGTCCCCTTCATTGGTGCCCTTACAGTGATGATCTGATTGACACCCTTATGGTGTTGCTAGTTGTATTTAGTGCAGTAATGGAGTTCTTTTGGGCTATGTTCACACCTGTGCTCCTGCTTCATGCATTTTTGGTGCCTTTTTGTGCAATTTCATGCACTTCTTTGTGCATTTGTTTAGGCCTGATTCACACATATGCAGTTTTGCTCTGTTTCTGCAGTGCTTTTGGCTGTACGTTTTGTGCTTTTGGCACACATGTTTTTTTCCCACGTTTTGCATTTTTTATGGTTTTTTTTTTTTTTTTTGCCAATTTGTTGTTCTCTGTAAAATCGCAGGAAAAACTGCACTTTTCTATTGAAGTCTATTGAACCCAAAATGCACCATTTTTCATTAAAAAAAAAAAAAAAAAAAAGTCTGACCTTTTCCAAAATCTCAGTGGGTGAAAAAGTATAGATGTGAACGTGTCCCATAGGAAACCATGTTAAATAGACTGTAGTGTGTTTCCGCAAAAAGCACTGAAAACGCATAGGTGTGAACTAGGCCTTATTCATTGCAGTGCTTTTTTATGTTTTTACTTTTGGCCAATGACGAGCTATTAATGAGTTTGTTTTTTGGGAATGTATGCAGATGTGTCATATATTTATAGTAGCCAGCTCTTGGGTTGTCTGTGTGAAATAAAAGGAGTAAGTCTGGAGCAGAGCCATTGGTTTGGCTATAACTCTGTTTTCATTCTTGTGTCTGGCCTCCTTTGTGCTGGATGAGAGAGCTGCAAGGTACCTGATTCTAGCGGGTAGTAAAAACCATTGTTTTTGCGTTTTCAGAGGTGCCAATCTCTCCGAGAGCGAGGCGGAGCAGGATGGAGACCACAACATCACAGAGCTTCCCCAGGCCTACGCTGGCAGAGGCAACATGAAGTCCCAGCAGAGTGCCGTGCGTCTGACTGAGGTCAGGAACGAATCTGATTATTGGAAAATCCTTTATATAAAGTGGTTGTATGCAATAATTGTTCTCTTTTTTCACAGATTGGACCCCGGATGACGCTGCAGTTGATTAAGATAGAAGAAGGCTTGAGTGATGGCAAAGTCCTGTATCACAGCTTCAGTGAGTTACGGGTGTTCACTTTAAACTACTGAAATGGATTTTAATAAACCTTGAATGTTTATGAATGGCAATGGTTAATTTAACACTGCATAACTCCAGCCAATTGTTTTACAGTGTATTTGTTTATTTCTTCAAGATCTGTGTGGTAATCCAGTGTGAAAATGTTTTAGTAAAGCAGCTGCCTTTCCTATCAAGACCAGTCACTTCTTGTGCAGGGTGACTGGTCTTGTATCTGCCCCCCTCTGTAGGTTTCTGCAGGCAGCCTGCGGTGAGTGGAGCGCCTTGGTCCTTCCATCAGCTCTCTGCTCTCTCACTGGGCTGCTCTCTATGCAGCCCAGTGATGATGTCATTGCAGTTTTTGCAAGTTGATATCTGGGTTTGCAAAGGCATTTGGTGCACACAAAGTGCATTTATAGCTCTTGTCTAATGGGGAATATATTTAAATGAGTGCTTGTGCCTGGAGTCCAGCTTTAACATTTCCCTGGCATTTTTTTTTATCTCTTCCTATAATGCCATTGGACAGATTTTCTATTTCCTGTGGCACCTGCACAATAAATGAAGGGTGCATATGTCGCAGGGACATGAAGGCGTAGACCGCAAAAAAAACATTGTCAGAAGTTCTAACCCTTCCTCACTACTTTCCCAGTTAGTGATTTTTTTTTTTTTTTTTTTAGTGCTGAAACAACTAATCGATTATGAAATTAATCGATTACTATTTTCATAATCGATTAATCGGCCAGTAACATAATGGGGTTAAAAAGAAACTAAAATGAGCCCTTTATGCTACAAAAAGAGCAAATAATCACTACTGTAAATATTACTTTCACAGTTCTACATTAAAAAAAATGAACCCCTTACAGTAATTATCTTTTTTTGATACTACAAAGGGCTAATTATAGTTTTTTTTTTTTTTTTATTTTTTTTTTTAAACCCCATTATTTTACTAAACGTCTTAGATCTGGTTACCATTTATGTGTATTTTGGTGTTTTTTGCAGAAACGCACTACAGTTCACTTACCTGGTTTCCTATGGGACACGTTCACATCTATGCTTTTTTCAGCCGCTGCGTATTTGGAAAGGGTCAGGCACTTAGTATATACAGTATATCTCTTCTGTCTGATGTTCTCAGAGTGGATTAGATATTTTGTCCCTAACCATATAGTTGGTTATTTATATTTACCACTGCATAGAGATATTTAAGAATAAATTGCCTTTTTTTTTTTTTTTTTTTTTAAACTTTACACATTTAACAATTTATACACCACACCTTTTTTTTTTTATGGTTATTAACCAATTAATCGAAACAATAATCGGCCAACTAATCGATTATGAAAATATTCGTTAGTTGCAGCCCTAGAATTTTTACATCCCTTCCTGTTCTTAAAGGAAATTTAGTGAAAATCGCAGCAATAACATGATTGTCTCCAACACTTTCTCACTCTATCCAAAACAAAATCCTATCAAACTCAACATATAAAGTCTGGTCCCTCCCCACTTTGAACCTTTGGGGTCTCTAATTTCTGGGTGTATAGGATTATACTGACCAATAACCACCAATGGTGGTTTCATGTTACATGAAGCCCCCAGGAATCCATTGCAACCCCCACTCATGACGACAGGGTTTAAAGAAATCTAACTTGAAAGCTCTATGTAATAAAATTATTATGGGCCTTTCCTGCAAAAAAACATTCTTCATTATTGGTCTTTCTATGTGAACATATGGCAAATAAATGTGTGGCTCATTTTTAGTTAAAAAGACAGAAGAGGAGATCTCGGCAATGCTGGATCGCAAAGAGAAGAGACTGAAGCTGAAGAAAGAGCGGAAGCAGAAACAGGAGCAGAATGTGCAGAAAAAGCAGCAGCAGAAGGAAGAGAACAAGTACGTCATCACTCCCTGTGTTGTGTAGATATGTGGAGCCCATGAGTGCAATGCTCTCAGAAGCTGCATGTCATCTTTTCTATTGCTTTTAGATCAGGTTTTTGTATGTGCATTCATCTTTTGGTAAACACAAGCCTTAACCACTTCACCCCCGGAAGATTTGGCTGCTCAATGACCAGGCCATTTTTTTTGCGATATGGCACTGCGTCGCTTTAACTGACAGTTGCACGGTCGTGCAAATTTTGAAAAAAAATGCAGTGACCTCTGCTTTTATAGTAACACGTTCTCTCCCTGCACATAGGAATCGCAGTATTGCCGGTATGAAAAGGAAGAAGGGTGAGGATGATGAGGACAGTGAAGTAGAGGATCCTGGTTTGTCAGGAGAACAAGATCCAGCTAACCTGTCAGAAGATGATGACGCCGAGTATTACAGACAGGTGGTTGGGGAGGAGCCTGACCAAGGTACCGTCTCTCTCATATATTCTGTTGTGCTTCAGGTCCCCTTCTTTAATGTTTTTATATGTGCTTATCTTAAATGGTATTCCTAAGTAGGTAATGTTTTTTTTGTTTACCTGGACTAGTGCTGATCAGAAAAATTGCTTCTTTAAAGCTGAAATTTGGGTATGACTGTTTGTTTTTTAAATTGCTACATTGGTTCAGCTTAGACCAATGTAAGTATGAGGTCCCTGTGGAAGCTGGAAATCATTGTAATCAGCACCAGTGATCCTCAGTAGCTTCTTGGTCCCATGCTGAACACCTGCCCTGTTTCTTAGTGAACATAGTAGGTCACTTGCTCAGCATTGGCACCATTCAGGGAACACTTTGCATTTTATTAGAGAATGCAAGTATTTTCTGATTCGATGAGGTGGCGATTGTGATGTCACTGTCCCACTTCATCTCACCCAGAGAACACTTTACATTCATTGAAAAAACTAAAAGTAATCCCTAATTGGTGCCCATGTAGGGCGAGCACCTTTCTGTGTTCACAGGGCAGCCACTTGACATGGGACCCAAAAGCTATTGGAGATCACTGTAGGAGTGGTGATTTCCAGCCTCCACTGGGATCGGCCAGGTATGGCCAAATTGAACCAGTATAACTAGTTAAAAATTGCCATACCCAAACTTCGGCTTTTAATCCTTTTTTATTCCTCTAATTATTTTCATATAGATCTGTTTGATCTCTAGAGAATTAAGAAGATTAGAAATACAAACTGCAATAGTTTATTCATTGTCTGCTGACAATGATTCATTTCTGCTTGTTTATATTGTGATCCCTTGTCCTTTTCTGTGTGTGTGTGTCTGGGATGTTTCATCTGAGGTTTCATATGTCACATGCCATTTCTAAAGCATTCTCTATTTTTGTTCTATGGTAAAGTTCTAGATTATAAAATATAAAGCATAACTAAAAAAACCTCATCCATCCCCCACCCCATCCCCTCTTTGCCAATGTGTTCTTTTTAAATTTATCCCTGGTTTTATACACCATTCACATAACCCACCCAGTGAATTTGGGGTTTTCCTGCTTTGATCCACTCCTGCCACAAGCTAGGTCCTGCACCGCCATCTTTTTCTGATATCATTTAGAGCCAGTTGTTGTCTTCCTGGTTCAGCCAACTGCCCCCAATGTTCTGTCAGGTCTAGCCTCCTCTGGCCACTGTATGGAAACAAAAGCATCTTGCAGTATGTAACAAGCATATCCCAGGAGGTTTCAGAATGGAGGAAAGGTTATTCATGCCTAGGCAAGGTGTGGACTGGAAAAAAAACATTAGTGTGTGTGGTAGGGGGTGGTACAATGATGTATAATTCATCTGGTGAGTAAAGGTCTGCTGTAAAGAGGAGTTCCACTCATTTTGTAATTTTTTATTAAAAGTCAGCAGCAAAAATTTTTTTTTTTTTTTTTTTTTTTTTTTTTTTTAATCAACAGACACTCCCACTGTCCCACGATGTGCCCGAAGCCTCGCTTCTCTCCACGGCACAGTCATTGCAAGTGTGGGCACCCGTCTGACAGCTTGTGGCTTCACAGCCGGTTGCGTTGCGCTCTTAGTGGCCAGGCAATTTTCTGTGACATGTCCCAGAAGATTGCAGAGAGGGAGGGGGAGAGGCGACGGAAGGAGGAAGTGGGACAGAAAGTACCTGTCAACTAGGTTCCCCCCACCCCCAAAAAAAAAAAACATAAGACATGCAAAGTGTAGCATGTAAGGGTGCAATGAGTGCTTAAAGCGGAAGTTCCACTTTTGGGTGGAACTCCGCTTTAATGACATTGGGTGTCATTCAACTGAAAGCAGACCACCACTGGATGTCATAACAGAATGTCTACAGGACAGTGCTGTAGAGAAGGTGAGTATTGCAGCAAAAGCTGATGGCTTTTGGCCATTTGTTTTAATTCTAACATCGAAACTTAGTGTCTCAAGTCTAACAGTAAAATTTTTTATTCTGACCAGGGGAGTAAAAATGCATTCATAGTTGGAGGTTGTGCAGTGCATTCAGGGTAAGGAAAGGGAAAAGTGAGGAGTCCTGTTTGATAACCATCCCCGCAATCGGTCTTAAGTGTCGCGTGATGAGGGTGTCCTCACGGGAGTAAGAGGGTCTCATCAAAGTAGGGTGGGGGTTTCTGTATCCAAGGTTTCCATTATTTGGTCTAATGTTTGACTCCATCTTGGAGAAGCACATCCAGCTTTGCGTGGATTATCGCCTTAGTAATCCTATTTTTAGTTTCCGCTATAGTAAGAGAATCGGTATGCCAGGCCTTTGCTATTGCTTGTTTAGCACTCATGGAAAATGTAAACATATATTTTTTTAATATATAATTATACAGACAGAATGAATGTTAGTTCTGATGTTAGGTTTAGAAGTAACTGTTTTATCTTTCCACCTTTTTAGACCTATTTCTCCACGGAAGCAAAAAGCCCTTTGGGGGCAGGAAGTATGGACCTCCCAGAAAAAAGTTTAAAGGTTCTAAAGGACCTGCTAAACCGAGGCGGGATTCTGGTTCCCAGGCTGAACCTCATAAGGGAAAATTCTCTAAACACCAAAAGTCAAAATTCCCAAAAGGACAGTCACCCCGACCTGGCAATAAACAGAAGTTTCAAAAAAGTAAGGAGGGGAAAGGAGGACACAAATACTCTCCTGCTCAGAGCAAGAAGAAGGGCTTCAAGAAGCCAGGGGCATTTGGCAAGGGGCCAAAGATGGGCAATCGCTCAAAAACGAACACCCGGCAAAAAGTGGGTGGGCCAAAAGGAAAGGCTTTCAAGCAGAAGAAAAAGTCATATTAAATGGACAACTGTTAACACATCTTCTGTAAATATGTGTATTTATCATCTAGGTATCCAACTATTGTCTGCCAAAAAAATAAACGTAGTTTCCTTTATAAATTGTATTTTTTTTACTTGGTCTTTAAAACAAGAAAATAATCTAAGAGGCAATTGTAACAAAGGCAAACGTAAGCTTTTCAAATTTGTGGCTACTGAACGTATATTGGAAAAAAAGATTTCAAAAACAGGTTCTAACCATCCACAGGAAGAAGCAATGGCTGCCCACCATGGCTGGTCCTGAGTCCTTTTATTGAATGTATCCCAATGTGATGCACACAGGACACTGACAGGCTGCAAATGGTTGACACATTTCACACAAGTCAACTGTTTAATCATCATTATGATTCCTTGTCTGCTCACAAAAAATGTATTAATCATTGAACCTTGTGCCAATGTGTTTAAAAAATCCTAAATAAACAAAATCTAGTTATTAAGCTGCTTCCCCAAATGTGCAGAGACACTATATACAAATTAAAATTAAGTGAGGGGGTGCTATACTCATGAATGGTGTAATACCTGTGGTGTTTAATAAATACAATTAAAATACAAAATTGATATTCTCTGAAATGGTGCATAGACTATATAAAGTGCTTCAAGTAAAGTTCATTGAGCCCTTGGACAAAAAAATCTTGATTCTGCAATGTGTAATGTCGCTAACCACCTCCTGCCTGCGCTAGAGCCAAAAAACTGCTAAAGCGCAGGCTCACATTGCTGGGAGAGCGTCTATGGACGTCCTTCCGCTTCCTACGTGCCCCCTGCGCCACGAGTCTGTGATCGCCGTGTCCTTTGGACGTAGTTGATCACAGTTCGGGATAAAGAGCCAATCACAGTGGCTCTTTACACTGTGGTCAGCTGTGATTGGACACAGCTGGTCAAATGGTAAACAGGATTTGCCGGTTATCGTCAGTCCTCTCCTCACTCTGTGGATTTGCCGGTTATTGGCTCTCCACACGCTGTCAAAGGGAACATCTACACTGATGATCAGTACAGTGCCCACAAATTTTGCCAATCTGTGCACATCAGTGAAGGAGAAAAATTACTTATTTAGAAACTTTTAGAACAGAAACAAACTTTTTTTTTTTATTTTTCCCAAATTTTTCCTTTGGTTAGTAAAAAATAAAAAACCCAGTGGTTATTAAATACCACCAAAAGAAAGCTCCATCTGTCTAAAAAAAAAATGATAAAAATGTTGTTTAGATACATTGTTGCATGACTGCGCAATTTGTCATTCAAAGTGTGACAGTGCTGAAAATTGGCCTTGGCAGGAAGGAGGTGAAAATGCCCAGTAGGCAGGTGGTTAAACCATCATCACCAACTTCATTCACACCTGATGTTCTACTGGAATATTACACACCAGAGTACCATGACCTGTTTAACTACTTCCCACCCGGCCACTGTACATATACGGCCGGGTGGGAGCCGTCTACTTCTGATCAAACGTTCCGGAACGTCCTTCAGAAGAAGCGGGATCGTGCGTGCCCGCGCAGCCCCGATGCACTCGTGTCACCCGGACACGGCGCATCTCAGATCGGCAAGAGGGCTCTGTGATTGGCCCTCCTGATCACATGACGGCCGCGTCGAATCACAGCCGTCATGTGATGTAAGCAAACAGCCGGTTGCTAGGCAATCGGCTCTCCTCTCACACGGAAGTCGTCGTGAGGAGAGCGGATCGCTGCAGCCGGCTGGTGATCAGTGAGTATTGGCTGTTTTTTTTTTTTTTTTTGTTTTACTCACTGATCACCAGTGTAGTGTCCCCACAGTGTAAACACACATGTCCCCAAACAAAAACACATGTCCCTAACACATGTCCCTCACATATGTCCCAGTAAAATAACATGTGCCAATGATTATCTGCAAACATATGTCTGTGATCACCTGCACACGTCTGTACATGATCATTTGCGTACATATGTCCGTGATCACGCGAACCAATTATTATACACTTACATTTATGACAATTTGATTTTATTGGATTTCTTTTAAAAAATTTCCGCTATGTTTTCGCTTATATCGCAAAAAATAAAAAACTGAGTCGTGAATAAATACCACCAAACTAAAGCTCTATTTGTGCGAACAAAATGATAAAAATGTCATTTGGTTACAGCATTGCATGACCGCGCAATTGTCATTGAAAGTGCGAAAGCGCTGAAAATTGGTCTTGGAAGGAAGGGGGCGAAAGTGCCCAGTATTGTAGTGGTTAAAAAAAAAAAGTAAATCGCTTAAGTGCTGAGTTTCCTTATAGCTCTTCATATATAACACACAATTATCATGGATCCAATACAGTACTCCACTCTGCCATGCTACGATAAATCAGAAAAAAACTAGAGCTAGTGTTACAAAATTTTTATTAAAAATAGTTTAAAAACATGCACAAGCTGCTTACATATATGGTGCCCTCCCTGGGACTGGAAATGTTCACCTGTTTTTTTTAATGTTTGGATCGCCACCAAGATCTGGAGCTGGTGTAACAACATATCCGGCGACCCATCACAGTTTGCTATGGAAGTGACGTTCCGTTGCCGCCTTTTTGCTACACCCCACACTTGTCCACAGTAAGGATACACTAAGAAGGGGGAAAGCGAACATGTTACACCCACCAGAGTTTTGCATTTTACACGTATTTATAACAGTAAAGTGAGTTTATATAGTGAAATGCAGGACTTGGAACTCCGTCTGACTGGTTAGATGTTGAATTTTAAAAGCAGCAAAATTCTGTCAGATTAGTAAACCTGTGAGATCAGCAGGGATGCCGCTGCTTTTAAAATTCAACATCTAAATGGCATGTCCCCACTGAAGATGATGAAGGGGCTCAGGTAAGTAAAATGGGGGGGCGGCGGTGACCGTCGGTTGTTTTTTCACCTTAATGCATAGGATGCATTAAGGTGAAAAAACACAAAACTTTTACAGCCCCTTTAAGGCTTCATGCACACTAGCATTACTCATAAGCTCCAAAAAAGTTGGAAAAAAAATGCTCGATGAAAATTGCTGTTAAAGAAAATGCTATTATCGTACATCATGGGACACAGAGCCTTAAGTAATTACTTAATGGGTTATAGGCCACCTTCAGGTGATGGACACTGGTATACCCAATTATCATTACACATGTTGCTGTGTGTTGTAGTTCACATACTTTCACTGTTTGATTAGTCAAATTTTTTTGTTTTATGTATCTTTATAGCGCTGCTACATTGAATTTCATTATTACACTATTCATTTGAGTATAGTGCCCCCCTCATTTAATATTAGTTTTCACACAAGCCTCTTTTTACAAGCATGCAGCACTGAAATCTTGGCTGCAGAACACACTGAACTCAACCTGTAGACAGTTGAACCCTATATTTATAGTTTTCTGCCTTTAATTTAAAAAAAAAAAAAAAATCGCTGTAAGTTGAACTACGCCTGGCATCATCTGAAGTGATTTAAAGTGGGGCTAAACCTGAAAAAATAAAAATGACTTGCTAGCAGATATAAATGGAAGAAGAGATTCTGTATGTCTTTTCTGACATCAAACCGTTCCTGCTGCCTGCAGGCAGTCTTTTATGACTTGTACACTGACAGTGGTGCGTGCACAGCGCAGTGTATAATCCTGGCATTTTACATATATTTGGAGTAAGAGCTGGGTGCCAGGATGAGTGAACTCATGTGCGCATGCGTTGCATCATCCCAGTTGAGCAAAATTAAAACAAGCCAAAGAATCAAGATTGTGAAGACTGAGAAGAAATGTAAGCAAACTGACTCTCTCTGGCTTTTATGTTGCCCTTCTGACCTGTGAAATTCTCTGGCCAGAACGGCAGTGTAGTTGCAGTAGGCAGATACACCCTGTGCAGATCATGACTGACTGACTGTGTTGTAAAGGAATGCGATTTCAGCCCTGCGGAGGAGAAACAGTATAAAGTGCCATAATGGGAAAGGAGTTTAGCAGCCGGGCATAGCATCCAGGGCAAAGAGGGTGTTTTGGGGCGGGTCAAAGCCATGTGACACAATCTGGATCCATCCTGCCTTATATCAACAGTTCAGGCTGGTAATGGTGTGGGAGATATTTTAACACACTTTGGGCCCCTTAGTACCAACTGAGCATCGTTTAAACACCACGACCTACCTGAGTATTGTTGCTGACCATGTCCATCCCTTTATGACTACAGTGTACTCGTCTTCTGATGGCTCCTTCCAGCAGGATAATGCACCATGTCACAAAGCTCAAATCATCTCACCACTGGTTTCTTGAATGTGACAATGAGGTCCCTGTACTCCAATGGCCTCCACAGTCACCAGATCTCATCCATTAGAGCACCTTTGGAATGTGGTGGAAGGGGAGATTCGCATCACGGATGTGCAGCTGACAAATCTGCAGAAACTGTGTGATGCTATCATGTCACTATGGACCAAAATCTCTAAGGAATGTTTCCAACACACAGTTCTGAAGGCAAAAGCGGATCCAACCCGATACTAGCAAGGTGTACTTAATAAAGTGGCCGGTAAGTGTATATTGCTAAGCTCCCACTGGCCACCAGTATAAGGGGACACTTATCAGCCACCAATAAAAAGGAGCACTTCACCACTGATAACCATAAATTTAGCCAACACTGAAAAGTCAAAAGCTTGTGTAATGTAAAAGGTATTAAAATATCGAAGTGTAACAATTGCTTTGTTGTGAAGGTTAAGCAGAGCTGCCGGAAAATTTTGGAGAAGAAAAGGTGCAAATTAACTGCAAAATACTTGAGAAGAAGATCCTGATGTACAAGGTATAATCTGCTCCTAAACCTCACTAAGGTATGTATTATATTACTTAGATGTGGTGGCTGGGTGAAAAGTTTGGATTGCTCTTCTGAGACCATTGCATGGCCTCCTTACTGCCTGCTTTAACCCCTTTGCAGAGCAGCCCTGTTCACTTGTTACAGACGTGACATACAAAAGTATTGGGACACCTACCTTTACACGCACATGAACTCTAATAGCATCCCAGTCTTAGTCTGTAGGGTTCAATATTGAGTTGGCCCACCCTTTAAAGCTATAACAGCTTCAATTGTTCTGGGAAGGCTGTCCACAAGATTTAGGAGTGTGTCTATGGGAGTGTTTCACCATTCTTCCAGAAGCGCATTTGTGAGATCAGGCGCTGATGTTGGATGAGAAGATCTGGCTCGCAGTCTCCGTTCTAATTCTTCCCAAAGGTGTTCTTTTAGGTTGAGGTCAGGACTCTGTGCAGGCCTTTCAAGTTCCTCCACCCCAAACTCGCTCATCCATGTCTTTATGGACATTGCTTTGAGGATGGTCCCTTCCTGTTCCAACATGACTGCGCAGCAGTTTACAAAGCAAGGTCCATAAAGACATAGATCAGTGAGTTTGGTGTGGAGGAACTTGACTGGACTACTATTGAACCCTATGGACTAAGACTGGGATGCCATTAAAGGAAGAAATCGTCAGCATTCAAGAAGGCCATGATCTTTATTTAGGACAATGTTCCATTGCATGCATCCAAGTATCGCATTGCTGGCCAAGCCAGAAAAGACCTCAAAGATGACTGACCACCTAAGGTCTGTCCGTTACAGTACCTCAAGGTTCTGACGTTCCCCTTGACGAGTAGGACAAGACTTCAAAAAGTGACCCGCCTGGCCACAATAAAGGCACAATCTCTCCCTCCTCCTAAGGGCTCTCTCATCTGCAGAGAGACCTGTGAAGCCCAAGTTCATGGGTTCACCTTCACTGACCGACTCGGTACCAGGAGGAGTGGGAGGGGAGGGAGGCAAGGGTGGGACTGCAAAGCTCCGAGACAAACGTACAGGAGGCTTCTGCAAGCGCTCCTTAAAAGAGAGTCTTTCTCTGAGTTTGGAGTCAATGAGGATGGAAAACGTGATCAACTTCTCCAGCTCAGTGAGTATATCTCGGGCTGCTATCTAATTTTTGATGGTATCTGAGAGACCATGTGAAAAAGCAGCCACGAGGGCCTCATTGTTCCACGCAACCTCTGCTGCCAGTACGGAATTCAATGGCGTAATCGGCAACAGTTCTTGTACTCTGATGGACATGAAGCACTTGGCAGCAGAAGTGGAGTGTGCGGGAACGTCTAATACCCTTCTAAAGGAAGCCACAAACTCTGGGTAACTCAGGATAACAGTTTTTTTGCGTCTCCCATAGAGGGTTTGCCCAGGCCAAGGCTCTCTCAGAAAGCAAATATATCACAAAACCTACTTTGGTTCTGTCCATGGGAAACGCCTGGGGCAGCATCTCAAAGTATATCTCAACCTGATTAAGAAACCCTCTGCATTGAACTGGATCTCCCCCAAATCGCTGGGGAAGCAGAGCGGACCAGACATACCCCTTATAGAGGCAATACTCGACGCGGGTGCCTGCACAGAGACTGTAGCAGCAGCAGGGACGGCCTGCAACACACGTACAGGAGCAGCCACAGTGGGAGATTCTAGGTGAGCCGTGCGATTCAGGAGCATCTGTAACGCTATGGCAAAATGATCCATACAGTGATCCTGCTCATCCAAGTGCAGTTAAAAATCACACTTGTTTAATAAATATAATAGTAAAAGGTAAACAGAGCAACGTAGTCAAATCATAGCCAGAGTTCGGTAACGGATAGTCAGACAAGCCAGGACGTCAGGGAGCCAGAAATCAGCGTACTTCAGGACAGGCCAGGAAATCAGGAAACCGGAGAATCAGTGTAGTGGAACAGCAAGCAGGTTCAGGATCCAGAAGGGGCGTCAGCCAAGCGAGTCTTCAACAGGTACACAGGAGAGAGTCTCTGGATGTGTTGACCATGGCGAAGGCAGAGATTATCTGAACTGAACAGCTTAAGTAACCAGCAGGACTGACGAACAGGATATCATCAACAGTTGAGTCACTGTAGAAGGATTTATAGCTGGCTGTCGGCAATTAACTGACAGCTGAGCGGCCTGCTCTGAGAAGGAAGGGCTGAGCCTAGCCCTGACACGCAGCCCACACATTTCTGGTCGCACTGGTCCCTGACACTGACTGTCTTTTGTAACATGTCCGCACCCTCTCTGACTGTCTTCTGTACCATGTCCGCACCCTCTCTGACCGTCTCCTGTACCATGTCCGCACACTCTCTGACCGTCTCCTGTACCATGTCCGCACACTCTCTGACCGTCTCCTGTACCATGTCGGCACACTCTCTGATCGTCTCCTGTACCATGTCCGCACCCTCTCTGACCGTCACCTGTACCATGTCCGCACACTCTCTGACCGTCTTCTGTACCATGTCTGCACACTCTCTGACTGTCTCCTGTACCATGTCCGCACACTCTCTGACCGTCTCCTGTACCATGTCCGCACACTCTCTGACCATATCTTGTATCATGTCTGCACACTCTCTGATCACCACTTGTATCACGTCTGCAGTCTCTCTGACCATCTCTTGTATCATGTCTGCACACTCTCTGATCGTCACTTGTATCACGTCTGCAGTCTCTGACCATCTCTTGTATCTGTTTGATGGAATCTGCCTGGGGGGATGGTGTTTGGAGTATCTTTATCGGCTGATTGTTAAACTTTCTGAAATACACATATTGCTATTGTGGTGTAGGATCTGAAACTGCTGTTCCTCCATCCCTCTTTCTTTCCTTCATTCTTTCTTTCTCTCTCCTTCCCTCCCTATATCTTTCTTTCTCTCCCCTTCCCTCCCTCTCTCTCCATCTCTCTTTCTCTCTCTTTATTTCTTTCTCTCTCCTTCCCTCCCTATCTCTTTCTTTATTTCTCCCTCCCTTTCTCTTTTTCTTTCTCCGTTTCTTTCTCCCTACATCCCTCTTTCATCCCAGACTCTAACCACAACACGTTTAAGCCACGCCCAATATTTAGTTTAAACCGGACCCCTTTTTCGCTGTGGAACGCCACATGCGCTGCATTTTTCCGCCACAGCTACACCACACCTACAAATGAATACCTTGCCCGTAATTAAAATAAGATTCATATAGACATAAAAGTGTCCCTATAAATTCTTGGAGAAAGTTGGCAACTATGGATGTCCTTGGTAGACAAGTCTGCAGACACAAGCATGAAAGTCAATGACAAGTCTCACTTTAGTTACCCGTAGTGTAGAAGATGGTCATTTTTTATGCAGAATAGCAGTCACAGTAGAAATCATCACACCAGCCACACATGATCTCAGTTCCTACATATGCACTGAGTAACCCCTTTGTGTTGGGTACTTCCTCTTTTTGGTAGATCCTTCTATTATAGGACAGCCAGTTACTAACCACATCACGACGTGTCTGAGTCTGTGCACAGTACAAGCCTTCTCTCCTTGGAGGACACCCTTTTCTACCTGGAGGGTGCTCATTGACGTCAGCATGAGCTCAGCATGAAGGTAAGTCACTGCAGGCAATTTACTGTTGGTATTTATTTACTACTGAATCCGGTCGTAGTATAAAGTTTTATGTATGTGTGTGATTATATATATTGGGGGAGGAAACACACTCGTGCACGTCGTTCCTGTAAATTAGAACATACAAGACACAGAGGCAGCTCTGTAATCACTGAAGCTGAAGTTTGGGTATGGATTGTATTCCATCGTTACATTGGCCTAGTTTGGACTAATGTAGGTATGTTATATCTAATATCTATGAGATCCCTGTGGAAGATGAAAATCACTGTAGTACTCACCGCTATTACAGTGATAGCCACAGTCTTCCAAGTCCAGTGCAGAGCTGCCATTATGCATATTAACCACATGAGGACAACTGTCCACCATTCACAGAATTAATTTTTTTTCAATGAATATGGGTGGTCTCTGATTGGATGAGGTGGAGAGGCAGGACATTGATGTCACAATCTCCACCACATCCATCTGCTTCTCCTTGCCATGTCCAGTCACAGGCTGGGGGAGGGACAAGACCTGTAAACTGTTACCTAACTGCATCAGAGAAAAAACAGCTCTCCTGTCCTGCCAGACAGGCCTATGCTGTTTGGCAGGACTGTGTAAATCTCAGGACTGGATGGAAAGAAATACAAATTCTTTGGCAGATAAAACCACTTCCATATATATATTTATATTTATATGTCAGGCAGTGAACTCCTCCGTGAATCTTCTAGACCAGACCCCCCAGTGAAATCCTGATCTTAACTTCAGAGAATTTAGCAGAACAGGCCCCTCAGCTCTGGCACAGCTGGGACCTTGATGAGAACAGGTAAAACCAGCTGCTGGGCTGCCCAGAAGGGCAGTAGCCCTTCAGGTTGGGAACGTCTCCTCCTGGACAAGAACGAGGCAGCTCCAAGCTTCAGACTATTTATGCTCACTACTAGCCACCCCCTGGGCACCAGGGCCGGTACAAGGGGTGGGCAGAAGGGACGGATGCCCTGGGCGTGACAATTTATTGGAGGAAGGGGGGCGCAGTAGAAGCCAAGCTACAGGCCGCCTGTCCTGGGGCCGCTTTGGACAAAGCTGTGGCTGCAGCACAGAGCACCACTCCGCTTCCCCCCTCCTCCTCCTCCTCCTCCTCGTCACACACAGTCTGTGTCCATCTCCCGCTGTGTCTCTCCCAGCTGAGCGTAAAAAACTTTGGCTGCGCTGTGAGAAAACTCCCACCCTCCTCCTAGATCAGCTTGTGTGATAGACGCAGTGTTCTGTCTATCACACAAGCTGATCTAGGAGGAGGGCGGGACTTTTCTCACAGCGCGGCCAAAGTTTTTTACACTCAGCTGGGGAAGACACAGCGGGAGATGGCCGCAGACTGTGTAAGTGTCTACAGTGAGACTGCATTATGGGCAAGGTGATTGGTGAGGCTCCGATTATGGGCAAGTTGAGGCTGCATTATGGGCAAGGTGAGGTTGCGATTATGGGCAAGGTGATTGGTGAGGCTGCGATTATGGGCAAGTTGAGGCTGCATTATGGGCAAGGTGATTGGTGATGCTGCGATTATGGGCAAGTTGAGGCTGCATTATGGGCAAGGTGAGGCTGCATTATGGGCAAGGTGATTGGTGAGGCTGCGATTATGGGCAAGTTGAGACTACATTATGGACAAGGTGAGGCTGCAATTATGGGCAAGGTGAGGCTGCAATTATGGGCAAGGTGAGGCTGCAATTATGGGCACGGTGAGGCTGCAATTATGGGCACGGTGAGGCTGCAATTATGGGCACGGTGAGGCTGCAATTATGGGCACGGTGAGGCTGCAATTATGGGCACAGTGAGGCTGCGATTATGGGCACGGTGAGGCTGCAATTATGGGCAAATTGAGGCTGCAATTATGGGCACGGTGAGGCTGCGATTATGGGCATAGTGAGGCTGAGTTTATGGGCATAGTGAGGCTGCGATTATGGGCACGGTGAGAATGCATTATGGGCACGGTGAGACGGCATTGATGGGCACGGTGAGACGGCATTGATGGGCACAGTGAGGCGGCATTGATGGGCACAGTGAGGCGGCATTGATGGGCACAGTGAGGCTCTGATTATGAGCACAGTGAGGCGGCATTGATGGGCACAGTGAGGCGGCATTGATGGGCACAGCGGTAGGCTGCATTTGATGGGCACTGGTGAGGCTGCAATTATGGGCACAGTGAGGCTGCAATTATGGGCACGGTGAGGCTGCGATTATGGGCACAGTGAGGCTGCGATTATGGGCACAATGAGGCTGAGTTTATGGGCACAATGAGGCTGAGTTTATGGGCAAATTGAGGCTGCAATTATGGGCAAGGTGAGGCTGTGATTATGGGCATAGTGAGGCTGAGTTTATGGGCACAATGAGACTGAGCTTATGGGCACAATAAGACTGAGTTTATGGGCATAATGAGACTGAGTTTATGGTCATGGTGAGGCTGAGTTTATGGGCACGGTAATGCTGCTAATATGGGCACGATAAGGCTGCGATTATGGGCATGGTGAGACTGCATTATGGACACGGTGAGGCTGCGATGATGGGCACGGTGAGGCTGCGATGATGGGCATGGTGAGGCTGCGATGATGGACACGGTGAGGCGGAATTGATGGGCACAGTGAGGCTCTGATTATGAGCACAATGAGGCGGCATTGATGGGCACAGCGGTAGGCTACATTTGATGGGCACTGGTGAGGCTGCATTGATCTCTTGTATCATGTCTGCAGTCTCTGACCATCTTTAGTATGATGTCCTCAGTCTAACCATCTCTTGTCTTATATCATGTCTGCAGTCTCTGAGGGGAGTTTGCTTAATTAGCAATGGTATTGTTAATATGCAGCAGGAAGGGGATAAATGAATTGTCACTGATGCATTGGTATAGATCCCATCGCCTGTAAGCGCTGTAACTTTTCACATCGGAGGTCGGGGCGCAGTTTTTCATCTTCGCCCTGGGCACCGAATGACCTTGTCCCGGCACTGCTGGGCACCCTCCCCTTAGGGATTGGCTGAGACAACAAAAATATTCAGCTGCTGATTTGCTTCATCCAGCCCACTATATTCTGGAATCCGCCAGAAGGAAGCAATCAAACCTGCAGCCAGTGAAACCCAGAACAGCCCAAAGCAATCAAAAGCCACACAACTGATTACAGGAGAGCCACAAGAGCTAAATTTACCTAACCTAACTAGCAGCCTATCTAAGAGAATGCTACATGAAGAACGTGGTGACATAAAACACAACGATGACCTGAGAAAAATAAGTTCAATGCTTCCGAGCATGCGTAGGAATTTTGCTCGTCGGAATTAGTACAGACGATCGGAATTTCCGATCAGAACTTTTTACGACCGAAAAATTGAGAACATGCTTCCAGTCTTTTGCTGGCTGGAATTCCGCCAGCAAAAGTCAGATGGAGCATACACACGGTCGCATTTCCGGACTAAAAGCTCTCATCGTACTTTTGCTGGCGGAATTTCCGCTCGTGTGTACAGGGTATTACTTAAAGAAATAAATTGTAAAAAAAAAAAAAAGTACCACACAATGAAAATTTGTAATGCCTATTGAAATTGTCCAGCCTGTTATGGCAGCATATGCATGTTAATGAACTCACTATACTAGATGAGACATGATGCAAATATTGACCATATGTCTGGAAGGCATTATGAAAATCTTCCAAAATCAAGTCACATGATGCTACTTGTTTGCTTCCACCTTTAAGGTTCCACTCACACTTGTCCATTGTGTCAACACTATCATTGCCATAAAACAACTGTTGCACAGGCTCTAAGTGCTGCGCGTTGTGTTGCCATTCATTGTGAACAGCATTTTAATGCACTGTACAGTAGAGCATGATGCACTGCAGCACAATGCACAAGGGGGACATGCGCTTTTTTTTTCTGTTGTGGTGTGTTGGCAGCCTATTTATAATGTGCTGCCTTAATGCAACACACGTTAACACATAAAAATGCACATTAATATGCTGCAACCAATCGCCTTAGGCCCCTTTCACACTGGGACGGGACCAGCGTTGGCGGTAAAGCAGCAATATATTTAGCGCTGCTTTACCGTCGTTTTAGCCGCGGTATTCGGTCGCTAGCGGTGCGGTTTTAACCCCCGCTAGCGGCCGAAAAAGGGTTAAAACCCCCCTGCAAAGCAGCGCTTTGCGGCGGCATTGCCACGGTATTACCGCGGTGTCCCATTGATTTCAATGGGTAGGAGCGGTATAGGAGCTCCTTCACCACTCTAAAGATGCTGCTAGCAGGACTTTTTTGACCGTCCTGCTAGCGCACCGTTCCAGTGAATGGGGCCGGATTTTTTCAGGCGCTGTACAGGCGCTATTTTTAGCGATGTAGCGCCTGAAAAATGCCCCAGTGTGAAAGGGGCCTTAGTGAGAATGGGCTCTAAAAGATGCAGCTTAGAAGAAGGGACCCCTGCAATGGCTCAAGTTTGAAACTGCACTGAAAAACAGAGAGCAAGACCCAGCAAAAGAGTCCACAGAATGGATATAAATAGTTTTTTGTTGCTTTCATTGAATTATTAAAATTGGTAAAGAAATATAAAAACCGTAAGTAACACACAAGGACAACTTAAACATACTTAGAAGAATTTTGTAGGTTCCTACAGCATACGGTGCCTTGATAAAGTATTCATACACCTTGAAATTTTCCAAATTTTTTCATGTTACAACCAAAAACGTTAATGTATTTTATTGGGATATTATGTGATAGACCAACACACATAATTGTGAAGTGGAAGGGAAATGATAAATTATTTTCCAAATTTTTTACAAATAAATATGTGAAAAGTGTGGCGTGCATTTGTATTTAGCCCCCTTTACTCTGTTACCCCTAACAAAAATTTAGTGGAACCAATTGCCTTAGAAGTCACCTAAATAGTAAATAGAGTCCACCTGTGTGTAATTTAATCTCAGTAAAAATATAGCTGTTCTGTGAAGCCCTCAGAGGTTTGTTAGAGAACCTTCGTGAACAAACAGCATCCATAAAGGCCAAGGAACACATCAGACAGATGAGGGATACATTTGTGGAGAAGTTTCAAGCAGGGTTAGGTTATAAAAAATATCCCAAGCTTTGAACATCTCACGGAGCACTGTTCAATCCATCATCAGAAAATGGAATTGAGAATGGCACAACTGCAAACCTACCAAGACATGGAGAGCATTAATCAGAGAAACAGCCAAGAGGCCCATGGTAACATGTAGGGGGCACAGCAAACATGTGGAAGAAGGTGCTCTGGTCAGATGAGACCAAAATTTTACTTTTTGGCCTAAAAGCAAAATGCTGTGTGGTGGAAAACTAACACCGCACATCACCCTGAACACACCATCCCCACCGTGAAACATGGTGGTGGCAGCATCATGTTGTGGGGATGCTTTTCTTTAGCAGGGACTGGGAAGCTGGTCAGAGTTGATTGGAAGATGGATGGAGCCAAATACAAGGCAATCTTAGAAGAAAATCTGTTAGGCCCCTTTCACACTGGGGCGTTTTTAAGGCGGTACAGCGCTATAAATAGCGCCTGTATACCGCCTGAAAAAATCCGGCCCCATTCACTCCAGTGTGAAAGCCGGCGGGCTTTCACACTGGAGCGGTGCGCTAGCAGGACTGCAAAAAAAGTCCTGCTAGCAGCATCTTTGGAGCGGGATAGGAGCGGTGTATTCACCGCTCCTATACCACTCCTTCCCCTTGATTTGAATGGGACACCGCGGTAAAACCGCGGCAATACCGCCGCAAAGCGCCACTACAGCGGCGCTCTGCGGGGGGTCTTTAACCCTTTTTCGGCCGCTCGCGGGGGGTAAAACCGCACCGCGAGCGGCCGAATACCGCGGCTAAAACGACGGTAAAGCTGCGCTAAATATAGCGCTGCTTTACCGTCACCGCGGCTCCCGCCCCAGTGTGAAAGGGGCCTTAGAGTCTGCAAAAGACTAGAGACTAAGGCAGAGGTTTCCAGCAGGTTCCAGCAGGACAGTGACCCTAAACATACAGCCAGAGATACAATGGAATGGTTTAGATCAAAGCATATTAATGTTTTAGAATGGTCCAGTCAAAGTCCAGACCTAAATCTAATTCAGAATTTGTGGTAAGACTTGAAAATTGTTGTTCACAGACGCTCTCCATCCAATCTGACAGAGCTTGAGCTATTTTGCAAAGAAGAATGGGCAAAAATGTCACTCTCTACATGTGCAAAGCTGGTAGAGACATCCCAAAAAGACTTGCAGCTGTAATTGCAGTGAAAGGTGGTTCTACAAAGTATTGGCTCAGGGGGGCTGAATACAAATGCACGCCACACTTTTCACATATTTATTTGTAAAAAAAATTGAAAATCTTTATAATTTTTCTTCCATTTCACAATTATGTGCCACTTTGTGTTGGTCTATTACATAAAATCCCAAAAAATACATTTATGTTTTTGGTTCTAACATGGCAAAATGTGGAAAATTTCAAGGGGTATGAATACTTTCTCAGGGCACTGTCTCCACTGGTTGAGAAAACAATACTAATCACCTGAAAAAAAAAAAAAAAAAGATTCATTTTAGGACGGGGTCGGAAACCTGTGGACCGCAATCTACCAGTTGATCACGGCCAGGTGACTGGTAGATCGCGCCTGGGGTTGCCAACCTACTATCCCAAGGCCTCCGTCATGATGCAGGGCAAACTTTGTAGAGATGCAGCCCAGGTGGTGGCAGATTTGGATGGAGCAGGCTGACAGGCGGAGTACTACCTACAGCCCTCTGCCTCTTATTCTGGTAGCAGGATCCACAGCAGCTAGCAACGGCTTCAGGTCAGTGTCACTGGGCATAATAGGACACAATAGCATCTGTATGGACAAGATGGCACCTATTAGCCTGCTTTCACACTGGTGCAGGTGCAGAGCAGTGTAGCCACAGCTTTCCTACAGGTTAGCTGTGCTTAGCTTTAGATTTCTATTATATCCTGTGGGTTTCGTGCGCTTTCTGAAATCATACCAAAATTCAGGAGTTTTGGTGCGCTTTTAGAAAGGGCACCAAAATTCCTGAATTTTGGTGTGATTTCAGAAAGCGCACCAAGCCCACAGGATATAATAGAAGTCTAAGGCAAAGTGCAGCTAACCCACAGGAAAGCCACAGGTGCATCAGTGTGAAAGCAGCCTTCTAGGGGACTCAGGACAGTAAGGGGTCATTTACATCTAAGGTTTGGGAGGTGGTAAAATCCCATAGTTGAGTCATGTTTTTACCACTACTTCCCCTCAACGAATCCCCCCCCCCCCCAGCTGCAGTGGCAGGGGGTGTGCACATGTCACAGCCGCAGCAGGAGTTATATGCCCTGTCTTGGTTGGTGGGTGTAGAACCCGCCCAGCATGACTCATTCAAATGGATGAGGCCACTCTGCAAGCGCCCTGCGACCTCGTTCAGTGCAGCAACCAATGGGTTAAAGCAGGCGGTGAGGAGGCATTGTATTGCCTCCTTACCAACTGCTTTAACCCCTCGGACCCCTCAGAAGCACGCAGTTGCGGGGCGCTTGCAGAATGGCCCCATTTACTTGACTGGGTCACGATAGCGGCGGACGGTAGCACCCACCGAAAGCGACAAGGGGTTTTATTTCTGCTGTGGCATGTGTACATCTTTGGCTGCTGCCTCTGCAGCTAATGGGGGTAGGGATTGGGGGTGGGAAAACTAGGGTTGCTGCTCCTCTGAAACGCAATCCGAGCATGTTTGACAGGTGGTAAGGAGACGATATGTTGCTTCCTCGTCGTCTGCTTTAAACCTATAATTACTGTGCAATGCATGTGATTGTGGTATGGTAATACAGAAAATTTAGGTTTAAATCTGGCGGTTAGGCTTGTGAACAAGCACGGTTCTTTTCGTGTGAAACGCGTCAACTGATCATCATTGCAATTTTGTCTGGCTCATGACAATAAAGAAATTTCTACAGCATCTTCTGGATTCAAGTGTGCGATCAATCTTTTCTTCTCTTCTTGATATTGCCTACGGTGATGAGCCGGGATTAGCACCTTGGATCGGGTGTGTCCATTTTTTGCCTGAAGCGGTGCACCCTTGTTCTGTTCACCTCCTGACCACCTGTTAAACACTTCCGAGTGTGGATCGCTTGCCAACCGAGGATCATTGCTTTCATCCATGTTGTCAGGTAGATCTCAACCTCTGAAAGGTTGCCTATCCCTATTTTAACTTAAAGGTGTAGCGCCGGGCTCCAAATGTTTTTGTAAATTTAAAGTTCCTGAAACCACAGTTGGGTTTTAGGGTTAATTGTTCTAAATTCTGGTCTCAGTATCAGTTTTGACTGGATTGCAGTGTGTTCTGCTTGGCCATAGGTGTCGGTGTTACCTCTGGCAGGCACGGGAAGGCAGTCCGGTTGGACGCATTCTCTGAACCAACCAGTGGGTGTGTTGCCCCGCTGTGAATTCTGGGAGAGGGTACTTAAGGTACAGAGGTCACGTGCTTCTGGGTTCCGGTCCAGAAGAGCTTTCTGTCCATTTGGTCCTGGTCCTCCTGACCAGCCCTCAGGGGCCCTCATAGCCTGGGGTGCGGATCCATCAATTTCTGAGTCTCGGGGCTGGCTAGCCCGAGGCGCAGTAACTGGAAGGAGGATTCTAAGGTGGTCCGGTGCCGTCTCGGTTTTAGAGAGGCCCAGCAACTGAGAATGCAACCAGGGGAGGACTCTTCAGAAGAGGACCACGCACGAGGCTGGCTGTTCGGCAAGAGCCTGGAAGCTAAGTTGAAAGGACACAAGGTGAATCCACATTCATATGGTATCACCGGACCGGCTGCAAGATACTGGTACCATATGGGAGTTCCTCAAGTTTGTTTATCCTTCAGTTACAACCAAGTCCGTGGCAGAGACTTTTCATTCTCAAGTTCTACAAACGAGTCTGTGGCAGAGACTTTGCTTTATCTGAATCCCCTGTCGGTTGCTAAATTCACCAAAGGGGGATTTATCCGATAGCTTTAATATCCAGCTGAGAATGGCTATTCCCTGGATTGTATAGTGAGAGACATTCAAGTGTCAGCAGTATACCCTCTATTCCTTTATTGAGAGACTGTGTTTTTGTCTACCGTTTTTGCAAATAAAAATCCCTAAAGTGGATCCAGTGTCAGTCTCTGCAGTTCCTTTGGGCCATCTACCTCGGGAAACCCCTAGACGCATACGAGGTGAAGAAGGTAACGGTAAGCCCAAATCAAACCAGCAGCTCCTTCAGGGGTTAGTGCTACATGTAGGGGCTCGCAGTCCGGGATTTACTGTTACCCCTCGCAACGAAAAGAACTGTATATGTGAGTTTATGGGATAGAGGGGGGAAGTTTTTACTGCGCCATCTTATGAAAGGCGAAAGACATCCACTGTTGATGCGTAAGCGTAGGAGGAGCCTAGAAAAGCCTGCGAGTTGTGCAGCCGGAGGAACCAGTGGGAGCAGTCTTGCCTGTTTCATTTCCTGCACGAGGCACCGCGTGAGTGTGTTGCAGGAGGAGAGCGAAGCCAGTCGTGTTTTACTGAGCGAAAAAAAAAAAGTTTTGAACGGAGAATGTTCCGAGTACCGGGGACATTGTCTGTTTCAGGACCCAGGATGCCATCGGTAGGCGGTAAAGCACAAATAATGTGAAAAATATCTAAATATGACCAACAAATTGGCAGATTCTCCAATTTGTTTAAGGCAAGATAAGTAAGATAGGAAAAAAATATATATATCAGGGTATAACAAAAAGGAGCAGGAGAAATGCTTAGCTGATGTCTACATGTTGCATGGCCACAAGGCTTGGCTGTGCAAGGGTGGTCCGACCACCCACCAGCAACTGTGATGGCAAAGAGATGGATGGTGAAGGTGGCAGAAGGAGATTGACACAGGCAGACACTGCCAGTACTGTATAGCTCCAGAGGGAACAGCAACTAACACAGGTTTTCTAATCTTCCCAATCCATGTCCTCACCAAGAATGTGTGGTCAGCGGATATTTTCCTGCACATACGGAGAGTGAAAAATCAGAATCGGGCAGCGACTATCTCATGATGCATGTGCAGCTTAAGAGTTTCTCTCTACCCCCACATTGCAGTTTTTCTGCAAAAAAGGGATCTAACAGCAAAAAAGGGGAACTAACAAATATAGACCAGTCATTTAAAGGGCATTTCTACTTTTGCAGACAAATAAGGGGGGGAAAAAAACACTATATGTTTGTTAAGTGTTCCCAATTTACACAGCATAACTATAAAATGTTTTTTAATATATATAATAAGTTTACCAGTAGGCCATAATGTGCATGAATCATAGGCCAGTACCCCAAATGGATGCTTGGAGTGAAGATAGACACTTTGAAAAGGTATATGCGTGTAATAAAGTAAATGTTTTATTCAGGATATACAAAAAGAAAGGAGGGAAGGCTCAGTGTAGCATAGTATGTTTACATACAGAGAATGTAATCAATTGATGCAGTTAATAGCATGTCAAATAGCAAAAACATACAAAGCATTATGACACTCATAGAAACTTGCTTGGTACATATGGTAAGGAAGATGCCAACATGTTTCGGACTTTGGTCCTTTATCAAGGCAACTAGATATCTAGGTGTATGAGAAGTCATAGGGTTAATGTCAGTAAAATATAACAACATTATACTGTCAAAATATACATTGCTAGATATAGTTAGATAGATGGGTGGTCAGAGAGATATTCACATGTCCTAACGGTGCCTATTTATATGCCAAAAGAAAGGGGAGCCACTGAGCGTGGTGTCCAGGGGTGTCCAAGAGGTATAAAGAGTAAAAACAAGATGAACTTGACCACAAAAATGTGGAAGGCTTGCTGGATGACCCTCAATGGCTACAAGGTCCAAGGTACAGGGCTGGGGCGGGGAGCCCGGGTCCTGTATCAGGCAGACAGGCCAGACAGTGTATCACTGTAGGAATGGAGTATAAAGCAGTAGTAAGGACAAGTATCTGAATGTATAAGGTATGGCCAAACAAAATCAGAAAGGCCATGTGTTTACCTGAATCAGGAGCATGGAGTGTGGATAGCAGGTCATCTCTGGATAGTCAGCAGCATGTACTGAGGCCAGAGTGTGGAGGATATTAGTAGGGTCAGGTAATGAGCATCAGCTGAATGTGGGAGTGGATATGCTGCTGAAGGCATAGCACTAATTAGCTGGGGTGTCTGTAGGAAGAAAGGCGCCAAACAGTGCCAAAGTATACATGTTGGCATCTTCCTTACCATATGTACCAAGCAAGTTTCTATGAGTGTCATAATGCTTTGTATGTTTTTGCTATTTGACATGCTATTAACTGCATCAATTGATTACATTCTCTGTATGTAAACATACTATGCTACACTGAGCCTTCCCTCCTTTCGTTTTGTATATCCTGAATAAAACATTTACTTTATTACACGCATATACCTTTTCAAAGTGTCTATCTTCACTCCAAGCATCCCTTTGGGGTACTGGCCTATGATTCATGCACATTATGGCCTACTGGTAAACTTATTATATATCTAATTTGGGATGCGATAGACCACCTGCTATCTCCACCCACTTGCCTAACAATTAAATTCTATATTTTTACCCCTTGATGGTTACCCCATCCAAATCCCCTTCCTGGCAAGTTTAGGTGATACCTTACTGTTCTATTACCCCACTTGTAATTATACCTTTTTTACATAGTCTTTCCTTAACAAATCAAATACTTTTCTATACTGTGTATTTATATACCTTATACAGTCATCTATCATTGCTATTACACTTTTACTCCCTTACCCTGTACTAAATATGGCTTTATATCTTGGAGATGAATGGGATACACGCATGTCCAATACCATGCATCAATTTGAGTCTAATGAGTATGTTCAGTCACAACTCAAATATACTTTTCTAAACCTTACACACACAGTGCAAAAGAAAGCCTCCCTCTTTTGGCACATCAAATCTTTCAAAGAATACATTTCCCATGGTATTAACCCCTTTGGCCTCCGGGTACAAATCTTTCCTACCTTCCAGGACATCCGCCCAGACTTTAAAGCATCATGGGAGAATGTCCTGAAAAATTGTTCTAACGAACTTATGAAATTACTCATTGTTGAATATGAATCCCAAATGACCGCTTTAGATATTACCAACAACACACCTCTCAAAACCCCAAACCCAAACAGACCAAAACCACGCTAATTGATTCCTCCAATAACATCATCAACTTTCTTCCCATACACTCACTTGTCACGAAATCTCAGTCCTAGAAAAAGGGACTCACCTTTTGTCCAATCTCACAGCTGGACAAATTCACAGCTATCAAACAGCTATCAAAGATATACATTTGTTTATTCGCAAGTTACTTTTGCACAGTATGTACACACCGAACCCCTTTTCTGATAATGTTTTACACACTGCCACAGAAACTACTGCCCTTCAGCAGCTTATTGAACTCCTCGAGGAGAGTAACCCACCAGATTTGATTGACACCATTGATCTTGAAAATCTCCTCAATAACTTTGAGGATGAGATTCCATCCCATGATTCACACCCCTCTCATCACATCTCTCTTAAGAAAAAATCAAGTTTCTTCCCTTCACCCAGCACCAATCCGCGTGCTGCACTATTTTTACAGTCAGTGACCAACGAAATACGACACCTCAAAACTTCCCCCACCCATCCCAAAAATAAAAACTTCACATATAACCAACACTTAGCCCTACAAGAGTTAAAGACTAATCCATCTATAGTGATCAAACCGGCAGACAAGGGTGGAAACATTGTTGTCCTAGACAAAGCTGACTACCTTGAAATGTGTCTTAACATACTACGCAACCGTGAGTGGTATGCCACAATATCCAGTACATCAATCAGGTTATTCCAACAGGAACTATATACCCTTGTTGATGATGCATTCAGACAACACATTATTGACAAATCTACTCTTGAATATATTAGGACCAAATTTCCTAGAGAGGCAACATTCTATGCCTTACCCAAGGTACACAAAAACCTCCCCAGACCACCAGGCAGACCCATCGTCTCCGGACGGGGCTGCCTTACGGACAATTTGAGCCGTTATATAGACAAATTACTCCAACCTTTAGTACAGGCATTACCTTCATACATACGTGATACTACACACTGACTTCAAGGCCTGTCGGACCTCCACGTCGATGCCGACACTGTCCTGGTCGCCATCGACGTTGAGGCCCTTTACAGTTCCATACCCCACTCCCTAGGACTTACAGCCATCCAACATACTCTGTCTAATGCCAATATCTACTCTCACGAGCTGTCTCTTTTCATCATTAGAGCACTCAAATTTATTCTAACCCATAACTTTTTTTCCTTCAACGGTTCCCACTACCTCCAGGTACAGGGCGTCGCCATGGGCACTTGTTGCGCACCGGCGTACGCCAATCTGTACCTGGGGGAGTGGGAACGTGACCTTTTCAGGACTGATGCAGCCAGTACTTTTACAAAACATATAGCTTCGTTTCGTCGCTATATAGACGATATTTTGATTCTGTGGCAAGGCCCGACCGATACTCTACAACACTTCCTTGTATATTTGAACACGTCGAACTCCCTTAACCTAAAATTTACAATGACTTACAGTTATAGTTCCATCTCTTTCCTTGATCTCACGCTTAGCAAGGATATACATGGAAAACTACAAAGCCAACTGTTCCGCAAACCAACTGCCGGTAATACCATCCTTGCAGCCTCTAGCTTCCACCCCCAACCTCTCCTGAAATCTATTCCCTTTGCTCAATACTTACGTGCCCGACGAAACTGCTCGACGGATACCTCCTTTGAACACGAGGCCTCAGGACTGAGGGACAGACTCCGTGCACGTGGATACAAAAATAGCGTCCTCAAAAACGCATACAAAAAAGCGAAATCTAAACCACGCTCTGTCTTACTCATCCCTAAAATTAGTGGGCCATCCACACAACCACCCCTCAGAATCATTACGAATTACTGCCAACAACACAATGAAATTACTCAAATACTTTCTAAACACTGGCACATCATTTCTACAGACAGGACACTTTCCCCCTTTGTCCCGCCCAAACCTTTGATCACCTATCGACGTGCCCCTTCCCTCCGTGATAAACTCATTACAAGTGAATACAAAAGTAGTAATAAATCCCAGAGACAACTTAAGGGTACCTTTCCATGTGGCAACTGTAATTACTGCAAATACCTACCCAAATCCAATCTACATAACGTTCTACCTAACGGTCAACGTTTTTTCCCCAAACATTATGTAAACTGCCATTCTGGAAAAGAATATATGGCCATATTACTAGTATAAACCAAAGAGATCCCGATTTACCATTGGGACGACATTCTTCCATCGTTCATCCAGATACCACCCCTAAAATTTCGTTCAAAGCTTTGGACCATATTCCACCTCCAACCCGAGGGGGCGATTACAATAAAGCGCTCTTACAGAGCGAACTTCGATGGATTTTCCACCTAAATGCCACCATACCCCCCTGCCTCAACGAGGCCTTTAATTTCAAACCCTACCTTGAGGGTTTTGAGACGGGAATCTGTGAATTAGATTTATAGCTTGGTCCCCCACGAGAAGCACTCACAGAATTACTTTGTCATTCCTATACCCGGCGGTTCTCTTCCCGCGTCGGTGACGTCACGACGCCGGACGTGCCCGCGCCGTCATGACGCGGCCGCGCCCGGCGCCGCCCGTCAGAGCGTCATGTCGGCGGTTCTCTTCCCGCGTCGGTGACGTCACGACGCCGGACGTGCCCGCGCCGTCATTGCAGTTTTTCTGCAAAAAAGGGATCTAACAGCAAAAAAGGGGAAGTAACAAATATAGACCAGTCATTTAAAGGGCATTTCTACTTTTGCAGACAAATAAGGGGGGGAAAAAAACACTATATGTTTGTTAAGTGTTCCCAATTTACACAGCATAACTAAAAATGTTTTTTAATATATATCTTACCTTTTTAGATGTTTCTCAGGAGGAGGTGTCATGGCTGACTGCAAATTTTTTGTCCCAAGTCTGTCCTGAATAAGGATGAGCTCAGGCGTGTTCGCAAACAGCACGTGCAGTGCCCGACAGGAAGTCTGCACAGCGCTAATCACAGGCTGTGAGACATTGTCCCGATGCACGGCTGCAGAGATCGGGAAATGTCTCACTGCCTGTCATTAGCGCTGTGCAGTGCCGACTTCCTGGCGGGCTCTGCACGTGCTGTTTGCGAAAACGCCTGAGCTCATCCTTAGTCCTGAATAACATACAATGCAAGAAGCCCAGTCTCTACACCTTTAACCCTTTGGACAGACAGTAATCAAATCTAGTTACAGTTGTTAATGAAGATTTGCTGCACAGTACGGACAGGGTGGTTAATTATGGCAAGCACAGCTGACCAGCCCTTCATAAACAGGGAGAACTACCTAGGATTTTTCCTTGTTGGAGGGTCCAGAATAGAGCATCTGGTGACCCTGCCATGACGATCCTTGTTAAGGCATCTCTTGTTATGATGTGACAAGTGTCTCCCAATTGAGCCCCTGCATTGTCACCCTGTCACATGTTCCCATACAGGTAGCTTTTTCTCATGTTGCATGGGACTGGTCCAACATTTTCACTTTCATAAAAAACAATTCAGAGCAGTGGTGCAACCAAAACTGGAGAAGGTCCACATAACAGGCAGGAGGTGATCAGTAGCAACAGAAGGTGAAAAAAAGTGACAACATTTTTTTTTTTTTTTTTCTTAATGTGGCAGTTATTTGATACACAGTGCTCCAGCTAAGTACGTTTTATCTGGTTAGGGTTTAGCTCCACTTCAAGACCGGACACTTTCACCCCCTTCCTGTCCAGGCCATTTTTAAGTTTTCAGTGCTTTCACACTTTAAATGACAATTACTCAGTCATGCAGGTCTGTACCTAAATGGAATTTTTAACATTTTTTTTAGACAGATAGAGCTTTCAGTTGTGGTATTTAATCGCCGCAGTGTTTTTTAAGTTTTTGCTATATAAATGAAAAAAAAATAAAAATAAAACAAACATTTTGAAAAAAACTATTTCTTTGTTTCTGTTATACCATTTTGCAAATAAATAAACATTTCTTCATAAATTTCTTTGGTAAAATAATCCAAATCAGTGTATAAAATGTGTGTGTGAACGTTATAGAGTTTACAAACTATGCTATATATACTGTATATATTTGAAAATTGATCAATCGTAATGTACTGATGGCCTATCTCATTTCTTTAGACCCTACAATGAGCGGACAGTACAAATACCATAAAAAATACCACTTTTTTGAAAAGTAGCCAGTCCTAGGTATTTAGTAAGAAGTATAGTGAACTTTTGTCATTTGTCATTTTTTTGCCTACATTTTTTGGAAAATTAAGAAATAAATAAAAAAAAGTTGTCATTTTAATGATTTCTCACACACAGCATAAGCATACTTACAATTACACCCCAAAAACATTCTGCTACTCCCCCCAAGTATGGGGATATCACATATGTGATATGCGCATAAAGAGACCCAGAATCCAAGGAGCGCCTTCAGGCTTTATAGGGGCATAAATTACTCTATCTTTCTGGCTGCCTATCACATTTTTAGAGGCCCAGGAGCACCAGGACAGTGGAAACACCCACAAATTGACCACATTTTGTAAAGCAAACACCCTAAGGTATTTTCTAAGAGGCATAATAAGTCTTTTGAAGATGTCTTTTTTTGCCACACATTTTTGGGTAATGCAGAAAGAAAATGAAAATGTATTTGTTTTTGGACTATTGAGAGTTTTTCACAGTCTAACCATATAGAGAGGCCCAAAATCCAAAGAGCACTTTAGGCTTTTTAGTGACATAACTTACGCATCTAATTTCCTGACTGCCTCTCACATTTTTGGAGGCCCTGGAGCACCAGGACAGTAGAAACGCACACAAAATGGGAACATTTTGGAGAGGAAACACCCTAGGATATTTTTCAATAGGCATGATGAGTCTTTTAAAGCATTCACTTTGTTGCCACAAGTTTTTAGAAAATGCAGAAAGAATTTTTTTTTCTTTACACAAAGTTGTCAGTTTTGTAAGATAGTTCTCACACACAGCATAGGCATACTTAGAATTCCACCCCAAAACACATTCTGCTACTCCTCCTGAGTATGGCAATACCACATGTGTGAGACTTTTCAATGTTTGGACTTAATATGTACCAGACATTGGATCTTGTGTATCAAACAAATCAACCAACACTGCATTGAAGACAGTGAGCTGTAATGGTCACCTCAGTATGAGTGGTCAGGGAATATAGCTTAGTGTAGCGTCATCCATAGCGGTTCCCATTCCTATAAGCCAAACAAGCCTATCCTACTGGTACATGGCTACCCCCAGAAATGCCATGTTCACTGGCTAGCAAGTACAGGAGGCTGAAGAAAGGAAGAACAAAAGAGTTCCTGTGGTTTCAGGAGTGCAGTTGTCTGCAGGGAATGGCTGGGACTGGTCTATCGCAGGAACATAGTCAGCAGGATGTGCAGATGGGTCAGTTCAGGTGGCAGGCAGTGACATAAACAGGGAAATAATCGGTCAAAGCAACAGGAAGAAACATGGTCAATAAACAGGTCAGGGTCAGTACAGGCAACAGGCAGGGCCAACACTGCACTGGTGTGACAGTGACCATGAACACTGTTGCTGCTGCACTGATATGGTGACATTGTGAGTGAGGCAACGATCAGGAACACTGTGACCGGCTGTACTATTAGGTCTCATTCACAGGGGGTGTATCAATGTGTACCCCGTGTGAGGGTTGTGTTTACCCCCACAAGAATGCCCAAGTGTTCTGTGAATCCCCATGCAGGCAGTCCCATTTATGTCTATTAGAACAGTGGATGCATGGACACAGCCGCTGCTCTTAATATATTTGGGTTTGAGTCTTGTACCCGCAAGGATGTTGGATTGGAAGCAATGGCTGTATCCGTGCAGATACTGTGTCCCAGTAGACATAAATGGGACTGCCTACACACTGTCTATCCTCACAGCCGATTGCTGTGAGAGGAGAGACCTGACAGACTGTAATGCATTGTAGCCTGTGTTTACATGCAATCACATGACTACAGATCCAATCACAGCTGCCCTGTACCTCGATCTATGATCTGATGTGTCCAATAACAGATCATGCCGGTGAGTCGCCTGGGGGCCGCATACCAGCTCCCAAAATGGGGGAATGTACAGGTATGTACAGTTGTGCTCATAAGTTTACATACCCTTTTGTAGCATTTATGATTTCTTGGCCATTTTTTAGAGAATATGAATGATAACACAAAGACATTTCTTTAACTCATGATTAGTGTTTGGCTGAAGCCATTTGTTATCAATCAACTGTTAGAAAAGAAAAAAGCTGCGCATGCCAAAACACAAAAATGACCAAGTGGATAAACTTGAGTTCAAACACTGGGTCGTGGAGCATCAACTCAAAAATGGTGAATAACATTAAAGACCTCTCTTACATAATATACATAATGCATCAACACCCAGTGAAAAATAGATTAAGTGACAAAATGAAATTATATGAATAAAAGTGAATAACCAATCACAAAGAAAGTTCATATATAGGCCAATTCCGACCAGAAAGATCACAAAAAGTTCAATTGTGGGTTAAATATGGTCACAAAAAAGTGTCCCAAAGTGAAAAATTAACCAATAGTGTCAAAAACAAGGAAAAAAGTTGGTGTTTCAATCTAGGATATTGAGCGGTGATCGTCATACATCCAATCTTGTCCAACTCGTATCTTGACCCTCTGTGACGGGGGGTCAAATATTTTCGGTAAGAGGCCATCTTTTTCTTTTCCTCTGGTGGTGGTGTTTACAAAAGTTCACCTGAATACGAGTTGGACAAGATTGGATGTATGACGATCACCGCTCAATATCCTAGATTGAAACACCAACTTTTTTCCTTGTTTTTGACACTATTGGTTAATTTTTCACTTTGGGACACTTTTTGTGACCATATTTAACCCACAATTGAACTTTTTGTGATCTTTCTGGTCGGAATTGGCCTATATATGAACTTTCTTTGTGATTGGTTATTCACTTTTATTCATATAATTTCATTTTGTCACTCAATCTATTTTTCACTGGGTGTTGATGCATTATGTATATTATGTAAAAGAGGTCTTTAATGTTATTCACCATTTTTGAGTTGATGCTCCATGATCCAGTGTTTGAACTCAAGTTTATCCACTTGGTAATTTTTGTGTTTTGGCATGCGCAGCTTTTTTCTTTTCTAATCTGTTTTTCACTGTTTATATATACACGGTATAGTTGCTGCAGCCCCACCAGGTAGAATTAGACCTGTACTGTAATTTAGGCATACCCATAATTTTAACTCCTAGCGCAGTTTCTTTTCCAAATTTCTATTATCAATCAACTGTGTTTACTCTTTTTAAATCATAATGGGAACAGAAACTACCCAAATGATCCTGATCAAAACTTTACATACCCTGATGATTTTGGCCTGATAACATGCACACAAGTTGACACAAAGGGGTTTGAATGGCTATTAAAGGTAACCATCCTCACCTGTGATTTGTTTTCTTGTAATTAGTGTGTGTGTGTGTGTGTATAAAATGTCAATGAGTTTCTAGACTCCTGACAGACCCTTGCATCTTTCATCCAGTGCTGCACTGATGTTTCTGGATTCTGAATCATGGGGAAAGCAAAATAATTGTCAAAGGATCTGCGGGAAAAGGTAGTTGAACTGTATAAAACAGGAAAGCGATATAAAAAGATATCCAAGGAATTGAGAATGCCAATCAGCAGTGTTCAAACTCTAATCAAGAAGTGGAAAATGAGGGGTTCTGTTGAAACCAAACCACGGTCAGGTAGACCAACTAAAATTTAGGCCACAACTACCAGGACAATTGTTCAGGGTGCAAAGAAAAACCCACAAATAACTTCAGGTGAAATACAGGACTCTCTGAAAACATGTGGTGTGGCTGTTTCAAGATGCACAATAAGAAGGCACTTAAAGAAAGATGGGCTGCATGGTCGAGTCGCCAGAAGAAAGCCATTGCTACGCAAATGCCACAAAGTATCCCGCAGACAATACGGCAAACAGCACAGAGACAAGACTCAAATCTTTTGGCACAAAGTCATTAGGAGTGAAGAGACCAAAATGTAGGTTTTTGGCCACAACCATAAACATTTGGAGAGGAGTCAACAAGGCCTATGATGAAAGGTACACCATTCCTACTGTGAAACATGGAGGTGGATCGCTGATGTTTTAGGGATGTGTGAGCTACAAAGGCACAGGAAATTTGGTCAAAATTGTTGGCAAGATGAATGCAGTATGTTATCAAAAAATACTGGAGGAACATTTGCATTCACCAGCCAGGAAGCTGCACATGGGACGTACTTGGACATTCCAACATGACAATGATCCAAAACACAAGGCCAAGTCGACCTGTCATTGGCTACAGCAGAATAAAGTGAAGGTTCTGGAGTGGCCAACTCAGTCTCCTGACCTCAATATCATTGAGCCACTCTGGGGAGATCTCAAACGTGCCGTTCATGCAACACAGCCCCAGGATTTACAGGAACTGGAGGCTTTTTGCCAAGAGGAATCGGCAGCTTTACCATCTGAGAAGATAAAGAGCCTTATCCACAAATACCACAAAAGACTTCAAGCTGTCATTGATGTTAAAGGGGGCAATACACGGTATTTAGAACTGGGGTATGTAAACTTTTGATCAGGGTCATTTGGGTAGTTTCTGTTGCCATTATGATTTTAAAAAGAGTAAACACAGTTGATGGATAATAAATGGCTTCAGCCAAACACTAACCATGAGTGAATAAAAGTTTTTGTGTTATCATTCTCTGAAAAATGGCCAAGAAATCATAAATTCAGCCAGGGAATGTATACTTATGTACTTCCGGAACAGTGTCCTTCCGGAAATAAATGTACTTAGCTATAGCACTGTGTATCAAACGTCTGTCACATAAAAAAACAGTTGTCACCTTTTTTCACCTTCTGTTGTATCTCAGGTCTTCTAAATAACATTTCTGTAACAAATCCACTAAAGTTTGAAGCATACTGGTGCTTTTAAAAAAAATAAAAATAGTTGCTGTCAACATTCCAGCAGGCTAAAGTTGATCCCCCCAAAAGATTGCCCCATCCACGCTATGCAACATAGAAAGAGGATTCTTCCCTTGCTGTTAATTTGATGCAGCTGCTGTTTGCCCACATCATTTCCAGCCAAGCTCCTTCAGTTTTCAATCAATATCAGCCAAGGCAATATATCCTTAATAGGCTTAAAGGGAGGCCCTTGAAGGTTTGACAAAAGCAGGTTGAGACCCCACAGCTCTATCAGAGAGCATCTGTGAGGAAGCTAGGGCTTGGACAAGGGAGGTGCAGTTGGGGCAGCTGCCCTGGGTGCAATTTTTTCATGTGTTGGAAGAGTGCTGACTAGTTTACTTTTCTTCTAAATGCCACATTTGAGGATCATAATAAAACTGGCAATACAATGGTACTAAACAATAAAACTAATTTCTATCAGCACAAATAATAATAACCGTAATCACTATGTAGTGATATGTGTAATAAGTGATATAACACAATCCCACCAAAAAAATAAATAAAAAATATTTGAAAAATACCCCCCTTTATTGTTTATATCAAAACGGTTTATTTCCTCAATAAAACATTAAAACGTTACTCACAAATGTAGCACTTAAGCAGTGCGGGCTCAGGATGCATAGAAACGACAAGATGCTCGCAGGATGACGTTGCCACCGCGACCAGTGCTGCGTTTGTGAATAACGTTTTAATGTTTTAAGGAAATAAACCGTTTTGATATACAGAGAGCACTAGATTTTGCATTTTCTATTCCTATGTGCTATATGAATTCCTATTCCCATTGAGGGAATCTGTACTGGCTGGTATCCATCTAATCGGCAGCACAGACGGAATAGGAGCTCCATGACCTGATCCGTTTGTATCCCTGAGAGGGAACCTGCTTTTTCTGACCTTCTGGTGAAACAGGGGTCAGAAGGTGAGGTGAGCGGCTAGGATATTGAGGTGGAGGAGAGCACTTGCATTTTTCAATGTTTATGCACTAGTGGTGTGTTGTGCGTTTTTGTGCAGAAGACTCTGAGGATTATATTTGTACATTTTGGACTCTTATTTTTATTAATTTTTTTTTTTTTTTTAGTCTGTGGACTTTATTTTTATTGTTTATTGTTCACTATTCTCATTTAGCATTTAGGGGACACGTATATTTAATTTTTGTGTATTGTTCACTATTCCCAGTCAGGGAACACAAATATTTGATTGTGCACTCAGTATCTTGCTACATTGCAAGTTAATCATTTATTCTCATTTATGGATTTATTGGTAGTTATTTTAGAAGCACAACACTGTTTTGTTATGTATAATACAATGGTACTGCAGTATCGCCCAATGGTGTGGTGGAGCCTCCCCCTACCCGCATCGGACAGCAAGCAGAAAAGGTAAGGGGGGAAAAAAAAGTTCAAAGTGGAGAGGGATGCAAGAAGAAGCTACCAAGTAGCTGAGATCAGTGGAAATCGAGGCACATAGTGTGAGCTTAGGTTTGGGACGTATTGTCAGGTGATATTGCACTCTCCTCCTTTGTGCCAGGGATCAGAAGCTTCCAGCCCAGCAGACTAAAGCCCCATACACACGGTCTGACTTTTTCATGGATTCTGTCCGATCGGACAAGGTTGTTGAAAAATCAGACCGTGTGTATGCACCATCGGACAGTGTTCGTCGGTTTGACCGACGGACAAAGTCTTATCTCCTGCTGGAAAGATTTGCCGTCAACACGGTCCGATCACACCAAATCCGATCGTGTGTACGGTTGTCCGACCGGACAAAGTGCCACGCATGCTCAGATCACATTACAAGACCAAAGCTATTGGCTACTAGCCTCTACGTAGTCCCGTCGTAGGCAACAAACGTCACCGCGTTCAGAATGATCGGATTTTCCGACAACTTTGTCCGACCGTGTGTACGCAAAACCAACATCGGACAAAGTATGACGGACATGGTCCGACGGACCTGGTCCGCGGATTGTCCGACCGTGTGTATGGGGCTTTAACAGGAATGCTCACAAAAGAGAACTGGCATATGTGGGGAATGAGAGTGTCTCAGTCCAGATATGTATATATACAAAGAAGACGAATGCCCAGGAGACTTTGTGAGACACAAACCACAAGGTCGAAAATGTACAAGATTTATTGAACATTTGAACACTTTTGATACAAAAAATTATTCTGGTAGACATAGGTACATACACATATGCAAGAATTTCCATAGCTACATAAATCAAGGTGTAACTGACAGTCCAGGGTGTGAATGTTTATATGATAAATTTCTCTATGCGTTTCGTGAGACAATGCACGCTTCCTCAGAAGATACATATTTATACGTCTGAAATTAGAGACAAGATTGTTAAGAATCGAAAGGGAAGGGAGGGAAAGGGGGGAGAAAAAGGAGAGGGAAAAGGAGAGGGAAAAGGAGAGGGGAGGGGGAAAAGACATGGGGGGGGGGGGCAAGAGGCAAAGAAGGGAGAGGGAAAACCAAAACATACAAAACTGTGTATAATAGTCCTAACGAACTTCCAAACCAATCAAGTGAACTCTTGGTTCCCATAAGCCTCCCCATTGGAAATGAAGGAAAACAAAAGAAAATCCCCAGACAGTCTATATAGTTCGCCCCGGGGGCTGTGGAGGGGAGGGGCCAGCCAGACAGACAGACAGACGTTCAAGGAAATGGCCAGGTATCACGATGGTCAGGGGTGTACAATACTGAAAGTTGGAAAACAGCAACAGTAAACCTCTATGAAGGGAGCCAATTGAACGTATACCAAGTAGCAGACTCCTAAACATCAAACGTATACCAAGTAGCAGACTCGTAAACATCACGCCCCACGTGTAATGGTGCAAAAAAACAACCCAGTAAGCATGCAAATACAAAATAAAAATAAAAATATTAAATAGTGTTAGAAGTGGCTAAAAGTGAAAGTATAAAGTCTTAACCAATGAGGGAAATAGCCTGAGAACTGGCCAGACCCCGCCCCACCCAGCTCCACAATGGCAGAAAACGCCATGGGGCTCATGTAATCTCATAGGCGGTGAACCAATCGCCCCCACGCAAACATGGCCAATGGTACAGGCGCAGAGTGGAAGCTGCAGGCGGCGCATAGTGCAAGTAATCATTGCGCCATGCCACTCCAGAGGGAATGCTGGCATGGATGGGCAGAGCAGCACCAGTACAGAGTGGGAGGAGGGCTGTTAAGTGTCACCAAGTCTCTGCTCTTCAGCTTGCAGCAAGATAGCCTTCAGGAGTGGCTGGGGTTGGACCTACAAGGAACATATGTTTAAGAGGCTGCATACCAACAAGCTACCTGAACCATAAGGCTATCTTCCAGTGCCAGGAGAAGATCAACCAGTGCCCAGGGCAAAGAAGCCAAAATGCCCCCCCCCCCCCCCCCCCATCATTATGTGTGAGCTTATGAGGAGTAGGGGGAGAGAGAGCACAGCCCGCACCTCCACCTGGCTCTTTCCTCCTCTTCTTGCCGCTTTAAGCACTGGGCTGACTGTAGTACAGTATTGATTCTTGTCAGCCTTATAGTAGAAGGAACTTGCAGCAACCCCAATTCCTACAATACACTCTGCGCCCAAGGCCTTTCGGGTCTAGTATGGATTCGAAATTGACCCCCCCCCCACGCCAATTTTTTTTTTTTAAATGCCGTGGGACCCCCCCACAAACCATACGAAACCATTATCCAAGCATGCAGCCCGGCAGGTCAGGAAAGGGAGGGGACGAGCGAGCGCCCCCCCCCCCTCCTGAACCATACCAGGCCACATGCCCTCAACATGGGGGATGGGTGCTTTGGGGGCTCTGCCCCTCCCAAAGCACCTTGCCCCCATGTTCATGGGGACCAGGGTCTCTTCCCGACAACCCTGGCCGATGGCTGTTGGGGTCTGCGGGGGGCTCCCATGTGAATGGGTATTGGGTACATTGTACCCCTGGCCATTCACCCCAAAAAGCAGTGAAAATGTAAAAAAAAAAACAAGAGCCGTTTTTTGACAAGTCCAAGTCCAAAAATAGCATTGTCTCCAGGTGATGTCATCGGATGGCCGCGCACCATGGCTATATAAGAGATGCCAGACAGCCACAAAAGAAGAGCGACTTTTTTTTTATAGTGGGTAACCGGCAGCGACAGGGAAGACAGCAGGGGGAGGATAGTACAAGAAGACGGCGGCAGGAAAAGATGGCTCAGCTATTTTTTTTAACTTGTCAAAAGCCGACTCTTGTTTTTTTTACATTTCACTGCTTTTTGGGGTGAATAGGTAGTGGTATGATGTATCCGATACCCATTCACACAGGGGAGGGCAGGATTTGGCCCCTGTCCGCAGACCCCGACAACCACCAGCCAGGGTTGTCGGGAACAGGCCCTTGTCCCCATCAACATGGAGGCAAGGTGCCTTGGGGGGCAGAGCCCCCCAAAGCACCCATTCCCCATGTTGAGGGCATGTGGCCTGGAAGGGGGGGGGCACTCGCTCGTCCCCTCCATTTCCTGACCTGCCGGGCTGTATGCTCGAATAAAGGTTTGGCATGGATTTTGGTGGGGACCCCACGCCATTTTTGTTTATTTTGGGGTGTGGGGGGGGCCCATCACGGCATTGTCGACGAGCCAGGTAGGAGTCGAACCTGCAATCTTCTGATCCGTAGTCAGATGCGTTATCCATTGCGCCACTGGCCCTGCAGCTGAGATTGGCATCAGCATCCAATGGAGAGGTAAGTATAAGTATAAGTCTATATGGATTGCAAAGATATAAGTATGCAGGGGGAGCCATAAACAGAGGCGTCTTTTATGCAGAGCAAAAGGGGCAGCTGCCCTGGGCTCTGTCATCCCTGTGGGGCCCAAAGCAGCTGCCACTTAAGCCCTGCGCTTTCCACAGTTTTCCCGGACTAGCGGGTGCAGCTGATCTCCCCCCCTGCTGTCCCAAGCGGAAGCCACAATATGATAAGAGAGCAGGACAGCTGCGGGCTTCATGTGCTTAAGCCCACTCGTCCCGCTTCTCTTGAGCCCACTCGTCCCGCTGAGTGACAGGGAATGACAGATCAGTGCTCCATGTTCCTCCCACCCCCGCCTGACAGACCTGTGTAGGGGAGTACAGAGGTTGTGGTGGAGGGGGGGTACAGAGCTGAACGTGGATGGGGAATACAGAGGTGGGCGTGGATGGGGGGTAAGAGGTGAACGTGGATGGGGGGGGTACAGAGGTGAACTTAGATGGGTGGAAGGGAGGAGGGTACAGAGGTGGATGGGAGGAGGGTACAGAGGTGGGGGATACAGAGGTGAACGTGGATGGGAGGATACAGATGTGGACAGGGGGGTACAGAGGTGGACATGGGGGGAGGTGAACCTGGAGGGGGGTACAGAGGTGGACAGGGGGGGTACAGAGCTGAACGTGGATGGGGTGAGATGTGGATGGGGGGGGTACAGAGGTGGAAGGGAGGAGGGTACAGAGGTGGATGGGAGGAGGGGGGGTACAGAGGTGACTGGGGGGTACAAAGGTGGACATGGGGGGGTACAGAGGTGGAGGGAGGGGTACAGAGGTGGATGGGAGGAGGGTACAGAGGTGAACGTGGATGGGAGGTATACAGAGGTGAACGTGGATGGGAGGATACAGATGTGGACAGGGGGTACAGAGGTGGACGGAAGGATACAGAGGTGAACACGGATGGGGGGGTACAGAGGTGGACAGAAGGATACAGAGGTGAATGCGGATGGGGGTACACAGGTGAGCTGTGGATGGGGGGGTACAGAGGTGAACGTGGAGGGGGTACAGAGGTGGAAGGGGGGTGCAGAGATGGACGGAGATACAGAGGTGAACGTGGATGGGGGGGAGTACAGAGGTGGACGGAAGGATACAGAGGTGAATGTGGATGGAGGGGGGTACAGAGATGAGCTGTGGATGGAGGGGGGTACAGAGATGAGCTGTGGATGGGGGGGTACACAGGTGAGCTGTGGATGGAGGGGGGTACAGAGGTGAGCAAAGTGGTGTGCAGAGGTGACCAATAGATGGTTACTTTGGGGGAGAGTATATGCAAGTACTTCACCCTGTGCTGATTTTTTTCTGTGCCCTGTATGATACAAACACCTCACAGTACACACTCCCAATCCCTGTGTGTCATCATCCTGGACTCCTCTATCTCCCCCTTCCCCCCCATCATCCTGGAATTCACCCCTGCATCATCTTGAACTCCCCCCCCCCAATCATCCTGGACTCCCCTATCACCCCCCCATCATCCTGGACTCCCCTATCACCCCCCATCATCCTGGACTCCCATATCACCCCCCATCATCCTGGACTTCCCTATCTCTCTCCCCCCATCATCCTGCTCTCCTCTATCTCCCCCCCCCCCCATCATTATCATCATCATCATTATTATTATTATACAGGATTTATATAGCGCCGACAATTTGTGCAGCGCTTTACAACATGAGGGCAGACAGTACAGTTACAATACAATTCAATACATAAATTACGTGTTTTTGTTTTTTGGAATGTTGGGGTGGAGAAAAATTGGGGGGGGGGGGGCCCAAGAAAATGTTTGCCCAGGGTCCAATCAATATTAAACACGGCCCTGGCCATAGATGGTGGTGTTTCTTGTTTAATAGTACTCTACGATCAATGGTTTGTAGCTTTGGTCAGTTCAAAGAGATTCTCTATAATGGCTTATGTGCGTGGGCATTTGATTGCATCAGAACTACTTTTGGGTAAATTTGTCCTTACTGATAATATTATATTTTACATGAACCACTTGAGTCGTGAAGCCTTTTCCTCTCTAAATCCCCTTGAATCCCAGAACTTTTTTTTTCTGTCTTGATTCCATGCCCTATACCTTGTAGCTTTTGTATTCTACCCTAGTGTATTTAAAAAAAATTGAGGCACAGATAGGATTTTTGGTATGGATAAATACTGTATATTTTTATTTCTAGGTGTTTTTTCAGAAAATAATAGGAAAATTAGAAAAATACATTATATAAATCTATATATATTAAATTATTTATGTATTTTTTTTTTCTTTTTTTAATTAAGCTCTTTTAACCTTTTTTCATGGGGGTCGGACTATGACATATATTTTGCTCAAAATATTTGTGCTGATTTTTTTTAACCTGGATATTGTTTGCCAGCACCCATGTATTGTTGTAAATATATCATGAAATAGTTTTTTTTAAAAGTGTACATTGTCAGCCTAATATCGGTGTTTGGATTATGGTTATGTAGCATTATACTAAGGGTTATATTTAAGGGAGAGGGTTATTCTGGCTGTACAGGTAATGATAAATGATTGATTATAGATTTGATTTTGGGTGATATTTTGAAAATGTTAGTGTTATGCATTAAAGAAAAGATTGATCTGGATGAATACAATAGTATGGTAATACAAGACTGATTTTTGAATTAAAATAATAATATATTGATTGAATATCAGCACAGTAAAGGCTACTAAACCACAACCACAGCATATCTGATGATCCAGGTAGGAGTTGAACCTACAATCTTCTGATCCATGGGCAGACATGTTACCCATTACACCACTGGCCCTGCCACAACTGGCTTTCTCTAAACCATCACAACAGCCAAGTCCTTGACAGTCCCAGAACATTTATTTCTTATTGAGATGTCTCGGTTCCACGCCTTATACCTTTTAGCCTTTGTATTCTACCCTAATGTATTTGACATATGTAGGCACAAATATGGTTTTATTTGCTATGTTTGGTCATTATATTTTGTTAAATATATTTTTTATTAAGAACAACAAGTCAAACAAAAAAAAAAAAATGCATTTAAATATATTGTGACGAACTAGGAGCAGAGAGAGAGAGAGAGAGCACACAGAGACAAATCACATTGAGGAAGATGCGTGGGCATTTATTGAAGAACTTGGGTGTACAGGAGGGGCAGCAATAGGACACAGTACAGACAGACAGTCCAAGGGGTAAAAATTTGGCACAGCATGGATAAAAAGTTCACAGGGTAACAATTTGGCACAGCAAGGAGAAATAAGGGGCAGAAGTGTTCAAAGACTTATGAGATGGAAGTCCAACTGTCCTGGGTAAGGGTGTGGTGGTAAGGGGCACCCCACTGAGGACTCTGGGCACACAGCAAAGGGGGCAGACACAGAAATCAGTGTAGGACTCTGAGCACACAACAGAGAAGGCAGACATTGCAATCCGTGGAGGACTTTGGGCACACAGCAGAGAGGGCAGGCAAAGCGATCCATGGAGGACTCTGGGCATACAACGGAGAGGGCAGGTAGGGCAATCAGTGAAGGACTCTAAGCACACAACAGAGAGGGCAGGCATGGCAGTCTGTGGGGGACTCTGGGCACACAGCAGAGGGTAGGCAGGGCAATCAATGGAGAGGGCAGGCAGGGCAATCTATGGAGGAATTTAAGCACACAATAGAGAGGGTAAGCAGGGCAATCAGTGAAGGACTCTGGGCACACAGCAAAGAGGGCAGACATGGCAATCAGTGGAGGACTCTGAGCACACAACAGAGACGGCAGCCAGGGAAATCCATGGAGGACTCTGGGCACACAGCAGAGAGGCAAGCAGGGCAATCCATGGAGGACTCTGGGCACACAGCAGAGAGCGCAGACAGGGCAAACGATGGAGGACTATGGGCACACAGCAGTCCTGGGCCCCCACAGGTTCTGGCAGCAAGTGACTCCTACAGCAAAGGGTCAACAAAGTTGGAAAAAGGGGAGTTCCAGTGTCTGGAAAGCAGAACTGACAATATGGATCTACAAGTCCCAGCAGTCTTTGTGTCCAGAAAACAGCACACTGTCCATATTGAACTATTAGTCTCAGCAGCTCTATGCACCTTCTAGTTTTCATCTAATGAAACCTGTAGCCATGATTTCCTCTATGTCCATCATGGGAGTAAGCTCAGAATCGTCTGACACTTTACTCAATAAAGGGATATTATATGGTAGTTTGGACTCTGCCAAAACCTTTTTTTACCAAATTGTCGGGCTGAGGCGGCTGGCTTTATTCTGGTACAGGACACAATAACGTCTGTGCTACATGCTAAGCCAAGCCTCATCCCATACCTCCTTGGTGGGCACAGGAACATACAGATCAATTATGCAGATACACTTTCCTCTTTACACATGGCCTTTGAATTAGAGATTGTTGCTTTTACAAAAAAAAAAAAATCGAAATTTCCTGTCATCCTTTCATTGCAGGGTCCTGGAACACAATAGGAAGTGCGAGGGTATTTCAGGTTTGAGGAAATTTGCCTCCCATTACAAGTGTCACCTTAACAAGTTAATAAATCTCCCTTTTCCTGTTTTAATGCCAACTGGAAAATTTAAGATTTCCTGTAATTTCCTAACTCACATTTCCTATTTCTTCAATACAAAAGGTTGCCGTGACCCGGATTCGAACCGGGGTTGCTGCGGCCACAACACAGAGTACTAACCACTATACGATCACGGCAGACGAGCCAGGTAGGAGTCGAACCTACAATCTTCTGATCCGTAGTCAGACGCGTTATCCATTGCGCCACTGGCCCTGTTACTGCACTATGCCCTTAGGCCTTGACATTAGTCTAGTCATTGCCTGACCTCTCTAAATCTGTTCATTTGTTGTGTTGTACATCTTCCTGTACTAACATGCTGTTCTTATCCACTGAATTTAAGTGTTGATTATAAGGTTAAGTGCATTGTCCTCTTCCTCCCATGTGACAGTGCCAATGCTTGGTTGGAGGCACCTAGCAGTGTCATGTGGGGGAGGGGAGAAAGTTTCCAACCTTAAAGTGGTGTTTCCACCAAAAAAAAAAAAAAAAAATTGCTTAAAATTCATAAAAATAATAAAAAAAAAAAAAAATTGGAAAAAAAACAATTTTTTACTCACCTCTAAATGCCTGTTGCTAGAGGGTCCCTCGTAGTCTGCCTCCTTCAGTGCCCGGGCACTGACATCACTTCCCCCCAGTCATCTGGGACACGTGACAGGTCCCAGATGACTGCGCGGCATATCATGGCGCCGCTCGTGCATGCGCAGTGGGTGCCCAGCTGTGAAGCCACAGCCGGGTGCCCACAGTAAGAATGCCGGCGCCACGAGAGTAGCGGTGAACGAGGGGGGGCTTCGTTCTCCCGCATCGCTGGACCCTGGGACAGGTAAGTGTCCGATTATTAAAAGTCAGCAGCTGCAGTATTTGTAGCTGCTGACTTTTACATTTTTTTTTGGGGGGGGCACTCCACTTTAAGCTTAAATGTTTCTCTGAAATTTTTTGGTGGTTGTAGCTAATAAAGATAGCAAAGATTGAAGTCTGCGCCCAATAGAGAGGTATTAGGAGTCTTCTTAAGCAGGGAGATTTTTTATTTTTAAAATCTGGTTCCAGTATATAGATTGCAAAAATATTATATTATATAATATTTATATATTTAATGGAATATGTTTTAAAGCGGGACTGTACTGAAATTTTTTTTTTTAAAAGCCAGCAGCTACAAATACTGCAGCTGCTGACTTTTAAAAAATGGACACTTACCTGTTCCAGGGTCCAGCGGTGTCGGCAGCAGAGGCCGATCGATCGCTCGGCTCTCTGCTGTAGCCGGCGCCATTCTCGGTGAGGGAATCAGGAAGTGGCTTCGCTTCCCGATTCCCTACTGCGCATGCGCGAGTCGCGCGGCGCAATGAGAATGTTCAGCGCTGTCTGTCGGGACACGTGTGTGTCCCGGCAGACAGCACGCCGGGACAGGAAATGACGTAAACTCCCGTGGGAGTCTATGCCCGGAAGTGGGTGCAGATACCTGTCTTAGACAGGTATCTGCACCCCCCTCCCCCCTGAAAGGTGCCAAATGTGACACCGGAGGGGGGGAGGGTTCCGAAAAGCGGGAGTTCCACTTTAGGGTGGAATCCCCCTTTAAAAAGAATGATTAGAAATGTTACATTCTGAGCTGTCCGTAGTGCTGAAGCCATAACATTTTACATGTTTACTGTGTAAATGTGACTGGCAGGGAAGGGGTAAACACTAGGGGCGCTGAAGGGATTAACGTATGTTCCCTGGGAGTGATTCTAACTGTGGGGGGAGGGGACTCACAAGGGGAGGAGACCAATCAGTGTTCCTCTGTACTGGGAACACACCATCGTCTCCTCTCCACTGACAGGACGTGGATCTGTGTGTTTACACACACAGATCCACGTTCCTGCTGTGTTCCCGGGCAATCGCGGTTGCCCGGTGGACATCGCGGCCGCCGGGCATGCACACCAGGTCCCGATCGACACCCCGGGCGGCGCGCGTGCGCCCCCTAGATGGCCGGAAAAGGGAGGACGTCATATGACGTCCACCCAGGATGGGAGATCCACCTTGTGGATGTCATATGACAGTGGGCGGGGTTGAAGTGGTTAAAAATGTCCCCCTCCTATCTATGCTGCCCAACCTGTGTAAAAAATGTGTATACTTAACTATTTTCAGCCTGTTCTGGTCCAGTCATGTGATCCGTAGCTTTGGCACCCCGGTGTCAGTCAGCAGCGGCTGAAGGGGAGAGGGAGGGACAACAGTGGCTGCGACATGGGAGCCTACGAATGATGCCACTGTTCCCAGTATTCCCAGACATAGTCCAACACTCCCTCCTCTCCACTGGAAGCGTGAAGGCGATATGTAGTTCACACACACATATGTAAGCAGTGTTTGCACCACACATGTGAGGTATCCCCGCAAACGTTATACCGAGAGCAATAATTCTAGTGCCAGACCTTCTGTGTAACTCCAAACTGGTAACCTGTAAAGGCTTGTAAAGCATCGGGTATGGAGATTTTTAAGTACAGTATTTTGGCGCCCTTCCATGAGAGTGCGCAATTTTAAAGCATGACCTGTGAGATACCTATTTACTTGGCGCAACGTCATCTTTTTTATTTTACCAAACAATTGAGTATTGTGTTTTTGTACATTAAAATTCACTAAAGTGTATTGTTTCTAAAAATATTGCATTTGAAAATGTGCTGCGCAAATACAATGCGACATAAAAAAAAACACCCACCATTTTATTCACTAGGGCCTCTGCTTAAAAAATATATAATATTTGGGGGTTCTAAGTAATTTTCTAGCAAAAAAAAGCTGATTTCTACACTTATGTAAGAAGTGTTATAATAGGCTTGGGAAGCCAGTGGTTGTCCTCACCAAAAGACTTTAGGCCCGTACACACGATCGGACTTTCCGACATAAAATTTTGGATGTCAGGCTGTTGGCGGACAATCTGACCGTGTGTCTGCTCCATTGGGCAATTGTAGGCTAGCATGTTTTCACATTTTCAGCCAACAAATGTGTGTTGTCGAACTTTCCGATCGTGTGTACACAAGTCCATCGGACAAAAATCCAAAGTACAAACACGCATGCTTGGAAAGCAAGGAGGAGCCAGAAGCGGTCGGTCTTGTAAACTAGCATTCGTAATGGAGAATTAACATTGGTGACGTGGCAAATTATGAAATCTCCAAATGCAGCGCACAATTCTCTTCTTCTTTAATGGGATAGTAATAAAGCTGCTTTGCTGGTGATACTGATGGAGTTATTGCAATCTAATTTTCAAAGGCTTTTTTTTTCTAGTGATATCAAGAATAATATTAATATGCTTTTTTTTTAATTTGGGCAAGTTAGCACAACACTATTATCCCGTAGATTTTAAAATCAAAAATACAACTATGTTGGTGTCCCTTGTCAATTTTACATTGTATTTTTTTTAAATGTAACTGCCGACTCCCAAACTGTCATTTAAAGTAAAACACATAGCCAAGTAGTATTCTCTACAGTCTTTTTTATTGTGCATTAAAAATATAAAATTAGACATGCTGTCTGCCAATAGAACTTAACCAAAAAGTGCATTCTATGCATCCAAAAATATAGAAAATATACCAAATCAAATCATTATTCAACCAAAAAAATTATTTCAAAGCAATAAATTCAAGGCCAATAATAAATAACACGTTATCTCCTCCAATGTCTGGTTGATGAATGGCCATTCAGAAACGAACTGAAAAGCGCGAAATGAAAAATGTGAAATGAAAAGCACGAATCAACACTCACTAAACTTCTACTAACACGAAATTAGCAGAAGGAGCCCAAAGGGTGGCGCTAAAGAGCTGAAAAAGCACGTAGTACGTCACTACAATCCTAATTGTTGGCCAATAATTGTGTGGCATTTTGTATGCAAGATAAGTTTGGGCCAACGCCCTTCGGACAAAATTCCACAGATTTGTTGGCCACCGTGACCCGGATTCGAACCGGGGTTGCTGCGGCCACAACGCAGAGTACTAACCACTATACGATCACGGCATTGTCGACGAGCCAGGTAGGAGTCGAACCTACAATCTTCTGATCCGTAGTGCAGACGCGTTATCCATTGCGCCACTGGCCCTGCACTGATTTTCCGACGGGAAATGTTGGATGTCAGGCTGTTGGCCGACAATCCAACCGCGTGTACGCTCCATCGGACAATTGTTGTCGGACTTTCCGCCAACAAATGTTGACTAGAATGTTTTCAAATTTTCCGCCAACAAATGTGTGTTGTCGGATTTTCTGATTGTGTGTACACAAGTCCGTCGGACAAAAATCCAAAGTACAAACACGCATGCTCGGAAGCAGAAGAGGTCGGTCTTGTAAACTAGCATTTGTAATGGAGAATTAACATTGGTGACGCAGCAAATTATGAAATCTCCAAATGCAGCGCACAATTCTCTTCTTCTTTAATGGGATAGTAATGAAGCTGCTTTGCTGGTGATACTGATGGAGTTATTGCAAATTAATTTTCAAAGCCTTTTTTTTTTTTTTTCTAGCGATATCAAGAATAATATTATTATGCTTTTTTTTATTTTTTTTATTTGGGCAAGTTACCAGAACACCATTATCCCGTAGTTTTTAAGATGAAAGATACAACTATGTTGGTGTCCCTTGTCAATTTTACATTGTATTTTTTTTCTAATGTAACTGCCTACTCCCCAACTGTCATTTAAAGTAAAACACATAACCAAGTATTATTCTCCACAAAAAAAATTAAATAAAAAAAAATTAGACATGCTATCTGCCAATAGAACTTAAAGAGGAAGTAAACCCTAGATTAAGGCTTACCTGTAGGTCCAATAAATATCTCCTAAACCTACACGGTTTAGGAGATATTTACCAAAAGACAGGCACAGGCATGTGCCATAGACAGCGGCGCACAGGCGAGCTGAGTGTGCCGCTCTCAACGGCGATATGCCGTGAGTGGCGGCTCCCGTGCGCATGCGCGGGAGTGAGACCCACCAAGAAGATGGAGGCTCCGTACACAAGGGGGCAGCGGTGACTTCGCTGGCTCCTGTGTCAGGTAAGTGACACATAATGGTCTTCTATCCGATGCATAGTAGTCCATTATGCTTTACCTTTGCAGGGAAACAAAGAGGAAGTAAACCAGACAGCGGTGCCTGTCTTTTGGTAAATATCTCCTAAACCGTGTAGCTTTAGGAGATATTTATTGGACCTACAGGTAAGCCTTAATCTAGGCTTACCTGTAGGCCAAAGTGGTTTGTAAGGGTTTACAACCACTTTAACCAAAAAGTGCATTTTATGCATCCAAAAATATAGAAAATATACCAAATCAAATCATTATTCAACCAAAAAATTAATTTCAAAGCAATAACTCCAAGGCCAATAATAAATAACACGTTATCTCCTTCGATGTCTGGTTGACGAACGGCCGTTCAGAAACGAACTGAAAAGCGTGAAATGAAAAACGCGAAAAGAAAAGGGCGAATCAACACTCACCAAACTTCTACTAACACGAAATTAGCAGGAGGAGCCCAAAGGGTGATGCTAAGGAGCTGAAAAAAACACGTAGTACGTCACTACGTTCGTAATTGTTGGCTAACAACAAGACAAGTTTGGCCCAACGTCCTTCAGACAAAATTCCACAGATTTGTTGGCCAACAATCCGATCGTGTGTACGAGGCATTTCCCTCTATTCCTGTTTAAGTGACAACTGGAAAGTTGTAGATTTCCTAACCCTGCCTACTCTTTCCAAAAGTCATGCCGTGACCCGGATTCGAACCGGGGTTGCGGCGGCCACAACACAGAGTACTAACCACTACACGATCACGGCACAGTTGATGGGCAAGGTAGGAGTTGAACCTGCAATCATCTGATTCGTAGTCAGACATGTTATCCATTGCACCCAGGGGCGTAACTATAGGGGGTGCAGCAGTCGCGAGCGCAACCGGGCCCTGTGCTGCAAGGGGCCCATGCTGCCCCCTCTACATATGGCCGGTGGCAGCATAGGCGGTTAGGCACCGGGCGCACGGGTGGCTGGAGGTGACTAGCAGAGCTCCATGCTCGACTACCGCACTGGCTGCTCTTTAGTTGTGCATTCCCCACACAACCTGTGTCCTCTGCCGCTCCTCTGGGTCCCCCTCTCCTGCTCCATGCAGTGCTGCTCGGTCTGGTGTCTGTCCTCCCCAGCCAGAGTCCCGCCCCCTGAGTCCGGCTCACACTGCACTGCATGCTTCTCCCGGGCAAACAAACTTTAAGCACACAGATGCAGTGCAGCCCTATGAGAGCCAGCTCCCCAAAGGATACCACAGGCTTGTCTGCCAGCACCCCCCCTCCTCCCCGTCATACACAGATGTTGACAGGTCTTTCTGGGAGATCTGTCCTGGGGACAGGGACCCCTTCTCACCTGGGGACAGGGACCCCATCGCCAATGGGGACCCCATCTCCCCTAGGAACAGGACCCACTTCTCCCCAGAGGACAGGGACCCCATTTCCCTTGGGGGCAGGAACCCCTTCTAAAAATAATAAAAAAACTGCCGATACCAGTGGTGGAACTACAGGGCTCACAAAAGTCGTACCCGTGACCGAGCCCTGGAGTTCCACCACCGGACTCGGAAGGAAGGGCCTCGGCTGGGGTTCAGGGGGGCCCTCAATGGTTTCTTGCACCGGGGCCCTGAAGGTTCTAGTTACGCCACTGATTGCACCACTGGCCCTGCTGCTGCCTTATCAGCGGGAGGGGAGAATGTCCTCAGCTCTGTGTGGCCTTGAATGTCACACCCACATTTTTTGGTGGCTGTAGCTATTAAAGATAATGAAGATTGGTATCAATGCCCAATAGAGAGCCAAGTATTAGGAGTCTTCTTTTGCAGGGAAATTAACTTTTTTAAATGTTTTAAAAACTTTGTTCCTGTATATGGATGCAAAAGTTTTATGACATGGGAGGAGCCGCAAATGGTGGTGCTTCTTTTTTTGACAGTACTCTATGATGACTGTGGTTTGTAGCTTTGGTCGGTTCAAGTAGATTCTCTATAATGACTTATGTCTACGGGCATTTGATTGCGTCCAAACTACTTTTGGGTAAATGTAACGACAATGATTTGAAATGTGTCCTTACTGATAATATAGAAAAGCTTCACACAGTTTAAACTTTTATATGAACCCCTTGAGTCTTGAGGCCATGTTCTTCCTAAAGCCTAGAACATACGGGCCGGGCGTTCATAAAAAACGGCCAACATTCGGGCCGGGCGTTCATAAAAAACGGCCAACATTCGGCCCATGTGTAAAGTAGCCGGTCCGACAGAAGCCAGGCGTTTGGCAGTTTCACCAACGCAGTTTAACGAAAGCAGGATAACTAAAGCTGAAAGAAGATAGAACACAAACTTTGGTCAACTCTGTGATTACAGGCAAGTCAGCAGCTGATATTAAGCTAGATTTCCACTCTCTATCATGTTCCTTCTGCTCTTCCTTCTAACATCCGTGTCTTCTATCCTCAAATTATCTTTACTCTACCCCTCCTCTCTACCCTGCAGCATTCACATATCTCCCTGGCTCCTATCCTCTCCCTACTACTCTACCCATCATCTCCTGCTTTTGCTATATCCACGTTCTGACAGAAACACCAGGACCACTAAACACGTGCGCTTATGCACATCCCACTCCCATCTTGCCTTCCTCACCCTCCTCCTTCTCCTGGTCTCGGGTGACATTTCACCTAATCCTGGTCCGCCATTTTCCAACTGCAAGCCACATACCCTATACCCCACCCCCTCTGGCAACCACTGCAATCCAGTCAGCTTAATTTCTATACCACTGCTTCCTCAAAGCAGCCCACCAATCTCATGCGCCCTCTGGAATGCCCGTTCAATCTGTAACAAGCTTACATCTATACATGACCTCTTCATCTCTCATGGCTTTAACATACTCACCATAACTGAAACCTGGCTTCAAAATTTGGACACTGCTTCTCCTGCTGCCCTATCCCATGGTGGCCTCCATTGGACTCACTCCCCCAGACCTAATGGACAGAAAGGAGGTGGAGTTGGATTCCTTCTATCCCCACAAAGCACCTTCCAAGTCCTTCCTATCCCTCCCTCTCTATCCCTCCCTTCTTTTGAGATGCACTGTATCCGTCTGTTTTCTCCTATTTCTCTGAGGATTGCAGCAATTTATCGGCCTCCCGGACCGGTATCGCGCTTTCTTGATGACTTTGCTGCCTGGCTACCCTACTTTCTCTCCTCTGAAATACCCACTATAATTCTTGGTGACTTCAACATTCCTGTCAATGTTAACAGCCCAACTACAGCTAAACTTCTCAACTTAACCTCTTCTTTTGACCTAACCCAATGGACACATACATCCACCCACTCCAATGGTAATACCCTTGACCTTGTATTCTCCCATCTCTGCAATCCCTGCAACCTCACGAACACCCCCTTTCCACTCTCTGATCACAACCTCATCAGTTTCACTGTAGCCTTGCCTCCAACCAACCATCCCTCCAAGCAGCAAACAATTACTTGTAGAAATCTTCGCCACTTTAACCCATCTCTTCTCTATTCTGCTACTGACCATCTATATGACATAATCTCTCCCCTGTCCTGTCCTGACCTGGCCACCTCTGTCTACAACAGTTCACTCTCATCATCACTAGATGCACTTGCTCCGCTAACCACACGCAGAATCAGGCCCCGACCGTTACAACCATGGCAAACTGACAACACTAGAAATCTCAAGAGACATTGCCGTGCTCTTGAACGACTGTGGCGTAAAACCAAATGCCTGCACGACTTCACCCTATATAAATCTGCCCTTCTAAAATACATTCCTGCCTCCATGCTGCCAAACAAACCTACTTTGGCTCTCTTATTAATACCTTGTCATCCAGTCCCCGTCGGCTCTTCTCAACCTTTAACTCTCTGCTTCGTCCCCCACCCCCTCTACCCACTAACTCACTCACTGCCCAAGAGATTGCCAATCACTTCAAAGATAAGATTGATGCAATTCGTGAGGATACCTCCACTGTGCGTACACCTTCCCTACCCAACATACCTTGCCTAACGACACTTTCAACACTCTCCTCCTTTGAATTGGCTACTATTGAAGAGGTTACAAAACTTTTCTCAGATGCCCAACCTACTACGGTCACCCTCTTCTTCTATCCTATGCTCCCTCACTCACATATTCAATCTCTCCCTCTCTAGTGGCACCTTCCCCTCCCCTCTAAAACAGGCCCATCTCATTGCTCCCATTCTCCTCTAAACTTCTAGAGCGCTTAGTCTACAACCGTCTTGGCTCCTACCTCAGTGAAAATAACCTTCTTGACCCTTTACAGTCTGGCTTTCGCTCGCAGCACTCCACGGAAACTGCCTTACTAAAACTCACTAATGATTTACTAACTGCTAAATCCAACAGCCAGTACTCCATACTCCTACTTGACCTCTCTGCAGCCTTTGATACTGTTGACCACCCGCTCCTTCTCAATAAACTCCATTCCCTTGGCCTCAAAGATTCTGCTCTATCCTGGTTCTCTGCCTATCTATCACAACGCTCCTTCAGTGTTACCTACAACTCAGTCTCCTCCTCTCCGTTGCCCCTTTCTGTGGGGGTCCCCCAAGGCTCTGTTCTTGGACCCCTTCTCTTCTCCATCTACACCTCCTCCCTTGGTCACTTGATAACCACCCACGGCTTCCAATACCACTTATACGCTGATGACACCCAAATCTATCTGTCTACTCCTCACCTCACTCCTTTAGTCTCCTCTCGCATTACTAACTTACTAACTGACATCTCATGGATGTCGCACCACTTTCTTAAATTAAATCTCTCTAAAACTGAGCTATTAATATTCCCCCCTGCCCGTGCCCCCCTCCCTGACTTTTCCGTCAAAATCAACAATGCAACCATCAGTCCCTCCCCTCACGCCAGGGTACTCGGTGTAATCCTAGACTCGGACCTGTCATTTCAGCCTCAAGTCCAATCGCTGTCAAGTTTGTAGACTTCACCTCCGTAACATCTCTAAAATTCGCCCCTTTTAACAAATGACACCACCAAGCTCCTCATTGACTCCCTTGTTATCTCTCGCCTTGACTATTGCAACTCCCTTCTCATTGGCCTGCCTCTCCATAGGCTCTACCCTCTTCAGTCTGTCATGAATGCTGCAGCCAGACTTATCCACCTTACCAACCGTTCAGTGTCTGCCAACCCTCTCCTCCAATCCCTACACTGCTCCCAATCACCCAGCGAATTAAATCAAAATACTAACCACAACTTACAAAGCCATCCACAGCTCTGCCCCAGCTACATCACCAATCTTGTCTCCAAACATATCCCAAACCGTCTTCTCCGCTCTTCTCAAGATTGCTGTACTAATGTTGGATCGTTATTACAGCAGCTTCAGGCGATCCCTGAAAACTCATCTCTTCAGGGAAGCCTATCATGTCTCCAACTAATCTTCTACCACTTCCATCAGCTCATTCCCCAAGTTACAACCTTTTGTATCACCTCCCCACCCTATTAGATTGTAAGCTCTTCTGAGAGGGCCCCCTTAATCCTCTTGTATTTTATTGTATTATAACTGTATTGTCTCCCTTTTTATATTGTAAAGCGCTGCGTAAACTGTTGGATCGTTATTACAGCAGCTTCGACCGCTGACAAAACTAGTGGTGTGTACTAGGCATTGGGCTGCATTCACACACGATCGCGGGCAGAATAGCGACAGAAAGGATGCGTTTTGAGATGCCATTGCTTCTAATTGAAAACCCAAAAAAATAATAAAAAAACTGCCGATACCAGTGGTATTCTCGCACAGTAAATCGCACTGCAATTGCAGAAAATTGGTATGCTGTCGACCCAAAAGCAGCTTATGTTCCTTTTTGAGCAACAAGCATCATGCATTGTGATTTGCCACAATTGTACTGCGATTTAACGCACAACAATCATGGCAAAATTGCGGAAGTAATGGCACTGCAAATACTTCCCGCATTTTGCAGCCATTTGAAATCCAGAGGCGGAAGCAGATACCTGTCTAATACAGGTATTTTGCTCCCACTTCCGGGCATAGACAGCCGATCCCCCCCCCCCCCCCCCCTGTCTTCTGGGAGACACACAGGTCCCAGAAGACAGCAGGGACCAGTGAGATCGCGCAGAGCGAGTCGCACATGTGCAGTAGGGAACCAGGAAGTGAAGCCGCAAGGCTTCACTTCCTGATCCCCTTACTGAAGATGGCGACACCTCCACCCCAGAGCTGAAGAGCTGAGGGACGGGTCCACTTCGGGTACCGACATCGCGGGCACCCTGGACAGGTAAGTGTCCTTATTTTAAAAGTCAGCACCTGCAGTATTTGTAGCTGCTGACTTTAAAAAAAAATAAAAAATTAGAAACTCAGCTTTAATCTCCCTTTAGTACCACTTTTTTTCCAGAGGTGTCTCTGTTCTCCGCCTTTTTATCCTTTGTATTCTACCCCAATGTGATTTTTTTTTTTTGGCACAGATAGGGATTTAATTTGGTACTTTTGGTACTTTTGGTAATTTCGGTAGCAAATTTGGATTTATTTCTTGCCCCCAATTAAAGCTGCTCCAGTGGCGCAATCGGTTAGCGCGCGGTACTTATAAGACAGTAACTGGTGAGCAATGCCGAGGTTGTGAGTTCGAGCCTCACCTGGAGCACAGATTTTGGCAGCATTGTGCATTGTTTAGCATTGGCCCGCTGGGGTCCTTTGTTTGAAGCCTATTCTGAAAAGGTGAACTAACACCCCCCACAGCAGGAGTCCCCCATCAGAGCCCCACCCCCCACAGCAGGAGTCCCCATCAGAGCCCCACCCCCACAGCAGGTGTCCCATCAGAGCTCCCCCCCACAGCAGGTGTTCCCCATCAGAGCCCCCCCCACAGCAGGTGTTCCCCATCAGAGCCCCCCCCCCCACAGCAGGTGTTCCCCCATCAGAGCCCCCCCACAGCAGGTGTCCCCATAGATCAGTACCTGTCCAATAGATCCCCTTAGCTCGGGTGCGCTGGGAGCAGAAGCACCGTGCACGTTGCAGGGGGACGGGGCATACGTGGCATCTTTGGTTACTAGGAGGGTGGCACTCAAACAGCATTTCTGGGAGTGCACTGGATGATTGGCAGCAGCTCCGGCCAACCCAGAAGAGAAGAGCCGAAACACCAGAGGGGCGAGGCAGACAGGAGACTGCTCCACGTGCAACGGACAGAAAGATTAGTGGAGTCTAGTACCGGAACGTGTCCCAGTACTAGGCTCCACAGCAGTACTCAGACAGCACGGATTCCGGACAACCAACCCAAAATGAATCGACAATCAGCCGGTTCATGCTAAAGAGGCCGAAATTCGATCTGTCTATGGCCGGTATTTATGTAGAATCATTATTTACTTGCCGCAACGACATCTTTTTTATTTTACCAAACAATTAAGTATTGAGTTTTTCTGCATTAAAATTCACTAAAGTGTATTGTTTCTAAAAATATTGTATTTGAAAAAGTGCTACGCAAATACAATGTGACCAAAAAAGTGCAACACCCACCATTTTATTCTCTAGGGCCTCTGCTTAAAAAATATATAATATTCGGTGGTCTAAGTAATTTTCTAGCATAAAAAAAGCTGATTTCTACACTTATGTGAGAAGTGTTATAATAGGCTTGGGAAGCCAGTGGTTGTCCTCACCAAAAGACTTTAGGCCCGTACACACGATCGGACTTTCCGACGGGAAATGTTGGATGTCAGGCTGTTGGCAGACAATCCAACCGTGTGTCTGCTCCATCGGACAATTGTTGTCGGACTTTCCACCAACAAATGTTGACTAGAATGTTTTCAAATTTTCTGCAAACAAACGTGTGTTGTCAGATTTTCTGATTGTGTGTACACAAGTCCGTCGGACAAAAATCCAAAGTACAAATACGCATGCTCGGAAGCAGAAGCGGTCGGTCTTGTAAACTAGCATTTGTAATGGAGAATTAACATTGGTGACGTGGCAAATTATGAAATCTCCAAATGCAGCGCCCAATTCTCTTCTTCTTTAATGGGATAATAATGAAGCTGCTTTGCTGGTGATACTGATGGAGTTATTGCAAACAAATTTTCAAAGGCTTTTTTTTTTTTTCTAGCGATATCAAGAATAATATTATTATGCTTTTTTTTTTTTATTATTTGGGCAAGTTACCACAACACTATTATCCTGTAGTTTTTAAGATGAAAGATACAACTATGTTGGTGTCCCTTGTCAATTTTACATTGTATTTTTTTTAAATGTAACTGCCTACTCCAAAACTGTCATTTAACCGGTTCCCGACCGGCGCACAACGATATACGTCGGCAGAATGGCACGGACAGGCAGGAGGGTGTATATATAAGTCCCTCCTTAATGCCGTCCGTGCCATCGGGAGCTCGCCGGGAGCGGCGCGCTCCCGCGCCAGTCGGGACCCCTGTGAGGCCGGTCGCGGGTCCCGCGAACTCGATCGCCGCGGGGACACCCGCGATCGTCTCACGTGAAGGCTGAACGGGGAGATGCGGAAATAGACAGCATCTCCCTGTTCTGCCTAGCAACTAGTGACGCCGATCTCTGCTCCCTTTGATTGGAGCAGAGATCAGCATTCACTAGCTGACGGCCACGCCCCCCCACAGTAAGAGACACACCCCTAGGCATACTTAACCCCTACACTGCCCCCTTGTGGTTAACCCCTTCACTGCCAGTGTCATTTATACAGGAATCAATGCATTTAAATAGCGTTGATTGCTGTATAAATGACAATGGTCCCAAAAATGTGTCAAAAATGTCCTATGTGTCCGCCATAATGTCGCAGTCACAATAAAAATCGCTGATCGCCGCCATTACTAATAAAAAAAATATTAATAAAAATGCTATGAAAATATCCCCTATCTTGTAAACGCTATAACTTCTGCGCAAACCAATCAATAATCGCTTATTGCGATTTTTTTAACCAAAAATATGTAGAAGAATACGTATCGGCCTAAACGGAGGAAAAAAAATGTTTTTTTATATATTTTTGGGGGATATTTATTATAGCAAAAAATTTAGTTTGGGAGCCACGTCGCACAACCGCCCAATTGTTAGTTAAAGCGACGCAGTGCCGAATCGCAAAAAGGGGCCTGGTCCTTTGGCTGCAAATTGGTCCGGTCTGAAAGTGGCTAAAGTAAAACACATAGCCAAGTATTATTCTCCACAAAAAAATAAAAAGCATAGTAGTCCATTATGCTTTACCTTTGCAGGGAAACAAAGAGGAAGTAAACCAGACATCAGTGCCTGTCTTTTGGTAAATATCTCCTAAACCGTGTAGGTTTAGGAGATATTTATTGGACCTACAGGTAGGCTTACCTGTAGGCCAAAGTGGTTTGTAAGGGTTTACAACCACTTTAACCAAAAAGTGCATTTTATGCATCCAAAAATATAGAAAATATACCAAATCAAATCATTATTCAACCAAAAAAATGATTTCAAAGCAATAACTCCAAGGCCAATAATAAATAACACTTTATCTCCTTCGATGTCTGGTTGACGAATGGCCGTTCAGAAACGAACTGAAAAGCGTGAAATGAAAAATGCGAAAAGAAAAGGGCGAATCAACACTCACCAAACTTCTACTAACACGAAATTAGCAGAAGGAGCACTGTAATGGATCTCAGACTAAAATGTCTGAACCGAGTTATCTGCACCTGGTCTAATTTCAAAGTATTCATGCATGCATGGTAAAGTGACACACTGACACACGCTGTTCAAAGTGAAACTTCCTCTGTATTGCTCTGGGCACATAGCCCCCTTTATAGCAAAAAGATGACTCATTGTTTGCAAAGACATATTCAAAGTCTAAATTGTGTTGTCATCTGTGGATTGGAAGACTCTTATCAAGGTGTTTCATCTTCCAGTAATATTCATCCAAGTCTGTCTGGTGTTGTGGTGCTAAAGAGCCGAACAACAAACACGTAGTATGTCACTACGTTCGTAATTGTTGACAAACAACAAGACAAGATTGGCCCAATGTCCTTGGGACAAAATTCCACGGATTTGTTGGCCAGCAATGCGATTGTGTGTACGAGGCATTTCCCTCTATTCCTGTTTTAGTGACAGCTGCAAAGTTGTAGATTTCCTAACCCTGACTACTCTTTCCAAAAGAAGAGCATGCCGTGACCCGGATTCGAACCGGGGTTGCTGCGGCCACAACACAGAGTACTAACCACTATACGATCACGGCACAGTTGATGGGCCAGGTAGGAGTTGAACCTGCAATCATCTGATCTGTAGTCAGACACGTTACCCATTACACCACTGGCCCTGCTGCTGCCTTATCAGCGGGAGGGGAGAATGTCCTCAGCTCTGTGTGGCCTTGAATGTCACATCCACATCTTTTGGTGGCTGTAGCTTTTAAAGATAATGAAGATTGGTATCAATGCCCATAGAGAGATAAAGTATTAGGAGTCTTCTTTTGCAGGGAAATTTACTTTTTTTACTTTACTTTTAATTTTTTGTTCCTGTATATGGATGCAAAAGTTTTATGACACGGGAGGAGCCACAAATGGTGGTGCTTCTTTTTTTGACAGTACTCTATGATGACTGTGGTTTGTAGCTTTGGTCGGTTCAAGTAGATTCTCTATAATGACTTATGTCTATGGGCATTTGATTGCGTCCAAACTACTTTTGGGTAAATGTAACGACAATGATTTAAAATGTGTCCTTACTGATAATATAGAAAAGCTTCACACAGTTTAAACTTTTATATGAACCACTTGAGTCTTGAGGCCTTTTTCTTCCTAAAGCCTAGGACACACGGGCCGGGCGTTCATGAAAAACAGGCCAACATTCGGCCCATGTGTAAAGCAGCTGGTCCGACAGAAGTCAGGCGTTTGGCTGGCTTCTATCGGATGAGCATAATGGAAAACCAGCAGCCGAACAGCTCCCGATCAGTGCTCTCAGCCAATGACAAGATTGCTGCACTAACGTTGGATCGTTATTACAGCAGCTCCGACCGCAAGTTTTCTTAGTTTCTTTGAATTTTTTTTGCAAACAGGTAATTTTTCTCCCTCACTGATGGGCATTGATAGGCTGCCCTGATGGGCACTGATGAGGCTGCACTGATGGGCACTGATAGCCGGTGTTCTGTCAAGAAGTGCCCGCTATCAAGAAGTGCCTGGGATGTATTGCGCATGCGTCATACGGCACAACAGCTGATTTGACGATCAGCTGGGCTGACGTAACCAGGGCGCATGCACACATCGTAGTAGGTATCTCTCGATGGGAGATACCATTTCACAGGCACAATTTAAACCTATACAAATAGTAGGGGAGACCGTAGTTCTCAGATTGTGCATCGCTACTGCTGAAGGGCGGCTGGTGGCTGTGTTGAAGAGCTGGTTTTGTCTGTGTTGCAAGCCGCCCTGTCACACAGGCAAAACCGTCCCTTCAACACAGCAAACCCGCCCTGCAACACAGACAAAACCGGACCATCAGCACACTGTAAAACCGCCCCGCAACAGCGAGGCACAATGTGAGAACCAGGGGCGAACTGACAACTCATGGGGACCCGGGCAATAGGAGATTATGGGGCTCCTAGGCAATCAGAGATTATGGGGCCACACAGTATACAATCACACAGTATACACACACACAGTATACAATCACACAGTATACACATACATGTACACACAGTATACACAGACATGTTTCTATTGGCTGAGAAGGTACTGGAGAGGTGGGGCAGCTATAATCTCAGGATTTTTTTTTTTTTAATTTATGTTTATTGGTTTTCCATTAAACAGAGAAAAAAATTACAGAACATATCAACATACACGCTTACACATTATAGTCTTGTATTCAGTAACAAATTGCCAGTATTACACCGTGAAGCGGCAGTATCAACACTATAATGCCGAAATAACATTCAAGCCTAATAAGGCTTACAGCTTGTGGCCAAATCTCAGGATTTTTAGACCAAAAGGATGTCGGTAAGGGACATTTCAGAAACAGATGTAAAAAAAACACTGATTTTTACATACTGTCCCTGGTTTTACTTAGGCTGGCAACCCTGATGGGGCCCCCTAGTGGAGAAACGAACTGAAAAGCGTGAAATGAAAAACGCGAAAAGAAAAGCGCGAATCAACACTCACCAAAGTTCTACTAACACGAAATTAGCAGAAGGAGCCCAAAGGGTGGTGCTAAAGAGCTGAAAAAAACACGTAGTACGTCACTACGTTCGTAATTGTTGGCCAACAATTGTGTGGCCGTGTGTATGCAAGACAAGTTTGGGCCAACGCCCTTCGGACAAAATTCCACGGATTTGTTGGCCAACATCCCGATCGTGTGTATGAGGCACTAAAACAATTACTGTTTTAGTGGCAACTGGAAAGTTGTAGATTTCCTGTCATTTCCTAACCCTGCCTACTCTTTCCAAAAGTCATGCCGTGACCCGGGGTTGCTGCGGCCACAACACAGAGTACTAACCACTATACGATCACGGCACAGTTGATGGGCCAGGTAGGAGGTCTGTAGTCAGACACGTTATCCATTGCACCACTGGCCCTGGTGCTGCCTTATCAGTGGGAGGGGAGAATGTCCTCAGCTCTGTGTGGCCTTGAATGTCACACCCACATCTTTTGGTGGCTGTAGCTATTAAAGATAATGAAGATTGGTATCAATGCCTAATAGAGAGCTAAGTATTAGGAGTCTTCTTTTGCAGGGAAATTTACGCTGGGAAAGGCTGCAAATGCCGCTGGGCAGGTTGCTAATTACTTTACTTTTACCTTTTTGTTTCTGTATATGGATGCAAAAGTTTTGACACGGGAGGAGCCACAAATGGTGGTGCTTCTTTTTTTGACAGTACTCTATGATGACTGTGGTTTGTAGCTTTGGTCGGTTCAAGTAGATTCTCTATAATGACTTATGTCTATGGGCATTTGATTGCATCCAAACTACTTTTGGGTAAATGTAACGATAATGATTTAAAATGTGTCCTTACTGATAATATAGAAAAGCTTCCCTTTAACACACAGTTTAAACTTTTATATGAACCACTTGAGTCTTGAGGCCTTTTTCTTCCTAAAGCCTAGGACACATGGGCCGGGCGTTCATAAAAAACGGCCAACATTCGGCCCATGTGTAAAGCAGCCAGTCCGACAGATGCTAGGCGTTTGGCTGGCTTCTATCGGATGAGCATAATGGAAAACCAGCAGCCGACCAGCTCCCGATCAGTGCTCTCAGCCAATGACAAGATTGCTGTACTAACGTTGGATCGTTATTACAGCAGCTTCGACCGCTGACAAAACTAGTGGTGTGTACTAGGCATTGGGCTGCATTCACACACGATCGCGGGGCAGAATAGCGACAGAAAGGATGCGTTTTGAGATGCCATTGCTTCTAATGGAAAACCCAATCGCACCGCGATTCATGCACAGTAAATCGCACTGAAATTGCAGAAAATTGCTATGCTGTCGCCCAAAAGCAGCTTATGTTCCTTTTTGAGCAACAAGCATCATGCATTGTGATTTGCCACAATTGTAGTGCGATTTACCGCACAACAATCATGGCAAAATTGCGGAAGTAATGGCACCGCAAATGCGTCCTGCATTTTGCAGCCATTTGAAATCCCGAGGCGGAATTGCGGCGATTCAGCCCATGATCATGTGTGAATGCAGCCTTAAAGCGGAGTTCCACCCAAAAATGTAACTTCTGCTTTTCGGAATCCTCCCCCCCTCCGGTGTCACATTCGGCACCTTTCAGGGGGAAGGGGGGAGCAGATACCTGTCTAATACAGGTATTTTGCTCCCACTTCCGGGCATAGATAGCCGAGCCCCCGCTGGCATGTCCCCCCCCCCCCCCCCCCCCCCCCCCCCCGCTGTCTTCTGGGAGACACACAGGTCCCAGAAGACAGCAGGGACCAGTGGGATCGCGCAGAGCGAGTCGCGCCTGCGCAGTAGGGAACCAGGAAGTGAAGCCGCAAGGCTTCACTTCCTGATCCCCTTACTGAAGATGGCGGCACCTCCACCCGGGAGCCAAGGGACGGGTCCGCTTCGGGTACTGACATCGCGGACACCCTGGACAGGTAAGTGTCCTTATTTTAAAAGTCAGCAGCTGCAGTATTTGTAGCTGCTGACTTTAAAAAAAAAAAAAATTAGGCGGAACTCTGCTTTAATCTCCCTTTAGTACCAGAGCTTTTTTTTCCAGAGGTGTCTCTGTTCTCCGCCTTTTTTATCCTTTGCATTCTACCCCAATGTGATTTATATATTTTTTAGGCACAGATAGGGATTTAATTAGGTACTTTTGGTAATTTTGGTAGCAAATTTGGATTTATTTCATGGCGCTTATTAGGAATTAAAATTTAAACCGTTGAAAGATATCAAGAGATATATCCGGTAATAATCACAGGTGCTCCAGTGGCGCAATTGGTTAGCGCGCGGTACTTATAAGACAGTTACTGGTGAGCGATGCCGAGGTTGTGAGTTCGAGCCTCACCTGGAGCACAGTTTTTGGCAGCATTGTGCATTGTTTAGCATTGGCCCACTGGGGTCCTTTGTTTGAAGCCTATTCTGAAAAGGTGAACTAACACCCTCCCCACCCCTTACCCCTGTGGGTGATGAGCTGTCACTACCCACACAGCTCTATGGGCAGTCCAGGGATTTGAAATCCCTACTCTTCTTTCAGCACTGCTTTCAGGATGGATCAGATCGACTCTCTATGTAGACGCTTAGAGCTCATCACCCACAAAGGGAAGTACAGCCAGGACTGGGAGGGTGTAGGGTTCACCTTTTCATTTTTGTGAAGCGATCCTCCTGGCCAGGCTTTAAACCGAGGACTCCAGTGCTGCAACGCAGAAGTGCTAAACACTCACTTTTTAACCACTTCCTACTGGGCACTTTTACCCCCCTTCCTGCCCAGGCCATCCTTCAGCTTTCAGCGCTGTCACACTTTGAATGACAATTCATAGCGATTATTGATTGGTTTGCACAAAAGTTATAACGTTTACAAAATTGGGGATAGTTTTATAGCATTTTTATGAATATTTTTTTTTTTATTAGTAATGGCGGCGATCAGCGATTTTTATTGTGACTGCGACATTATGGCGGACACATCGGACATTTTTGACACATTTTTTGGGACCATTGTCATTTATACAGAAATCAGTGCTATTTAAATGCACTGATTCCTATGTAAATGACACTGGCAGTGAAGGAGTTAACCACTAGGGGGCGGGGAGGGGTTACGTCCATGTGTGCGTGTTTTTTTTACAGAAGGGGGTGTGGCTTTACGGTTGACGTCACTGAGCGGCTTTCCCGATGACAGGGAACAGCCGATCGGTGACAGGCAGTGTAGGAAGCACGGGGAGAGGTTTGTTTACACAGACCTCTCCCCGTTCTTCAGCTCTGTGACCCGATCACGGGACACCAGCGGCGATCGGGTCCGCTGGTCCCGCGCCCGCGATCACGGAGCTCAGGACCTGGGTAAAGGGCAACGTACCTGTACGTTGATCTGCCCAGCCGTGCCATTCTGCTGACGTAAATGTGCAGGAGGCGGTCCTTAAGCGGTTAAAAAAAAAACACATTTCTTCGTCAGTTTAGGCCAATATGCCAATATGTATTCTTCTGCATATTTTTGGTAAAAAAAAAAAAATTCCAATAAATATATATTGATTTTTTTGCCCAAAAGTTATAGCATCTACAAAATAAGGGGATATATTTATGGCAATTTTATTTTATACTAGCAATGGCGGTGATCAGAAATTTTTAGTGGGACTGCGACATTGCGGCAGACAGATCGGACACTTTTGACACATTTTTGGGACCATTGACATTTATACAGCGATCAGAGCTAAAAATAGCCACTGATTCGTTTACTGTATAAATGTCACTGGCAGGGAAGGGGTTTACACTAGGGGGCGATCAAGGGGTTAAATGTGTTTCCTGGGAGGTGTTTCTAACTGTGGGGGGAGGGGACTGACTGAAGTGCATTATTTCTTATATTACATTGAAATGTCACTGATGATTGAAGCGCCATCACCAGGTGTTTGGAGTATCTTTATCTGCTTTATCTACCTTCTTTCTTTCCTTCCATCTATCTCCTTCTTCCCTCCCTATCTCTTTCTCTTTCTTTCTTTCTGCCTCCATCCCTCTCTTCCTTCTCCCCCATCCCTCTTTCACCTCAGACTCTAACCACACCCCCTTTAAGCCACGCCCAATATTTAGTTTAGAACACGGCCACATTTTTCCACCCCTAGCTACACCACGCCTACAAATTAATGCCCCCCCCCCCCCCCCCCCCGCCTACAGACAAAAAAAGTGTCCCTATACATTTTTTGAGAATGTTGGCAACTATGCAGTATAAGTGTGGTGGGCGCTCCTGAAGCGGTTAAACTAGATCCGCTTTAACTTTTCAGCTTCTACCAAAAACGAAAACACCAGTTTTAAGTGGACTGAGCCTTTAATGTTCTGGGATTTCTTCATCAATAGAAATCAAATACGGAAAATAAAATGTCAACAGTTGGATTATGCCTGCATGGTGAGACCGTCATCTTATTTCTGTGGCTGTGAGGTGAGTATAGTCTCAGATAATAAATTATTATTTCTGTGGCTGAATATAGATTTGGGAGTGCCGAGTTCCAATAGGAGTACTTATATAAACTATGTGTGCAGAGCTTTGTTTACAAGATCCCAAGTATGTACAGATGGATTCATTTCACCGACTGAGAACTGGAGACACACCCCATAGTTCCCCTACCCTAATCCAAGAGCACACGACTGAGAACTGGAGACACACCCCATAGTTCCCCTACCCTAATCCAAGAGCACACGACTGAGAACTGGAGACACACCCCATAGTTCCCCTACCCTAATCCAAGAGCACACGACTGAGAACTGGAGACACACCCCATAGTTCCCCTACCCTAATCCAAGAGCACACGACTGAGAACTGGGGACACACCTCATAGTTCCCCTACCCTAATCCAAGAGCACACGACTGAGAACTGGAGACACACCCCATAGTTCCCCTACCCTAATCCAAGAGCACACGACTGAGAACTGGGGACACACCTCATAGTTCCCCTACCCTAATCCAAGAGCACACGACTGAGAACTGGAGACACACCCCATAGTTCCCCTACCCTAATCCAAGAGCACACGACTGAGAACTGGAGACACACCCCATAGTTCCCCTACCCTAATCCAAGAGCACACGACTGAGAACTAGAGACACACCCCATAGTTCCCCTACCCTAATCCAAGAGCACACGACTGAGAACTGGGGACACACCTCATAGTTCCCCTACCCTAATCCAAGAGCACACGACTGAGAACTGGAGACACACCCCATAGTTCCCCTACCCTAATCCAAGAGCACACGACTGAGAACTGGAGACACACCCCATAGTTCCCCTACCCTAATCCAAGAGCACATGATCTGTCTAGAGAGAGACTTATTCTTTTCTGCATTTATACAACACTAACACATAGTGAAAAGCTTGTAAATATAGCTATTCAAATCAGTGCATTCTACCAAAGTAGCTTACAATAGAAAGACCTACCAAACACATAGACCAGGGCCAATCTAATCAAATTTCAGTTTGCTTACCTACACTACATTACCAAAAGTATTACAAGCACATGAACTTTAACCGCTTGCCGACCAGCCTCCGTCATTATACTCCGGCAGGTCTGCACGATCCCACGAACCGCCGTAGCTATACGTCAGCTCGCGGGATAGCAGACGCACGCGCCCGCTGCACAGCAGGGGTGCCGATGGTCACAATGACCATCGGCCACGAGCGATCGTGGGCACGAGAGACAGAACACAGAAGTGTGTGTGTAAAGGAAGCCACCTAGCATCCTCTGTTGCTAGGATGCAAGCTGCTTTTGCCCTATAGCGTCCTCAGTTGCTAGGAGGTGGGCAGCTTTTGCTGCCTAGTGTCCTCCGTTGTTAGAATGCAGGGAGTTCCTCAAGGAAGCCACTCAGCACCCTCTGTTGCTAAGATGCAAGCGGCTTCTGCAGCCCAGACTGTATATATTGCTAGGAGGCAGGCAGCTAGCGTCCTTGTGCTGTTAAGATGCAGGTGGCTCTAGTATTCCAACAGTATTCCCACAGAAAATATTTGTGCTGTACATGTGATTGTAAGCACAAACATTTACATGCATACAGTGTAAATAAAGGCTCGGGATGCTGCAAGACTTTACTGATCTTTAACCACTTGCCAATTCTGACACTTCTCTCATATATGTAAAATTCTGTGTTATTTTGCTAGTAAATTACTTAGAACCCGCAAACATTATATATTTTTTTTTTTTATCAGAGGCCTTAGAGCATAAAATAGCAGTTGTTGCAAATGCAGGTTTCTTGTAAAAAATACAGTTTAATTAGTTACAAAAAAAAAAAAAGGAAAAAAAACACAATATATAACCCAATTTATATATTAAAAAATATGAAAGATGATGTTATGCTGAGTAAATAGATACCCATCATGTCACGCTTTAAAACTCGTGGAATGGCGGCAAACTATGGTACTTAATCTCTATAGGTAACACTTTAAAAATGTCTACAAGTTACCAGTTTAGAGTTACAGAGGCGATACCTCACATGTGTGGTTTGAGCACTGTTTACATATGTGGGCATGACCTACTTATGCTTTCACCACTACACACGAGCTCGGGGGGATGGGGGCGCTTAGAATTATTATTTTTTTATTATTTTTTTTTATTCCATTTATTTTTTATATTTACACTGACCCTTTAATTTTTTTATTTTGTTTACCACTTTTATTGCTATTGAAAGAAATGTAAACATCCCTTGCGATAGCAATACAGCATGACAGGTCCTCTTTATGGAGAGATTTGGGGTCTAAAGGATCCCAAATCTCTCCTTGACCTTTAAAAGCAAAGGGTAATAAAAAAAAAAAAAAAAAAAAAAAAGAAAAGATTTTTGTTCTTTTGCTTTAACAAAAGCACAAAAAAGCACCCCTCTTGCCACTCTGACTTTTTCTTGTAGAGAATCGCCAGCTGAAAAAAAAAAAAAAAAAGAATTCTACTAGTGTATAGCCACCTTAACCACTTGCCGACTGGGCCAGAGACAAAATGACGCCCTGGTCTGCAAATGGAATACCGGGGTTATGGCTGCAGCAATATGCCATAACCCTGGTATTTTCTATTTGCCGACCAGGACGTCATTTGTCTCTGGCCCAGTCGGCAAGTGGTTAAGGTGGCTATACACTAGTAGAATTTTGTTTAAAAATGTTTCACAACATTCATTTAATCTACTGATTTTAGGGTGGAATCAAATTGATGTCCATTTTGGACCGCAGTGATGAGAACATTCCAAGGAGTGGGATGGAAATTCTTTCTTGAACTAACAAATTTCTAACAATTAATGTGCTTTCTGTTCGGTAAAGTCTATTCTTTCCAAAATTTAATGTTAAAAGCCAATGAAGTCGTTGAAAGAACTGAAAATTTTCATATGAATTTGTGTGCAAATTTTTGTTTGAAAATTTGCTGGGAAATCTATTTGTGTACAGCCAGCTTAATTATATTATACAGAATTTATAAAGAGCCAACAGTTTACGCAGCGCTTTACAATAGGGGAGACAAAACAGTTACGATTTAATAAAATACAAGAGGGCTAAGAAGCCCCTGCTCATAAGAGCTTACAATCTAATAGGGTGGGGCAAGTGGTACAAAAGGTTGTAACTGTGGGGGATGAGCTGATGGAAGTGATAAAAGATTAGTTGGAGGTGTGATAGGCTTCCCTGAAGAGATGGAGTTTTCAGGGATCGCCTAAAGGCAGCCATAGTAAGAGATATCCGGACAGATTGAGATAAAGAGTCCCACAGGATGGGAGAGGCTCTGGAGAAGTCCTGGAGACTAGCATTGGAGGAGGAGACAAGGGAGATGGAAAGCAGGAGGTCTTGGGAGGAACGGAGAGGATGGTTTGGGTAATATTTGGAGACAAGATTGGTGATGTAGCTCAGGGCAGAGTTGTGACTATCTTTGTATATTGTGGTTAGTATTTGGATTTTAATTTGCTGGGCAATTGGGAGCCAGTGTAGGGATTGGCAGAGAGGGGTGGCAGAGGTTGGTAAGGTAGATGAGTCTGGCAGCAGTATTCATGATAGACTGTAGAGGGGATAGCCTATGGAGAGGTAGGCCTATGAGAAGGGAGTTGCAATAGTCAAGGCGAGAGATAACGATGGAGTGAATGAGGAGCTTGGTGGTTTCATTCGTTAAAAGGGGCGAATTTTAGAGATGTTACTGAGGTGAAGTCTACAAGCTTTTGACAATGATTGAATTTGGGGCTTTACGAAGCTGTGTGCATGGGCCCATAGAAAACCATACAACTGCATTCAGATTAGTAAAAAAATAAAAAAAAAAAAAGATTTACTGATAAAAACGCCATGTGTATCACGGCGTTGTAGAGGAGCCCATATAGTAAAGCCATGTCACATTTGACTTTATTGTGCAATATTGATAACTCACTCCATCATCAACCCATTACCATTGTACCAGAGACAAATATAACGCTGTACCTGAAGTTTTTCTAGCAGGCAGTTTTTGGGTCTTTTTGAATGCCCCGCCATAACCTGATTGGTTATCTTGTCTCAGACTCTCAGAGGAATAAAGCAGATAAACTCTCTGTTCCTCCCAGCACTCTGTCCGTCCTGGCAGCTGGGTTTCTTTGCTGTCACCTCTCGGTGTAAGGAACATCTGGTTTTAGTAAGCAGATGTGATGATGGGGGTAGGAAGCTGAGTAAACAGTGCTGGGGGGAAGGGGCCCATTGGAGTGGAATATGTCAGGAATTCAGCCCCCCCCATGGTGATGTCCTCATTAGCCTTCCTCTATAAAGTAGCCCCTCCACTCTGTGCCTCTTTCTAATGCAAACTAACTGGCAACACGTGAACCGTGTAGAAGAGCTTCCATACCCTGACATCCATGGAGCTAGGTCCGCTATTGTTCATAGAGCTGGCTATACACTAGAAGTTCTTCAAACAAACTTCAAATTCTTTGTACATTCAATGACTGGATGAATGTCATTTTGAAAGTAGCTGCCTATTAGCAATTAGACATGTGCACAATAGAAAAATTTGTTTAGTTTCGTTTCTGTTCGTTTCCGTTGATTCGTAACGATTCGTATGTTTGTAAGTGTTCGTATTCGGACTCGTTCGTATTTTCGTAAGAGTTATTTTTTCGTTGATTCGTTTTTCCGTTTAATTTTCATTTATTCGTATTTTCGTATTTTAGTTATATTTTGTATTCGGACGCATTCGTATTTTCGTAGATTTAGTTACATTCGTACTTTCGTAAGATTGATTTATTCGTACTTTCGTAACATTGTTTTCGTAGATTCGTAATCGGAGCATAATTCATAATTTTATGTAATGTGTATGCTATTACATGTTTAACCACTTCAGCCCCGGACCAATTACATGGCATCCCAACATGAGCAGTCAAGCGCCTCGAGGCGATTCAGTTCGCAGTTGCAGCGCTATACAAATCATTCATTCATTCAATTGGCAGCCAAAGGACCAGGCCCCTTTTTGCGATTCGGCACTGCGTCGCTTTAACTGACAATTGCGCACGTCGTGCGACGTGGCTCCCAAACAAAATTGGCGTCCTTTTTTTCCCACAAATAGAGCTTTCTTTTGGTGGTATTTGATCGCCCCTGCGGTTTTTATTTTTTGCGCTATAAACAAAAATAGAGCGACAATTTTGAAAAAAATGCAATATTTTTTACTTTTTGCTATAATAAATATCCCCAAAAAATATATAAAAAAAACATTTTTTTTTTTCCTCAGTTTCGGCCGATACGTATTCTTCTACATATTTTTGGTAAAAAAAATCGCAATTAGCGATTATTGATTAGTTTGCGCAAAAGTTATAGCGTTTACAAAATAGGGGATAGTTTTATAGCATTTTTATTAATATTTTTTTTTTTATTAGCAATGGCGGCGATCAGCGATTTTTATTGTGACTGCGACATTATGGCGGACACATCGGACATTTTTGGGACATTTGTCATTTATACAGAAATCAGTGCTATTTAAATAGCACTGATTCCTATGTAAATGACAGTTGTAGTGAAGGGGTTAACCACTAGGGGGCGGGGAGGAGTCAGTGTGACGTGTTGTGTTTTTTTTTACAGTAGGGGGGCGTGGCTGTACGTCTGACGTCATTGATCGGCGTTCCCGATGACAGGGAACCACCGATCACTGACAGTCAGTGTAGGAAGCGCGGGGAGAGGTTTGTTTACATAGACCTCTCCCCGTTCTTCAGCTCCGTAACCCGATCGCGGGATACCAGCGGCGATCGGGTCCGCTGGTCCCGCGGCCGTGGTCACGGAGCTCCCCCCGGGCAGGCAAATTAAAGGGGACGTACCCGTACGTGCTTTTGCCTGCCCGTGCCATTCTGTAGACGTATATCTACATGAGGCGGTCGGGAAGCGGTTAAGAAACAAAGAATTTCTCTCTCACAAGTCGGAACTTAACGCAAAAATCCACCAAAACAGTGCCTCCGACCCAACCACGTTTATCAACTAACAAAAAAAAGTAACGAATCCATTCGAAGCACTTTAAGCAGCTACACGGAAAATTACGAATCAACAAACAAAAATAAAAGTTACGAATGTACGAATTTTTTCATTCATTTTGATTTTCGTTATTTTTGAATCTTTGTTCGGTATTTTCGTTGTTTCTGTTTTCGTTTTTCGGATTTTCATTCTTTCGTAGTTTCGTTGTTTCTAATTTAATTATTTCGGATTTTCGTTGTTTTTCATATTCGTTCGTTTCGATAGTTCGTTATTCCTTAAAATTTTTAGTAAACCATTCGTTCATTCGTACGATAACGAATGAACGAATATAACGAATTTGAACGGAAAACGAGTTCGTAACTAAACGAATTGCACATGTCTATTAGCAATCGATTTTAGAATGAATGGAATTTCCAAAATGAAAACCATACATTTCGAAATGTATTTGTTCGAGAAAAAATTTCCGTCTTGCACCTTCAATTTTCTCATCACTGTGGTTCAAAATGAACACCGATTTGCTCCCACTGATGAAGTTTTTTTCAGACACTCCCATTGAAGTCTATGGGGCTAAAAAAACACCCAAATCTGCCTGAAAGACGCTCCTGTACTTTTCTGAGTGATGGGTGTCTGAGCACTCAGGGGTGAACAGGCACCATTTAAAATAATGGGCTTTGTGCTACAAAACCGCTGAGGTGTGAATGGAGCTTTGGGCTAGGATGTCAGTGTCAGTAAGGCAGGCCATAGTTGGTGTGAATTCTTTTCCTGCATCCATGGGTTTTGAAACCATCAACACCCTCCTGCCGAGACATTGTGTTCTCCAGGCAGGGTCAGCTTCCCCCAAACCCACCCCCCTTGCCGAGGGACCACAAATAAGACAGTGATTGTTGCTTGTGGCTGTAGCAGACGCTAGCGATAATCGCAAGTAAGTCCATTAGGCTGGTTGTACCCAAGTTAATTGATCAGTCAACTTGGTACATTCAGCCTGCCCATACATGGTTCAGATCTCAGCCGGTTCCTGTTGAACCTGCTGAAATTCGAACCATCTATGGCCGGCATTAGTGTCAGATTGCCTGCTGCTCTATCACAGTCCCACTAAGTCGCTGATCACCGTTATTACTAGTATAAAAAAATAATAATAATTCTAGTATATATACCATAGTTTGTAGACGCTATAACTATCACACAAACCAATTAATATACACTTGGCATTTAATATTGGAAGGTTCCCCCAGTGGGGTTTTTCCGCAGCAGGGTTAGTAGATTAAAGAAATAAATTGTTAAAAAAGGTTCTTTATTGAAAAGTTATCATCGTAACATGAACACATTGCCATTAAAATATGAGCTCTGGTCGGGGGATATATTGCCATTCAAAAGTACACAAAGAATGCAAACATAAAATTATACACAGCATTATGTATCAAATGTCTGTTGTATAGGATTCCCAACACGTTTCAACCTGAATAGTCAAGGTCTTCTTCAGGGGTTTGGTTTGCTGTTAAAATATTTTATTTTTAGCCTTTTAATTATCAACATATTAAACAAAGAGGGTTTTTGATGTGTATAGGAGAAATTTACATGGGATATAATTACCAATAAAGGGTATAAATGGAAAGTCTCCTAACCAGAGTTACTCTAAAATCGGTTGGATGATCCCAAGGGTTCTTTGGCCACTCGCATTCCAAGGGGGATACCGCATCCCCCACTATGTTTTACAAGGAGTTACACTGTTACACTGATCTTTCCCATGCTATACACTTTTTTTTTTTTTTTTTTTTTTTACCAAAGAAATTTTTTTTGCTTTTATCATGCATTTTTCATGTGTTTTGAAATCTATGGGTCGAAAAATGTGCCACGTCCCACGAAAAGCAGCGCACGCACCTATTTTCCAAATCGCGCAGGTGAGAACAAGCCCCATAGACAATAACCAAATTCCTCTTATTGTCACACAATGGCCAAAGTACAACAAATCGCAGCGGCGCAAATGAGGATTAATGATAATCATACCGCATAGTCAGCAACACACCTACCGAATAGCACTGTGGGGTCCAGAAAAAACATTTCCACTATGCTGCAGAGGATATTACAACTACTGTTGTATTCAGTTTGTTCAAATTTTTACTTGCAGTGATGTTTACATCCTGAATCCTGCTGAGAGACGTGTGTTCAATTTTACTTCCAGCAACAGTGCGTTCCCATAATGCACCTGTACCATACTGGGTGTATACAGGCATGTCTGTGCAGCACATGTTAATGCAAATATTTTGTTGTGGATGAGTTTTAACCTCTCCATAGCTCCAGTCCTGCTAGTAGATAAACATTAGAAACAACAGAATTCTAGCCCAATGCCAGTCGTTTTTTTTTTTTTATTTTGTTAAAGCTAAACCCCGGGCACAAAACCATACTGGAATACTGGAACACACAGCCAGGGGCATTGCTAGGTCTGAAAAAGATCTGGGGCTAGAGCCCATAGCAGCGGTCGCCAACCTCTTTGCAGGCCAGAGGGGGGGGCGCACGCGGGTTGATATTGTGTCAGGGTGATTGAAGCGCATTATTTCTATTGTTATATTGTAATATATAATGAAGTGGTTCAACTCAACATAATGCAGAATCAGAGGGAGCCATGGGCTGTCACTTGCCACATCTCCTGCCACCAGATGCAGCTTGTCACTTGCCACCATCGCCTGCCACCAGATGCGGATTGTCACTTGCCAACGTCGCCTGGCACCAAATGTGGAGAGCTCTTATGCCCCATACACACGGTCGGAAAATCCGACCACAAAATCCATCGGATTTTGTCCGACGGATTTAGTCCGACACTGGTGTTGCATACACACGGTCGGACAAAGTTGTCGGAAAATCCGATCATTCTGAACGTGGTGACGTTTGTTGCCTACAACGGGACTACGTAGAGGCTAGTAGCCAATAGCTTTGGTCTCGTAATGTGATCTGAGCATGCGTGGCACTTTGTCCGTCGGAATTCACTACACACGATCGGATTTGGTGTGATCGGACTTTGTTGTCAGAAAATCTATCCAGCAGGAGATAGAACTTGGTCCGTCGGACAATCCGATGGAAACTGTCCGATGGTGCCTACACACGGTCGGAATTTCCGACAACATTGTCCGATAAAACAGAATCCATCGGAAAATCCGACCGTGTGTATGGGGCTTTTGTGTAAGTGGAAATTCTGCGACTCAAATGTAAGGGGGGTCTCTGTAGACTCTGATGTAATTGGGAACTCTACAGACTCAGATTTAAGGTGGGCTCTGGGAACTCTGCTTAAAGGGGGATGCTGGGAACTATGATGTAAGTATGGACTCGGGTTCAGAGTTCCCCTATACAACACAGTCTGCAGTGTAACATCAGAGTCCCCTCTTTACATCAGAGTTCTTAGTGTTCCTCCTTTAATCAGATTTACCAGAGTTTTCCCTTACATCAGGGTCTGCAGAGTCCCCCCTTACAGTGTAGGGGATCTCTGTGGATTCAGATGTAAACGTGGACTCTGCGGATTCAGATGTAAAGGGAGACTTTGCAGATTCAGATGTAAAGGGAGACTTTGCAGATTCAGATGTAAAGGGAGACTTTGCGGATTCAGATGTAAAGGGAGACTTTGTGGATTCAAATGTAAAGGGAGACTTTGCAGATTCAGATGTAAAGGGAGACTTTGCAGATTCAGATGTAAAGGGAGACTTTGCAGATTCAGATGTAAACGGGAGAACTTTGCAGATTCAGATGTAAAAGGGAACTTTGCAGATTCAGATGTAAAGGGAACTTTGCAGATTCAGATGTAAAGGGAACTTTGCAGATTCAGATGTAAACGGGAGAACTTTGCAGATTCAGATGTAAAAGGGAGAACTCTACAGATTCAGATGTAAAAGGGAGAACTTTGCAGATTCAGATGTAAAAGGGAACTTTGCAGATTCAGATGTAAAGGGAACTTTGCAGATTCAGATGTAAAGGGAGACTTTGCGGATTCAGATGTAAAGGGAGACTTTGCGGATTCAGATGTAAAGGGAGACTTTGTGGATTCAGATGTAAACGTGGACCGCTGCGGATTCAGATGTAAACGTGGACCGCTGCGGATTCAGATGTAAACGTGGACCGCTGCGGATTCAGATGTAAACGTGGACCGATGCGGATTCAGATGTAAACGGGAGAACTCTACGGATTCAGATGTAAAAGGGAGAACTTTGCAGATTCAGATGTAAACGGGAGAACTTTGCAGATTCAGATGTAAAAGGGAGAACTCTACAGATTCAGATGTAAAAGGGAGAACTTTGCAGATTCAGATGTAAAGGGAACTTTGCAGATTCAGATGTAAAGGGAGACTTTGCAGATTCAGAGTTAAAGGGAACTTTGCAGATTCAGATGTAAAGGGGGAACTGGGTGGATTCAGATGTAAAGGGAGATGTAAAGGGGGAACTCTGTGGATTCAGATGTAAAGGGGAACTCTGTGGATTCAGATGTAAAGGAGAACTCTGTGGATTCAGATGTAAAGGGGAACTCTGTGGATTCAGATGTAAAGGAGAACTCTGTGAGTTTAGATGTGAAGGGGATGTCTGTCTATTCAGATATAGGTGGAGACTCTTGTGATTACCTCCTTATGATTAGAAATGTTATTTAATGACAAAATATATGAATAGTGTATATTTGAAAACAAAAATTGCGGTGTGCCGCTAAAGTGTCCGGGTTTGACTTGAAGAAAAGGTGGCAACCCTAGTCTGTATCCACTTCTATAGGCCGCCTACACGCAGCTCCAAGGCTGATGGAGGCACAGAAATCAGTGGCTCAGCATGCAGGATGGGTGTCAATCCCTTTCTGAATGAGTCTTTACACCCTCAGTCCATTATGGACTTAGTTCTAGTGAGAAATGGAAATTACACCTAAAGTTTGGTCATATGAATGGTCCACTTTCTTCACAAATCCCTAAAAATGAAAGTGTTTATTTCCTAGCAGACAGTCAGTGTCAGTATTATGTGTAGATTTCCTGAGGAATGTGAATAGTAGTCCTGTCAGGCCTGGGGAGGAGGACATGTGAAATGAAATGGTGCTGAGAGGGGGAGGGAATCACACAAACACAAGAGGTGGAGGGAGGCACAGAGCTCTATACACAGCACAGGGACCACAACTCAGGGACCGCTGGAGGCACAACGCTCAACTGACTGACTGGACAGACCAAGTCCTGGACACGGGGGTTAGTAATGTGTGTGATAATCTTCTCACTATTGTGTGCATGGTCCTGACAGGAAAACTTTCATTGCTGTGTGCTATCAGCCCAGACTGCTTTGGGTTACAGCACCTAATCGTTCGCTCTCAGGCCATGTGTGCATTGGGGACTTTTGTTGCTGATTTTGTAGGGACAGACTGAGGTTGTCCAGATTTGTCCCTGATCAGATTTGTCTCCGGTTTTCAAATCTTACTTATTCAAATCTATCTTTTATTTCCCCTTAACTATTAATGGCTGCTTTATAAAAACCAAGTCCACCACTTTCTTTATTCTTTTATTTATTCTTATATCTGCAACTGTTCATGCTAATGTCTCATGAGCTGTAGATATAATAATTCTTAGCAGAGGTTCCTTGAGATGTGACAGTTATTTCTTGGGTTCTTCTGTGTTATAAATGTTGGGACTAGCTAGCCTATATCATGCCTGTGTATCAGTAAGATAACATTATCTTTTTGTAGTTTTATGTATAAATATGTGATGTAATATTATGCAGGGAGAAGAAAATGAAGTCTGACACTTTAACTCAATCAATGGAAAATGTATCTAAACCCAAGAACAAAAGCTGATAATGTTACAGCTTACTAGTCTTTTTAGAAGTGGTGTCTGCATTAGTTTTCTTTTTTTAAAACTTAAGTTCTTTTATTTTTAACCTGCAAATCCTCCCATTAACACATTTCCTGTCTTGGGTTCTTGCATAACGTTCTGTTCGGACTCCCAACCACAGGCTGCAGGAACAAAAGTTGCTTGATTCCCGATTAACACAGTTAACCACTTTCAGACCGGACCAATTTGCAGCCAAAGGACCAGGCCCCTTTTTGCGATTCGGCACTGCGTCGCTTTAACTGACAATTGCGCGGTCGTGCGATGTGGCTCCCAAACAAAATTGCCGTCCTTTTTTTCCCCACAAAAAGAGCTTTCTTTTGGTGGTATTTGATCGCCCCTGCGGTTTTAATTTTTTGCGCTATAAACAAAAAAGCGACAATTTTGAAAAAAACGCATTATTTTTTATTTTTTGCTATAATAAATATCCCCCAAAAATATATAAAAAAACTTTTTTTCCCCCTCAGTTTAGGCCGATACGTATTCTTCTACATGTTTTTGGTAAAAAAAAATTGCAATAAGCGATTATTGATTGGTTTCCGCAGAAGTTATAGCGTTTACAAGATAGGGGATAGTTTTATAGCATTTTTATTAATATTTTTTTTTTATTAGTAATGGCGGAGATCAGCGATTTTTTATTGTGACTGCGACATTATGGCGGACACATCGGACATTTTTGACACATTTTTGGGACCATTGTCATTTATACAGCAATCAATGCTATTTAAATGCAATGATTCCTGTATAAATGACACTGGCAGTGAAGGGGTTAACCACAAGGGGGCGGTGTAGGGGTTAAGTATGCCTAGGGGTGTGTTTCTTACTGTGGGGGGCGTGGCTGTCAGCTAGTGAATGCTGATCTCTGCTCCAATCACAGGGAGCAGAGATCGGCGTCACTAGTTGCTAGGCAGAACGGGGAGATGCTGTGTACGTCCGCATCTCCCCGTTCTGCCTTCCCGTGAGACGATCGTGGGAGTCCCCGCGGTGATCAAGTCCGCGCGACCGGACTCACGGGGGTCCCGACCGGCGCGCTCCCGATGGCACGAAAGGCATTAAGGAGGGACTTGTATATACGCCCTCCTGCCTGTACATGCCATTCTGCTGACGTATATCTGTGTGCGCCGGTCGGGAAGTGGTTAATGTTGATTGGGAAATCCCTCCCGCGGAGCTATTGTGTTTTTCCTGGAAGGGGGGGCACTGGAGCACACAATGATTATTGCTAGCAGGTGAAGCCGCTGGCAATAATTGCATGGTGAAAATCCCAAATCTTGTTTGTAGTCAAGTCGATCGATGGATCAGATTGGGTACAATCAGCCTAGCCATAGATGGTTCGAGATTCAAACCATCTATAGCCGGCTTAACCACTTGACCTCCGTAAGATTTACCCCCCTTTATGACCAAGCCATTTTTTGCGATACGGCACTGCGTTACTTTAACTGATAATTGCGGGGGCGTGTGACGCTGTACCCCCAAAAAATACATGTCCTTTTTTTTCCCACAAATAGTTTTCTTTTGGTGGTATTTGATCACCTCCTGTGGTTTTTATGTTTTGTGCTATAAACAAAAAAAGAGCGACAATTATGAAAAAAACTATATTTTTTACTTACTGCTATAAAACATATCCAATAAAAGAATTAAAAAAATCTAATTTCTTCATAAATTTAGGCCAATATGTATTCTGCTACATATTTTTGGTAAAAAAAAAATATCTCAATAAGTGTATATTGATTGGTTTGTGCAAAAGTTGTAGCTTCTACCAACTATGGGATTTTTTTACTAGTAATGGCAACGACCAGCGACTTATAGCAGGACTACAATATTGTGGCGGACAATTTGGAAACTAAGGCTACTTTCACACTGAGGAGCTTTACAACTAGCATATGAAAAGAGCCTCTCCTGTCACTCCAGTGTGAAAGCCCGAGCGGTGTGGTGCGTGTTAACTACTTCCCACCCGGCCACTGTACATATACGGCCGGGTGGGAGCCTTCTACTTCTGATAGGACGTTCCGGAACGTCCTTCAGAAGTAGGGGGATTGTGCGCGCACGCGCCCACGCATCGGCGCGATCCTGATGCGCTCGTGTCACCCGGACACGGCGCATCTCGGATCGGCAGGAGGGCTCTGTGATTGGCTCTCCTGATCACATGACGGCCGTGTCCAATCACAGCCGTCATGTGATGTAAGCAAACAGCCAGTTGCTAGGCAATCGGCTCTCCTCTCCTCACACGGAAGTCGCTGAGGAGAGGAGAGCGGATCGCTGCAGCCGGCTGGGGATCAGTGAGTATTAGCTGTTTTTTTTACAGCTTTTTACTCACTGATCACCAGTCTAGTGTAAAAACACATGTCCCCAAAACATACATGTCCCCCAAATAATAATAAAAACACATGTCCCCCACATATGTCCCAGTAAAATAACATGTGCCAATGATCACCTGCACACATCTGTACATGATCATTTGCGTACATATGTCCGTGATCACGCGAACCAATTATTATACACTTAACGGAATTTTTTTTACTAAAAACATGTAGCAGAATAAATTTTGGCTTAAATTTATGACAAAATTTGATTTTATTGGATTTCTTTTAAAAAAGAAAGGAGAAAATATTGCTTTTTTTCAAAATTTCCGCAATTTTTTCGCTTATATCGCAAAAAATAAAAAACCGAGTCGTGAATAAATACCACCAAACTAAAGCTCTATTTGTGCAAACAAAATGATAAAAATGTCATTTGGGTACAGCATTGCATGACCGCGCAATTGTCATTGAAAGGTGTGAGAGCGCTGAAAGCTGAAAATTGGTCTGGGAAGGAAGGGGGTGAAAGTGCACAGTATTGTAGTGGTTAAAAAAAAGTCCTGCAAGCAGCTTCTTTGGGGCAGTCTAGGAGCGCCCCTTACTTGGATCGCTGATCACCAGAGTCTCAGTGACTCAGTGATCATAGCGCGCGCCCTATAGGGCGCGCGCAGGGAGCGTGCACAGGGGAGGACGTCATATGACGGCCTCCCGGGAATTGACATCCACGCTGTGGCCGTCATTCGGCCATAGCGCGGATGTCAAGTGGTTAAAGCAAGGGTCTCCAAACTGGCCCAGATGTGGCACTTTGCTTGCTTTTATCCACCCTTGGGGCACTTTTTCATCCACTGACACCAACAAAATGACACCAATTATGGGGCACAATTTCTACCAATGACACCAACAATGAGTCACAGTTCCTCCCAACGATGCCAACAATGGGGCCCAATGATGGGGCACAAATGAATGAATAATTTATATAGCGCTACAATGCGAACTGAATTGCCTCAAGGCGCTGTATTCGTGCTTTGTTGTCAAGCTTCTAGAAGAGGTAGGTCTTGAGTTTTTTCCTGAAGGCCTGATGGTTTTCTTCCATGCGGCTGTCGGTTGGTAGAGCGTTCCATAGCCGTGGTCCTTGCACTCACTGCCACCAAAGGTGGGGCATTGTTTATTCCCACTGAATTCGGGACATTTTCTACTCCCAATGGCCACAGTCCGGCCCCTCTAAAGTCTGAAGGACAATAAACTGGACCTTTGCTTAGAAAGTTTGGAGACCCCTGCTAAAGGATAAGTTCTTTTTGATGCATTTATCCTTTTGAGGGCTACTTCCCATCCCCCAGCATTTATCTAAAATGTGGTTCCCTGATAATCTTTTTTTGTTGTGTGTCTGACACTGCACAGCAGCTCTTCACAATCTTCTCACTTCTGCACTTTGAAGACCAGGACGTTGCCTTTTAGGCTGTTGATAAGCTTTTCCTTTCAAGAGAACGGCATCCCAGCATCAAAAGTGAGTAGATTTTAATGAGTTGCTGTGCAGCTCCAGGCAGGCGGCACAGTGAAGATCACTAGGGGGGCTAAACATTTTTTTTTATTTTTTTAAAGTGTATCCCTGTTTGGAAATGATTGGGGGTCCCAAGAGGAAAAGGATGTATGAAGTGTACTGAAATTGGACCTAAAATGTATGTTGGGGAAAAATATTAAAACTGCATTATCTGTGTGATACATCATGCACATTTCTCCTTGTTTTATCTATTTGAAGACCCAGCAAGTACAGAAAAATACTGCTTGATCAGCAAGAAATGCACTCACCAATTTGCTATTGTTAACTAACAGCACACAACTATCTGCCCATACAGTGCCATGAAAAAGTATTCACACCCCTTGAAATTTTCCACATTTTGTCATGTTCAGGGGCGGACTGACCATTCGACCACTCGGGCACTGCCCAAGGGCCCCAGGACACTAGGGGGGGGGGCCCATCAGGGTTGCCAGCCTAAGTAAAACAGTTTACATCTATTTCTGAAATGTCCCTTACCGACATCCTTTTGGTCTAAAAATCCTGAGATTATAGCTGCCCCACCTCTCCAGTACCTTCTCAGCCAATAGAAACATGTCTGTGTATACTGTGTACATGTGTGTGTATACTGTGTGATTATCTCTGATTGCCTGGGGGCCCCATAATCTCTGATTGCCCGGGGGCCCCATGAGTTGTCAGTCCGCCCCTGAGTCATGTTACAACCAAAAATGTAAATGTATTTTATTGGGGTTTTATGTGATAGACCAACACAAAGTGGTACATAATTGTGGAGGGAAAATTATAAATGTTTTTTTTATTTTTTTTACAAATATCTAAAAAAATGTGGCGTGCATTTGTATTCAGCCCCCCTTTACTCTGATACCCCTAACTAAAGTCTAGTGGAACCAATTGCCTTCAGAAGTCACCTAATTAGTAAATAGAGTCCACCTGTGTGTAATTTAATCTCAGTATAAATACAGCTGTTCTGTGAAGCCCTCAGAGGTTTGTTAGAGGACCTTAGTGAACAAACAACATCATAAAGGCCAAGGAACACACCAGACAGGTCAGCGATAAAGTTGTGGAGAAGTTTAAAGCAGGGTTAGGTTATGAAAAATATAAGCTTTGAACGTCTCATGAAGCACTGTTCAATGCATCATCCGAAAATGGAAAGAGTATGGCACAACTGCAAACCTACCAAGACATGGTCGTCCACCTAAACTGACAGGCCGGGCAAGGAGAGCATTAATCAGAGAAGCAGCCAAGAGGCCCATGGTAACTCTGGAGGAGCTGCAGAGATCCACAGCTCAGGGGGGAGAATCTGTGCACAGGACAACTATTAGGCCCTTTTCACACGGGCGGCTGTTCTGCTGCTGTTAAAAGCATGTTTTGTTATTTTGAAATTCAGAGAATCCTGGCACAGCGCTCACTTGCAATTAGCTGTGTTTACATGCGGCTGCGATGGAACATTCTTGCCATTTCTGATGTGGTTCCTTTTTTTTTCTTTCCTTGTTGCCGCTGCTATCTGCAGGAGAAATAGTACACTGCGATTAGCTACAATAAATCGATCCTGTACGCAGTCATGTTTATTCATTGTGTGAGTTTAGCTGCGGTAGATAACTTGATCTATCCGCAACTAAAAGCTGAATTCTATCCGCCTGTGTGAAAGGGGCCTTAGTTGTGCACTCCACAAATCTGGCCTTTATGGAAGAGGGGCAAGAAGAAAGCCATTGTTGACAGAAAGCCATAAGAAATTCCGTTTTGCATTTTGCGTGAAGTCATGTGGGGGACACAGCAAACATGTGGAAGAAGGTTCTCTGGTTAGATGAGACCAAAATTGAACTTTTTTGCCTAAAAGCAAAGTGCTATGTGTGCCGGAAAACTAACACTGCACATCACCCTAAACACACCATCCCCACCGTGAAACATGGTGGTGGCAGCATCATGTTGTGGGGATGCTTTTCTTCAGCAGGGACAGAGAAGCTGGTCAGAGTTGATGGGAAGATGGATGGAGCCAAAAACAGGGCAATCTTTGAAAAAAAAAAAAAAAAACGTTATGTGGCGTACACACGGTCGGAATTTCCGATGGAAACTGTCCGATGGGAGCTTTTCATCGGATTTTCCGACCGTGTGTATGCCCAGCGGTCTTTTTCTGTCGGAATTTCTGACGGACTTTGGATTGAGAACCTGTTCTCAATTTTTCCAACGGAAAACCTTTCTATCGGATTTTCCGATCGTGTGTATGCAATTCCGACACGCAAAATTCCGACGCATGCTCGGAAACAATTCGACGCATGCTCGGAAATAATTTGACGCATGCTCGGAAGCATTAAACTTCCCTTTTATAGTGCTGTCGAACGTGTTTTATGCCGCTGTGTTACAGACCGTCGGAATTTGGTGTGACCGTGTGTAGGCAAGACAGTTTGAGCAAAATTCCGTCGGAATTCCGACGGGGAAACCATCAGAGCTTTTTCCGAGGAGAATTCCAAAAGACTGGGGTGGAGGTTCACCTTCCAGCAGGACAACGACCCTAAACATACAGCCAGAGCTACAACGTAATGGTTTAGATCAAAGCATATTCATGTGTTAGAATGGCCCAGTCAAAGTCCAGACCTAAATCTAATCTAGAATCTGTGACAAGACTTAAAAATTGCTGTTCACAGGCGCTCCCCATCCAATCTGACAGAACTTGAGCTATTTTGCAAAGAATGGGCAAAAATGTCACTCTCTAGATGTGCAAAGCTGGTAGAGACATCCCCAAAAAGACTTGTAGAGAAAGGGGGTTCTACAAAGTATTGACTCAGGGTTCAAGCTTTGAACATCTCACGGAGCATTATTCAATCCATCATCTAAAAATGGAAAGAGTATGGTACAACTGCAAACCTACCAAGACATGGCCGTCCACCTAAACTGACAGGCCGGGCAAGGAGAGCATTAATCAGAGAAGCAGCCAAGAGGCCCATGGTAACTTTGGAGGAGCTGCAGAGATCCACAGCTCAGGTGGGAGAATCTGTCCACAGGATAACTATTAGTCATGCACTCCACAAATCTGACCTTTATGGAAGAGTGGCAAGAAGAAAGACCTTGTTTTAAAACCATATGAAGTCCTGTTTGCGAGAAGCCATGTGGGGGACACAGCAAACATGTGGAAGAAGGTGCTCCGGTCAGATGAGACCAAAATTGAACTTTTTGGCCTAAAAGCAAAACGCTGTGTGGCGAAAAACTAACACTGCACATCACCCTGAACACACCATCCCCACTGTGAAACATGGTGGTGGCAGCATCATGTTGTGGGGATGCTTCTCTTCAGCAGGGGGGCTGAATACAAATGCACGCCACACTTTTCACATATGTATTTGTAAAAAAATAATGGAAACCATTTATCATTTTCCTTCCACTTCACAATTATGTGCCACTTTGTGTTGGTCTATCACATAAAATCCCAATAAAATATATTTACGTTTTTTTGGTTGCAACATGACAACATTTTGAAAATTTCAAGGGGTATGAATACTTTTTCAAGGCACTGAATGTCTTTTGCTAAACTACTCACTCTCCCAATGTCCGTATATCCACAACATAAAAGAATTGCTCCTGTAGACCTAGATATGAACTAGGAGAGCTAATTGGACTCCTTGAGATAAAAATGTATGTTTAATACGTGCAACAAGGTGTTTAACACGTGGAATTAAAGGGGTTGTAAAGGTTCAGGGTTTTAAAAAAACAAAAACAAACAAACATGTCATACTTGCCTCCGCTGTGCAGTTGGTTTTGCACAGAGCAACCCAGATCCTCCTCTTCTGGGGGCCCTCAGCGGCGCTCCTGGCTCCTCCTCTTTTCAAGTGCCCCATCGGAGGAGCACTCTCTTGCGGGACACCCCTGTGGGCGTGCTCCCGTGTCCTGCTGCTGCGTTTATTATTATTATTATTATACATTAATTTATATAGCGCAGCGATTTACAACATGAGGGCAGACAGTACACTTACAATACAAATCAATACAGGAGGGATCAGGGAGCAGGACTCGGCTCCGCCCCCCCACGTCATTGAATTTGACAGCAGCGGGAGCCAATGGCTGCGCTGCTATCAATCTATCCAATCAGGACACGAGATATCAGCCAGAGCTGGTGTGCTCGGTTCTGTCGTGGGAAAGACAGGGCTCAGGTAAGTATAACGGGTGCTGGGGAGGGGGGGGGGGGGCTGCTGAGTGACAAAAGGTTTTTCGCATTAAGGTGAAAAACCTTGAGGGTTTACAACCCCTTTTAGACCCTCCTATCCTTTACAGCCAAGGAAGCTGCTTCTGTTTGATCTTCAATTGCCATGGTGCTGCACATGTGATCAGTTATGACAGCAGCCGTTTGATGGTTTGACAGTTTGGTTGAAGACACAAGCAAATGTGACAGCTAGAAATCCCAGCATTCCAGGAATGTAACAGTTTTTTTTTTTTTAAACATTAATTTGATGGGTTTAGTTCCACTTTATGTTTTTATTGCTGCTCAGGGGATTTGGCCTTTAGCAAAATGGCAGCCTCCAGCAAGAAGAAACATGAGCAATGCTGGAGGCAATTTACAGCACACACCAATTTTGGTAGCATAATTTATTAATGTGGAATGCATGGAATTCCTTGATGAGGAACATAATGTTTTATCAAGTTGTTATGGGTAAAGTTCCACTTTAAGTGGAAAACAAATTTAATACCTTTTAAACAGTTACAGCCACAGTTTTTCCCCCCTATGGTCCAGTAAAAACTGGACCGCTGTAAGTTGATACTATATACTAACAAAGCTGACTGTTGTAAGTAGCCCTGTCAATATAATGGTTTGTCCCAACCCCTCACATGTCACATTTGTTGGACAGCTTGATCCTCATGTAAATGTGGAGAGAAAAAAAAGCATCTGAAATTAAAAAAAGTTTTTGCATACTGTCATTACAAGCATTCAGTCATATGTAGTATTTTTCTATGGTGCTTGCAGGGCCACCCACAGCTCAAATTTCAGCCGATTTAGCAGGAATCGTTCGAAATTCATGTCATTCATAGGGACGCTCTCTTCAGCAGGGCGGCTGAATACAAATGCACGCCACACTTTTCACATATGTATTTGTAAAAAAAATAATGAAAACCATTTATCATTTTCCTTCCACTTCACAATGTAAATGTGGAGAGAAAAAAAAAGCATCTGAAATTAAAAAAAGTTTTTGCATACTGTCATTACAAGCATTCATAGGGACACTCATCCTAGGTTCATCATTCTGCGTTTTGTGCGGGCCGTGTTTGCACAGTAATTTCCCTGTGGTTCCGACACCCGCGAACGCGCTGCATGCTGAGATGTGTGGGGGTGGCATTCAGAATGAATGGCAGCCTCACACATCTCCTAAGAGCGGCACAATTTGGCTGCGGGTGGTTGTGAATGTGGGAATAGATTTGATTCACGCATTCCGCAGCCACATGCATAGGTGTGAACCTAGCCTAAGACTTTATTAGCAACAATGTTCTGGGGGGGCTAAGGGAAAGAGAATAAGCTACAGAAAGAAAACCAAGACCCCATTCTCACCTAACGATTTGGAATTGCGGGCAGAATCTTTGCGATTGGATAGGCTCCAATCACACCACACTGAATTGCATGTGAATAGAACAGAAATACAGTGCAGTTATTTGTTGTTGTAGGGTTCCCCTGTTGACGGCTGAAATGTAAATTAAAGTGGTGTTTCCACCAACAAAAAAAAAATAGCTTAAAAATCATAAAAAAAAAATAAATAAAAAAAAATAATTGGAAAAAAAAAAAATTTACTCACCTCTAAATGCCTGTTGCTAGGGGGTCCCTTGTAGCCTGCCACCTTCAGTGCCTGGGCACTGACATCACTTCCCCTCATCTCCGCACAGTCATCTGGGACCTGTCAATTGTCCCAGATGACTGCGCGGCGTATCCCGGCGCCTGGTGCCGATCGCGCATGCGCAGTGGGTGCCTGGCTGTGAAGCCACTGCCGGGTGCCCACAGTAAGAATGCCGGTGCCGCGAGCGGAGTGGGGAACAGGGGGAGGCTTCGTTCCCCCACATCGCTGGACCATGGGACAGGTGTCCGATTTATTAAAAGTCAGCAGCTGCAGTATTTGTAGCTGCTGACTTTTACATATTTTTTTTTTGGGGGGCACCCCACTTTAAGTCCTGGCATTTGGAGCTGTCAAAAAAAAAGCAGCCGGCAATGTTTATCAACAACATTGCTCAGCCACTGAAACAGAATGATAAAAATAAACATTGTTTCTTTGTATCTTTCTGTTTATACATTTTATATTTTAAAGGGATGAACTTCGATCTGCAGATGAGATCAGTTTTAAACAACCTGTCAAGTAAAGAAATATTTTTTTTTTGTTTATGTTCCTCTGTTTAACCCATTATTAACCCTTAATTTAATATAATCAGCTATAATTAACTCCTTATTCTCCCTCTCCATTTAATTTATTTTCCTGCCGAATTTTTGTTTTGTTCACTTCAATTTATAAACTTTTAATTAACTTTTCTTTTTTTGTTTGTTAATATTTTTACACCTCTAACATATATTTATTTACATGTTTCACATAAATGCAAAAAAGTGCAACATTAAAAAATAAATGATTTTGTTTGTAAATAACTTTTCAATGCTTTTTATCATTGAAGTGTAAACAAAACAGTTGAGATGGGTATCAGTAATTTGGTATCGGCGAGTAGTAAAAAAAAGTATTGGTACTTGTAAAAAATGGTATGGGTGCATCCTTAGTCTCTACAAGAGAAGCAATCTGCCCCGCAGGGACACAGACCAAAACGTATATAAAGGTAACAAAAAATAACGCCTACAATATGATTGTTACTAATAAATATGTATAGATTTCTTTTAGTGTTTATTTGTTTATAACGTATAAATATAAAAAAAATTAAATAAAAATTTACAAAAAAAGTCAAATAAACAAATCAAATACATAATAAATAGATCCTACACCCCATTAAATGGCTAAAATTACAAGCAGGGTCCTGCTGAAAAAATAGTCATAATATCCATATTCAAAAAAGCTTTGAGAGCCTCAGTAGACATTTGAAAATCACCAACATTTCCTCCAAAAAGGGAAATGCTGTGAAGATTTCACTTGCAGCTTGAAGCCTGATGACTCCAAGATAAGGAAAAATTGAAGCCAAATATAGATCAGAAATCAACAGTTCCATATAAAGTCGGGCTTGATTTCTTTCTCATAAGAATTTGACCTGTAGGACAGCAGCTTTGAAGACATTAATAAAAAATGAATTTCTTCAAGGCTGCTGTTCTAATTTAAAAAAAAAAAATCCTTTCAAGTTGTTCACATAAGAAGTGAACAACATGAAAGGGATTTTTTTCATTTTTTGGAGAAAACTATAGTGATTTTCTTTCCTATTCCTTATACAGATGACAACCAAGGAGGCTTTCAATTTTTCTGTTTTTTAATATGGATATTATTACAATTTTTTTCAGCAGGGTCTAGGTCAGTGATGGCAAAACTTTTTGAGCCCGAGTGCCCAAACTGAAATAAATACATTGGTTTTGTGTTGCACAGTGCCAATACAGCAATTCGCGAGAGAGGGGGGCTGAGCGAAAGAGAGGGGTTGTGTGAGAGAGAGAGAGAGGGGTTGTATGAGAGTGAGGGGGTGTGAGAGAGAGAGAGAGAGAGAGGGGACAGTGAGAGTGAGGGGTGTGAGAGATGCTGAGAGGGAGGGGGGCTGAGAGAGGGAGAGGGGCTGAGAGAGAGGGATGGGGGCAGAGAGAGAGAGGGGTGTGAGAGATATGCTGAGAGAGAGGGGGAACAGAGAGAGCGAAAGGGGGCCTGAGAGAGAGTGAGAGGGGACAGAGAGAGATGCTGAGAGGGTGGGGCAACAGAGAGAGGGAGAGTGGCTGAGAGTGAGGGGTGTGAAAGGAATGCTGAGAGAGGTAAGCTGAGAGAGAGGAGGAACAGAGAGAGGGATGGGGACAGAGAGAGAGAGAGATGGGGGACAGAGAGAGAGGGGTGTGAAAGAGGGGGAACAGAGAACGAGAAGGGGGACAGAGAGAGAGGGGTGCAAGAGAGATGCTGAGAGAGGGGTGAGCAGAGAGAGAGGGGTGAGCAGAGAGGGGGGGACGGAAAAAGAGGGGGACTGAAAGAGAGGGAGGGGGGCTAAGAGGAGAGAGAGACCTCTAGCTCTGTCCTGGACCCTCTCGTGTGCCCACAGAGATGGCTCTGCGTGCCAGCTGTGGCACGCGTGCCATAGGTTCGCCATCACTGGTCTAGGTGATCATTTTGACACTTTAATGGAGTGTAAAAAGGTCTTCCTTTTTTTATTAGATTTATTTTATTGTGTGTTTTAATTTGTTGATATATGACTGAAGAATAAAAATACTTTTGATAATTGATCTATACATATTTGTTAGTGACAATGGTATCATAGACCTATATTTTTTTTTGTGCCTTGATAAATATATTGTTATTATATAATATTAATATATAATATTATAATGTATAATGTAGGCCTGCAGTTAGTGAGACTTCATTTAGAATATTGTGTCCAGTTATGGAGACCTCACTTACAAAAATATATTGATAAAATAGTCCAGAGACAGGTAATAAAATGGTGAAAGGTCTGGGGGGATAAAACATATTAAGAGCGACTTCAGGAACTTAAAGCGGGATTCCACCCTAAAGTGGAACTCCCGCTTTTCGGAACCCTCCCCCCCTCCGGTGTCACATTTGGCACCTTTCAGGGGGGAGGGGGGTGCAGATACCTGTCTAAGACAGGTATCTGCACCCACTTCCGGCATAAACTCCCACGGGAGTTTACGCAATTTCCTGTCCCGGCGCGCTGTCTGCCGGGACACACACGTGTCCCGGCAGACAGTGCTGAAGATTCTCATTGCGCCGGCGACTCGCGCATGCGCAGTAGGGAATCGGGAAGTGAAGCCACTTCCTGATTCCCTCACCGAGAATGGCTACAGCAGAGAGCTGAGCGATCGATCGGCCTCTGCTGCCGACACCGCTGGACCCTGGAACAGGTAAGTGTCCATTTTTTTAAAGTCAGCAGCTGCAGTATTTGTAGCTGCTGGCTTTTAAAAAAAAAAAATTTCAGTACAGTCCCGCTTTAATATGTACAGTCTGCAGCAAAGAAGGGAAAGGAGAGACACGATTGAAACCTTTAAAAACAACAATGGGATGAATAAGGCTCAATATGAAATCAAGAACAAGGGGAAATGACCTCAAACTAACCGGAGGAAAGTTTAAAATTAATCTTAGGCATCATGTACACACAGCCCACTTTGTATGCCAACCACAGGAAAATGCAAAAGGTGGCAGAATCATGCCATGGTTTGCATTTTCCAGCAGTCAAAACGTTCCTATACTGAACACGATTCTTCTGTGTTCAGCAGAGGGAGGTTGAAGCTCCTCTAACCGCAGCAGCTCCTAAACTCTTGTAAAAGCTTATGTGTACTTGGACACTAAGGGCTCTTTCACACGGGGCGGATCAGTGCTGATCCGCCCCGTGGATAGCCGCTTTCTCAGCGGGGATCGCCGGAGCGATCTCCACTGAGCAGGAAGATGACAGGTCCGTCTCTGCACACAGCGCAGGGATGGACCTGTCAGAGCGCCGCTCTCCCCTATGGGAGATCGGGTGACGACGGACCGTAGAGTCCATCGTCATCCGATCCGCTCTGCAGACGGATGAAAAAATAGGGTTTTCCTCCGTCTGCAGAAACGGAGCAGAGCGGGCACGGACGAGAGCGGGTGTCAGCGGATGCTCATCCACTGACACCCGCTATCCCATAGAGATACATGTATGTCCGTTTTTCATCCGAAAACTTAACCGCTTCAATACAGGGCTTTTAAACACCCTTCCTTACCAGAGCACTTTTTGCGATTCGGCACTGCGTCGCTTTAACTAACAATTGCGCGGTCGTGCGACGTTACACCCAAACAAAATTGACGTCCTTTTTTTCCCACAAATAGAGCTTTCTTTTGGTGGTATTTGATCGCCCCTGCGGTTTTTATTTTTTGCGCTATAAACAAAAGAAGAGCGACAATTTTGAAAAAAAACACAATATTTTTTACTTTTTGCTATAATAAATATCCCATTTTTAAAAAAAAAAAACAATTTTTTTCCCTCAGTTTAGGCTGATACGTATTCTTCTACATATTTTTGGTAAAAAAAAATCGCAATAAGCGTATATTGATCGGTTTGCGCAAAAGTTATAGCGTCTACAAAATAGGGGATAGATTTATTGAATTTTTTTTTTTTTTTTTTTACTAGTAATGGCGGCGATTTGCGATTTTTTTTTCGTGACTGCGACATTGCGGCGGACACTTTTGACACATTTTTGGAACCATTCACATTTACACAGCGATCGTTGCTATAAAATTGCAATGATTACTGTGTAAATGTGACTGTCAGGGAAGGGGTTAACACTAGAGGGCACTGGAGGGGTTAATGTGTGTCCCTAATAGGAGTGATTCTAACTGTAGGGGGAGGGGACTTAAGGGGAGGAGACCGATCATGTGATCCTCTGTACGGGGATCACATGATCGGTCTCCTCCCCGCTGACAGGACGTGGAGCTGTGTGTTTACACACACAGCTCCACGGTCCCGCCCGGTCCCGTTGTTTTAACGGGCAATCGCGGGTGCCCGGCGGACATCGCGGCCGCCGGGCACTCGCACCGGGTCCCGAGCGATGCCACGCGCGCCCCCCAGGCAGCCGGGAATCCGAGGACGTCATATGACGCCCACCCAGGATGGTAGATCCACCTTGTGGGCGTCATATGACTATACGCGGGTATTGAAGTGGTTAAAGATGAAAAACGGACATACAGACCGTCCGTGTGAAAGAGCCCATAGGCTTTTATGGCGTTGAGTTTAGGAGCTTTGGAAAAAAAACATCAACTCAAGTTTAGGAGCTGAAGTGTACATAAAGCCTTAGAAAGTATTATCTATACTTGGACTAAAAAAGTTAACAAAAAAAAAAACCTCAAAACATGCATGTAAAAAACTAAAGGCAGCCTCGATGGACCACTTGGTCTTTTTTCCTCAAGACCTGCAAAAAATTTCAAGGGTTCCTCTAGGTCTAGGGTAAAAAGTTTGAGAAAGGCTGCTCTAGACTGCTAAGGTAATGCAGACCTTCACTTCTGAAATACGTCGTCAACACTGGGTCCAGTGTTTTCACATACTACTCTTCTTCACTAAGTTATTGTGCTTCTAAATGGCAGGGGAAACATAAAATGAGATTGTCTTCCTCCTGTTCATTTGATGGGAGGTGCCTGTATTAGCAGATCTACATTTGTCTGTAGATCTAAGGCCAAGGTGCCACTTTTGGTAGTCATCTGTGGAATTTTTGAGCACATAAAGCATGTACTCTAAATGTGAAAAGGCCTCCCAGAAGCTTTCAGTGCAAATTGGTCTCCTTGTTACCTTGTAAATACCATTTACCTTCCTGATTTACATTAACGCAAAGTATAAACTGACTTCAGGTAAAGGTAAAATAAATCATGTATGGAAATACTACCATTTCGCATCCAGGCCAATTCTGACATTTCTCTCCTACATGTAAAATTCATAATTTTTTTGCTCGAAAATTACATAGAACCCCCAAACATTATATATGTTTTTTTTAGCAAAGACCCTAGAGAAAACAATGACGCTCGTTGCAACTTTTTATCTCGCACTGTATTTGTGCAGCAATTTTTCTAACACGTTTTTTTCAGAAAAAAAAACAATTTCATGCTTAAAAAAAAAACAAAACAGTAAAGTTAGCCCAATTTTTTTTGCATAATGTGAAAGATGAAGATACGCCGAGTAAATAGATACCCAACATGTCATGCTTCAAAATTGCACGCGCTCGTGGAATGGCGCCAAACTTTAATATTTAAAAATCCTCATAGGCAACGCTTTAACATTTTTTACTGGTTACATGTTTTGAGTTACAGAGGAGGTCTAGGGCTATAATTATTGCTCTCGCTCTAACGTTCGCGATGATACCTCACATGTGTGGTTTGAATACCGTTTTCATATGTGGGCGGGGCTTACGTATGCGTTCACTTCTGCGTACGAGCTCACGGGGACAGGGGCGCTTTAAAAAAATTTTTTTTTTTTATTATTGTTAATTTGACTTTTATTTTTTAAATTTGACAGTTTAAAAAAAAAAAAGAAAATTGATTACTTTTATTCCTATTACAAGGAATGTAAACATCCCTTGTAATAGGAATATTACCTGATCGGACCTATTAACAGTGAGATATGGGTCAATAAGACCCCACATCTCACCTCTAGGCTGGAAAGCCTAAAATAAAAAAAAAAAAAAAAAAAAAAAAACGATCACCGCTTCCCAGCAGAGGCCGCGCCGTTATTCGAATGCAGAGGCCGGGCGTGACGTCATCACATCGCGCCCGTCATCCGAACTATCATAGAGACTCCGGCGACCATCTGGTCCGCCGGAAATCTCTATAGTGATCATCCGGGGCCGGCGGTTCCTGTGTCCGACTCACCAATGGAAGCGGTGAGTCGGTAGAAGCACCGGAGGCCGGCGGGCGGGGACGAACAGCCGATATGATCGTTCTTATGGTGCAGGGAATCGGCAATATCTGAATGATGTCTGTAGCTACAGGCATCATTCAGATATATCCCCGCAAAGTGGAGGCCGTCATATGACGGCCTCCGGTCGGGAAGTGGTTAAACCATTACTTTGTATAGACCCTGAAGGCCAGCTCCGGAGGATTTTGGCATCGGAGGCCAGTGATGGGTGGCTCGCCTTGAGTGGTATACATATCTTTTTTGCTCACCCAGGCGGGGAGGACATCACCGGGTCTTCTTGAGAGATCATGGGGAAGCTGAGCATCCCAAATCTTTTGGGAATGCACTTGCGCACCCCTGAACAATTTATGCGTTAAAATATCTATCTATCTATCTATCTATCTATCTATCTATCTATCTACCCTATAAGGCAGACTCAATGGACCACTTGGACTTTTTCTGCCGTCACCAATCCCCTCTGGGTGGTCAATGAACATTGCAAGGATTTTAACAAACATTGTTGCAGATTCCTTCCTGCTTCTGCTCTAAAGAAAAAACTGGGGTTGATTTACTAAAACTAGAGTGCAAAATCTGGTGCAGCCCTGTATGGTAGCCAATCAGCTTCTAACTTCAGCTTGTTCAATTACTTAACAATTTACTAAACTAAACTAAACAGTAAAATCAGTCTCTAAATGCAGCAAAGCATGCTTGTTATACTCGCAGGTTAATCCTACATATTGTGTAAAAAACCTAGGCTATTTGATCCTGTCTTGATCCTGTCTTCTCTGATCTTCCCCTTCTTCCACTGTCCCCAGTCCATCTCCTGATAGAACAGAGCCTTGGGTGCACTCTGCACATGCTCAGTTTGGTGTGCATCACTGGAGAGTTATTTTTTTTCTTGGGAAGGTGCATGTGATCAGCACAGGGCCAATCAGCACTGTCCAGACAGCGGGTTAGGGGTCCTGCAGCCTCATAGGACAGTCTCAGTAGAATGAAAATTCCTCCTACAATCTTTAACCAGACACTGATATAAGTCACAAGACTGCTATATACTGCTGATGAGAAAAGGAATTTAGCAGTTTATATTTTCTAAAATAATTGCATTTCCATGTTCTGTGTACTGTGGGGGACCAGATATAGTGAATGCAGGGTCCAGGGTTTAGTAACACTTTAAAGTAGAGTTCCACTCAAAAGTGGAACTTCCGCTTATCCGTCTCCCCCCCCCCCCCCCCTCCGGTGCCATATTTGGCACCTTTCAGGGGGGAGGGGGGAACGGGTACCTGTTTTTGACAGGCACCGTTCCCCACTTCTGGGAGACCGGGCCATGAGACAGGTACCGTTCCTCCTTCCTCCGCTGCCGGACCAATTAGAAAGCGCGCGCTTTGCACATGCGCAGCAGGGAACCAGCTGTGAAGCCAAAATGCTTCACTGCTGAGTTCTCTTACCAGGAATGGTGGTGTCTGCACCTGACTTTCGATTCGAAGATGGGGTGGGGCTGCGGTGCTGACATTGCGGGCTCCCTGGACAGGTAAGTGTCCTAATATTAAAAATCAGCAGCTGCAGTATTTGTAGCTGCTGACTTTTCATTTTTCGTGGGGGGGCTGGACCTTCTCCTTTAACCACTTCCCGCCCGGTCAATAGTAAATTGACGTCCGGGAAGTGGCTTCGTTATCCTGACTGGGCGTCATATGACGTCCTTCAGGATAACAGCCGCCGCGCGCCCGTGGGGGCGCGCATCGCGGCGATCGGTGGAGCGGTGTGTCAGTCTGACACACCGCTACACTGATCTCGGTAAAGAGCCTCCGGCGGAGGCTCTTTACCACGTGATCAGCCGTGTCCAATCACGGCTGATCACGATGTACACAGGAAGAGCCGTTGATCGGCTTTTCCTCACTCGCGTCTGACAGACGCGAGTAGAGGGGAGCCGATCGGCGGCTCTCCTGACAGGGGGGGTCTGCGCTGATTGTTTATCAGCGCAGCCCCCCCTCAGATGCCCACACTAGACCACTAGGGAAGCCCCCAGGACCACCAGGGAAGCCCCCAGGACCACCAGGGAAGCCCCCAGCATGTGGATGGCCAGGTACATCCCCCATGGCCATCCACATGTTAAAAAAAAAAATCAAAAATATGCCAATCAGTGCCCACAGATGGGCACTGATTGGCACATCATATTAATAAAAAAAAAAAAGTAAAAAAAAAAGGATTCCCAGCAATGCCACCCATAAGTGTTATCAGTGCCACTAATCAGCGTCCATCAGTGCCACCTATCAGTGCCCATCCATGCCCACCCATGCCCACCTATCAGTGCCCATCCATGCCACCTATCAGTGCCCATGCATGCCACCTATCAGTGCCCATCCATGCCACCTATCAGTGCCACCTATATGTGTGCATCAGTGCCACCCATAAGTACCCGTCAGTGCCGCCTATGAGTGCCCATCAGTGCCACCTGAGTGCCCATCAGTGCCGCATATCAGTGCCACCTATCAATGCCCATCAGTGCCACCTATCAGTGCCCATCAGTGCCGCCTATCAGTGCCCATCATCAGTGCCACCTCATCGGTGCCCCCTAATTGGTGCCACCTCATCGGTGCCCATCAGTGCCGCCTTATCAGTGCCCATTAGTGCCGCCTTATCAGTGCCCGTCATTGAAGAAGAAAGCGCACTTATTTACAAAAAAAATTAACAGTGACAAAGAAAAACTTGTTTTTTTGCAAAATTTTCGGTCTTTTTTTGTTTGTTGCGCAAAAAATAAAAATCGCAGAGGTGATCAAATACCACCAAAAGAAAGCTCTATTTGTTGGAACAAAATGATAAAAAATTTGTTTGGGTACAGTGTAGCATGACCGCGCAATTGTCATTCAAATTGCGACATCGCTGAAAGCTGAAAATTGGCTTGGGCGGGAAGGTGTCTAAGTGTCTGGTATTGAAGTGGTTAAGCTTTCACACAAAAAAAAAAAAACTGTAAGCTGATTGGTTTCTATGCAGAGCTGCATCCAATTTTGCACTCTCCGGTTTTAGTGACTTTCTCATTATTAATCTGTTAATGCACTTGCAGGGCTCTAATGAGGAATATTAACCCTTTGGGACTATCTCACTAAAAATATAATTTTTGCTGCAGAGGATGCCTAAAATATGTTTTGCAGACTTCTGGGAAAATCCATGAGCCAATCACACAAGCAGAAAATTAAATTTTTGCTGGTGCGCCATACATGTATACAACAAGCAATTACAAAATGGCTTGAGTAGCAATTATATGCTATGTTTTTTTTCTTTCCCACAAAAGTGGAGTTATCCTTAAAGGGGTTGTATAGGCTGAAGGTTTTTTATCTTAATGCATTCTATGCTCCCACAGCTGTCAAAGTCGGTGAGCCAATGAGGAGAGGGGGGCCGTGCCTAACCGCGGCTCCGTGTCTGAATAGAGGTGTGGCTCGGCTCGGGTGCCCCCATAGCAAGCTGCTTGCTGTAGGGACACTCTGCAAAAAGGGAGGGGCCAGGAGAGCCGAACCGGGACCCAAGAAGAGCAGGATCGGGGCTGCTCTGTGCAAAACCACTACACAGAGCAGGTAAGTATATTAGTTGTTATTTTTAAACACAAAAAACAAGACTTTAGTATCACTTTAAGCCCCCGGTCATACCGGTGCGACTTGTCATGCAATTTGACAGTTTCAAACGACAAGTCTCACCCTATTGTCCGCATTGGAAGCGGTCAAATCAGTGTGACTCTGATTTTGAAAGTAGTTCCTGCACTACTTTTTTCAAGTTCATGTGCGACTTGCATGAAGTCGCTCAGAGGTCTTCCAAGTCGCACCTGAAGTGGCACTGAAGCTCTGCTTTGAAATCGTGCTACTTTAATTGAAGTAGCAGTATTTCAATGTCGCGATCGGTGTGACTGGGGGTGTTAAGGATTGTGTAGTGTACAAATCTTTTAATACTGTTTATAACATATAAAGTTTTTTTACCCATTTTGTATGATCCATCAATTTTAGTAGATTGATTGCAATTACCATCCACGTTATGCCTGGTTTATCAGACCACTCCTGAGTGCTGTAGTTTGTCTCATTCATTCACATGTTTATCCCTTTAACCAACTCCTGTCGTATTGTCAATTGACGGGTGGACAGCGGCTCTCTTGCTCTGGGACGACATCATATGATGTCGTCCCATTTTCGTCACGCTTGCGCGCCCCCGCTGGGGCAAGCAGCGCGGCGATCGATGGTACGCTCTGTCCCTGGGATGCGGCACATCACCGTTCTCAGTAAGGAGCCGATGACGAGGCTCTTTACCCATGTGATCAGCTGTGTCCAATCACTGCTGATCAAATGCAAATAAGGAAATGCTGGTTATCAGCATTCCTTTCCTCACACTAGCAGTGTGTGAGGAGAGCAGAGCCAATCGGCAGAATTTCCTCACAGGGGAGATCTGCACAGATAATTAGGGCACTGATTATCAGTGCCCTAATTATCAGTGCAGCCCCAACAGTGCACATTAGTGATCCCAATCAGTGCCGCCTTTCAGTGCCTGCCCAACAGGCAGCACTGATAGGTGGCACTGATGGGCACTGATGGGCACTGATAGGTGGCACTGATATGCATCACTGATGGGCACTGATTGGCGGCACTGATGGGCACTGATATGCATCACTGATGGGCACTGATATGCATCACTGATATGCGGCACTGATGGGCATCACTGATATGCGGCACTGATGGGCACTGATATGCGGCACTGATGGGCACTGATAGCGGCACTGATGGGCACTGATAGGCGGCACTGATGGGCACTGATAGGCGGCACTGATGGGCACTGATAGGCAGCACTGATGGCCACTGGTGCCCATAAGTGGTGCCAATCAGTGCTGATTAGTGACACCTATGAGTGCCCATCAGTACTGCATATCAGTGCTGACTATCAGTGCTGCATATTAGTGCCTCCTCCTCAGTGCTCTTCAGTGTAGCCTATCAGTACCCATCAGTGAAGGAGAAAAATTACTCATTTACAAAATTTTATGATGGAAGATTTTTCCGTCTTTTTTAATTTTTTTTGCAAAAAATAAAAAAAACGGTCGTGTTTAAATACCAACAAAAGAAAGCTCTATCTGTCTCAATTTTGTTTGGGTACAGCACTGTATGACCGCGCGATTGTCATTCAAAGTGCGACAGCGCTGAAAGCTGAAAATCGGCCTGGGCAGGAAGGCGGTAAAAGTGCCCGGTAGGCAAGTAGTTAAAAGGGGCAGGGCTAAACAAACAATAACATACTTAGGAATAGAGATCCCCACAAATTGAAATGAGCTCTTTCAAACTAACTTCCAACCTATCCTGAAGGAAACACATAATGATCTAAAAAGATGGAATGCCCTCAATGTGTCCTGGTTCGGTAGAGCGTCCCTAATCAAGATGGCAATACTACCCAGATTTCTATACATTATGCAAACTATCCCTATTCGACTACCACCATCATTCTTTGCATCCTTCCGCAAAGCTTGCTCGAGATTCATTTGGAGAGGTAAACCACCCAGAGTCAAATTTTCCAAATTGAACCTTCCCAAAAATAAAGGGGGGATAGCACTTCCTGACTTAAAAAAATACCATCAAGCGGCCCTCCTAGCCAGAATAGTCGACTGGAATATTCACCAGACAGTTAAAGACTGGGTATCCCTAGAACAACTTCAATTCTCCGAACAGATTAGAAATTTTCCAAAATACCTTTAACCACTTTCCGACCGGCGTGGATTAACCCAAAACACCACTCAAAAATTATAAAAACACATCCCCCTCATAGGTCCCACCTTAGAAATTTTCCAAAATACCTTTAACCACTTTCCGACCGGCGCACAACGATGTACGTCCCTTTTTTGAAGAGGGATATCTCGGTAACGGCAGCAGCTGCTGCCACAACCGAGATATCCATCTCTTCAGGCGCCGGTCGGCATTCCGATAATGGTGGTCATCGCGGCGTATTCACCGCAAGATCACCGTTATCGGCGGCGGGAGAGGTGCCCCCCCTCCCGCCGATCTCCCGCGCCTTCCGCCGCTTACCGGAACCGTCGGCAGCGGCGGAGGAGATCGGGTCCTTTCTCCTCCTGTGCATAGAGATGAGTGACGCTAAGATGGCCGCCACTCATCTCTATACCATAGGAGGGCGGAAGCGACGTCAAAAACGTACCTCCTCTTAAAGAGGAATTTTCAAATGTCATTTTTTTTTTTTTTTTTCATTGAAGTCCAAATATGAGATCTGAGGACTTTTTGACCCCAGATCTCATATTTAAGAGGACCTGTCATGCTTTTTTTCTATTACAAGGAATGTTTACATGGTGGAGAGGGCTGTTGGAGTCCAAGGAACGGGCAGAAAGGCGTAATAACCGGCTGTGAGAACTGCAAACATGATGTGTGGAGAGGATACACAAGGAGAGTGACGGTAGATCCTGGGAGACTATGACTCAATGCAGATATTATTCGACATTCTGGTGAGTTTAAACCCCGGAGGGGTGTGTGGAATACGCACGGGTGAAGCAATTTGGTGGAAGCATAACAAGCAGATAACATCCCTGTCTTCACTTATGTTATAAACTCATGGACTATAGTCTCACTTCATTAAGTCACAGATACACTGTCTGATTAGATTGGCTATGACTAGTGGTATATGATTTCCACAGTACAATATTGTAGATTTTTTATATATATGCCGTTTAATGTATATATTTAAACATTGGTTTTTGGTAATAAGAATCAACCAGATGAGCGCTGCTAAATGGTAGTGGAATATATTTGCAATTAATGATTTCATTTACCGTTACAAAACAGGAATAAAAGTGAGCCAATTAAATTTTTTTTAAAAAACAGTGTAAAAATAAATAAAATCAAGAAAAATAAATAAGAAAAACAAAAAATTTTTTTTTTAAAGCGCCCCGTCACGACTGCGAACGCAGACGTGAGTAGCGCCCGCATATGAAAACGGTGGTCAAACCACACATGTGAGGTATCGCCGCGATCGGTAGAGCGAGAGCAATAATTATAGCCATAGACCTCCTCTGTAACGCAAAATATGCAACCTGTAGAATTTTTTTAAACGTCGCCTATGGAGATTTTTGAGGGTAAAAGTTTGATGCCATTCCACGAGCGGGCGCAATTTTGAAGCGTGACATGTTAGGTATCAATTTACTCGACGTAACATTATCTTTCACAATATATAAAAAAATTGGACTAACTTTCCTGTTGTCTTATTTTTTTATTAAAAAAAGTGATTTTTTTACAAAAAAAGTGCACTTACAAGACTGCTGCGCAAATACGGTGTGGAAAAAAGTATTGCAACGACCACCATTTTATTCTCTAGGGTGTTAGAAAAAAAACAATATATAATGTTTGGGGGTTCTAAGTTTTTTTTCTAGCAAAAAAAACTGTTTTAAACATGTAAACACCTAAAATCCAAAACGAGGCTGGTCTTAAAGTGGTTAAACAGAGTATCCCTTTCCCCTGGCTTAGTTCTCTCACACCACTCAGAGGCAATCCTGATTTCCCTCCGGGTCAGGAACATCTCTTCCTGACTAACACCTGGCCTCAAAAAGACATACAAGTTCAGCACTTTTTTTAAAAGAGGTAATCTTTTGTCCAGAGATGAAATAAACAAGATAATAGACCCATAAATATTACCACAATGGAACTACATGCAAATCAGACATTTCCTGACAAAAAAACGAGACTGCCCAATACTGGACAAGACCACTTACAACACTTGAAACCCTATGCACAAAAAAATCCCCTCAAAGACACATCATATCCTCCCTCTACTACTCTTTGTTTGGGGACAATACAGAGTTCTCCAGTGTGTCGTGTCATGCGTGGGAAAAAGACTTGGAAACAAACATTTCAGAAGAGGACTGGGAAACAATATACACATATGCACACAAAGGGTCGCTAAACGTAGCCACTCAAGAGTGTGGCTTCAAAATAATCACAAGGTGGTACAGAACCCTCTACTCTTCTACACAAATTCTACCCCCAGATATCCGATAGATGTTGGAGATGCAAAGATGGGGAGGGCTCGATGATACACATTTGGTGGTCCTGCTCTGCAATTCAAAGCTTCTGGAAAATAGTACACGAAAAACGTGCTATCCATCACCTCAGAGGATCTGAGGTTCACTCCTCAGAGAAACGATATTTGAAATCGCTATCCATGATAATGATAAACGCAGCAAGGCACTGCATTCCCTGCCATTGGCGCACGAATACAGTCCCTTCAAAAAAAAAGAATGGTTCAGGCGAATAAACAATATTGAAAAAATAGAAGAACTTATAAGTATCTCCCATGAGAAAATAGCCAACTTCACATCTGTATGGTACAACTGGATAGAATTTAAAAGCTCTCAAGAGTACAAAGCTACTCTCAACTGAGAACATTTTTCATATACTAGATAGTAATATTTGTGCAAAGAATGCAATTATTTTCTCTCAATTCTTTTTTTTTATTTTTTTTATTTTTTTTCTCTTTTTTTTTTCTCTCTATTTTCTTATTTTTTTATTTATTTATATTTAATTTTTTTTCCTCTCTTCCCTCACCCTCCTTCCCTCCCTCCCTCATCCCGCCCCCCACCTTTACTTGTAATGTGGTTCGCCCACATCGGAAAATATATAAGAACACATTAGAACGATTTCTATATGGATTAATATATGTTTCTGTCTATCTGTCTTGTCAAGTGATGATAGAATATTGTTAAAATGTTTTGAAAAAGGCTGTGACCTATTTATACCTGTTATACCATGTAATATGCTTACGTTTTCCTACTAGTATTGCATTGTATTATGTTTTCATATTCTTTTAATAAAAATTTATGAAACAAAAAAAAAAAAAAAAAGGGGCAAATGCTGGGCAACTAAAAGTTTATTGAAGGTTCTTTTTTATTTCTGGCCAAGCCAAACGCCGATATAAAAGAACAGGATGTGACTGTATGCGCATGATTTAACAAACGATGCTTTTACTAAAGGTGTGACATTTTGTGCTTTTGTGGCTTTCTCTTGAATGGAATTCGCACCATATCTTTAACATAATCACAGTGAAAATGACATTTCCCTCACTTGTCTAACGGAACCTGTACCCGTCTCTGACATAATACCACGAGCTGAGAGTTTCTGAATTACTCGGCATCAGCAGTGCATATATACTACAAGTTCTGCCTGATAAGCCGAGGTTGTTTCTAGGGCTTTGTACTGCCCAGGCGTTTTGGCAGCGGGATCTTGGCGCCGTGGGATTTTGGAGAGAGCTGCCACTTGAGGCTCAGAATCGGGCAAGTATACTGTTGAAGCTTTTAGTTTAGTGTTGGGGATTGCATGATTAGGCCAGGGATAGCTGGTTTTGCTGCTGAATTTAATCTCTAAATTAAAAAATACTCATACCAGGTTAAACCGTCATACTTTTATCCACTTGAAGACCAGCCCTCTTTCTAACCCGTCTTGCATACATGTAAAAATCTATTTATGCTAGAAAATTACATAGAACCCCCAAACATATTTTATATATATATATATAATTATAATATTTTTTTTTTTTTTAAGCAGAGACCCTAGAGAATAAAATGTTGGGTACTGCAATTTTTTATGTCGCACAATATTTGCACAGCGGTTTTCAAACCCAATTTTTTGGGGATTAAATACACTTCAATGAATTTAATTGCACAAAACCACAATGTAATACCCAATTGTTTTGAAAAATATAATATATACATGTGTGGTGCAATCGCTGTTTATGTACGATGTGGGGCCGACGTATGCATTAGCCTTTGCACGTGAGGACAGGGGGCGCTTTACATTTTTTCGTTTAATTGTATTATTTATTTAATTTATTTTTTAATTAAATTTATTTTTTTATCACAAGGAATGTAAACATCCCTTGTTATAGCTATAGGCAGCGAAAGGTCCTCTTTACTGCGAAATCTGGTGTCTATTAGACTCCAGACGTCTCCGCTGACCTTAAAAGGTTTGTATCATACCAAGATGCGTTTTTTTTTTTTTTTTTTAAGCCAGTAATTGTTTGTTTAGAACTGGTGAAACTGGAAGTGACGTTGCTTATGGTTTCACACGGTCGGAAATTCCGATGGAAAATGTCCGATCGGATCATGTTGTCGGAAAATCTGCACGTGTGTGGGCTCCATCAGACTTTTTTGAGATCCTGCTCTCAAATTTTGAGGCAACAAAATCCGATCAGACTTTTTCCGATCGTGTGTAGAGAATTCCGATGGACAAATTGTCACGCATACTCAGATCAAATTACAAGACCAAAGCTATTGGCTACTAGCCTCTACATAGTTCCGTCGTACGCAATGAATGTCACCACGTTCAGAATGATCGGAATTTCCGACAACTTTGTCCGACCGTGTGTGTGCAACACCAGTGTTGGACAAAATCCGTCGGAAAAAATCAACGGATTTTGTGGTCGGAATTTATCGACCGTGTGTACGGGGGCTTAGACCATAGAGATGATCAGGGCCATTCCTAGTGGCTGCAACCCCGGGTTCCCCAGTGGGACAGACTAGGAAGGTGGCAGGAGGGGGTCATATTTATCCACTAGGATTGCTTTTACAAGAAAGTGCTCCAGTATAAAAAAAGATACTGGGATGATGCCTGCAGCTGTAGGCATCATGACAGTATAACCACTCAGTGGGATGAAGTACGGGTACGTAGTCTGGTTCAAAGTGAGCATTTCTACATCCCAAAGCAAAAATTGAATTTATTGCAGCTTAACAGTCCTTAGATGTGGGGACTGCATTTGTTTTTTCTTTTTTCAGGTTGCTACTAATCCATCAATCCATCAATCCATCATGTAATCCATCGTGCATATTTAACCCTTTTGCTGCCAGAGCCATTTTTGCATTTTTTTACACACATGTTTAAAAAAATAGTTTTAGGCCTGAAGATTACACAAATATTATATATTTTCTGAAAGCAGACACCCTCGAGAATAAAATGATGGTAGTTGCAATTTTTTTATGTCACACGATATTACCGCAAAGGTTTCAGTAAAAAACAGACAAATGTGAATTTTAGGGCAAACAAACACAATAAATTACCCACATTTTTGATAAAATATAAAAGATAAAGTCGCACCAAGTAAATGGATACCCAATATGCCAAACCTTAAATTTTACGTGCGCCAGTGAAATGGCGACAAACTTCAGTACCCTATATTTTAAATAGGCATTTCAAAAGCCCCCTATAGGTATCAGTTTCAGTGTTGCGGAGGAGGTCTGGTGTTAGAATTATTGCTCTCACTCCAGTGTACGCGGCGATATGTAACATGTGTAGCAAATAGTAAGAAGAGCCGGCAAGACTGTAATCCTTGAAGTGTCGTTTATTGGTACATCAGAGTGACAGTAAAACAATAGAGTTGACGCGTTTCGGCAATAGCCTTAGTTGTAGCTACTGTTTTACTGTCACTCTGATGTACCAATAAACGACACTTCAAGGATTACAGTCTTGCCGGCTCTTCTTACTATTTGCTACATTGGAGTGTGATGGGATACATGGAGCCTAGGCACCTGTGAGTGGACCTGGTGTATGGATTGGGTTGTCCCTGCAGAGATCGCTGTTACCCTTTTTTCTTTTCCATTTTGATATGTAACGTGTATCACAATCAACATTTTCACACTTAGGCCCCCTGACGCATGCATTTACATGCATGCATGGGGGTGGGGGGGGGCCTCCAAAAAATTTGGGGGTGGGTTTTATGTGCTTGGGTGTAACTTTATTTTTTCCCATCACATGGGGGACAAACAATGCCCTATGTGATGATTTCTAGGTGATAGGTTCTCTAAAAGACCCTGCATGTCTCCCCTGTATTCCACTGAATGTTTTGCAATGCAGATCGCATTGCAAAACATTATTTCTCAGCAAATCAAGCTGGGGACACCGAGAGCTTGACCTGGCACTTTCTGTTCTAAATACAGTAATTTCTCCTTCACTGATTGGCACTGATAGGTGGCACTGATGAGGAGGCATTGATGTGCACTGATAGCTGGCACTGATGGGCACTGATTGGCATCACTGATGGGTACTGATTGGCAGGGTTTTTTACAACTGTCAGTAAATATCAGGGGCTGATAATTTCATGCTGTGTTGACTTTTTAAGTGTAATAAAGCAAATTACTTTGTTATAGGTATTGTCAGTGTTTCCATATCATGTTTATACCGTTCAAACATTCACTGTGTTTAGGTTTCAATAGGAGTTCTGTAATTTTTCAGGTTTGCAGTAAAAAAAAAAGGTGCTCCGTCAGTAAAATTTCCATGTTTTGTCAGTAAAAATTGCTGCGAAAGGTTGGCAACCCTGACTGGTGGGCACTGATGGGGCTGCACTGATAATCAGGACACTGAAGAACTGATTATATGTAGATGTCTCCTGTGTGGATATGTCAGGAGTCAGGACTACCGATAACTGGCAAATACAGTTTACACTGTGATCAGCTCTGATTGGACACAGCTGGTCACATGGTAAAGAGCCACTGTGATTGGCTCTTTACCCCCAAAGGACAAAGAGATCACAGATCCCTGCCGATGCGCGCTGCAGGGGGTGCGCAGGAAGCTTGATCACAGGAGGACTTCCATAGATGTCCTACCGGCAATGTGAGCCGGTAGGACATCTATGGAAGTCCTTTGTCTATAGTGCGGGTGGGAAGAGTACCGTTAGAGCAACCTGACAAGTAAAAAAAAAAAAAAAAAAATGTTTTATTTTATTTTTTACATTGTAAGTATAATAAGAACTTTACTGAAGAGTTTATACACCCAGATAGGGGTCTTGTATCCCATACTATGAGTGCTGTGTTCCTTGGCCAATGTTGGCAACAGGAAATCTTTTATATATCACTCAGTATTTAGACAGCTGAACAATGGGCCGTGTCACTCGACTGACAGGATGTCCTGTGACTAATCTAGTTTACAGGAAAAGAGATTTTGGATGTCCTGGCAATGCCAGACACAGAATAGTAAGCAAATTTAAAATGCATATATACTGTAGGTGCCTCCAATATACACGAACCCTTGAAGAACTTCTGTAGTAATTTGCACTTTTCTCTTCATTAACCACTTCAGCCCCGGACCATTTGGCAGCCAAAGGACCAGAGGTCTTTTTTCAATTTCGCACTGCACTACTTTAACTGGTAATTGCGCGGTCATGCAATTTTGTAACCAAACGAAATTTTGCGTCCTTTTCTTCCCACAAATAGAGCTTTCTTTTGATGGTATTTGATTGCCTCTGTGATTTTATTTTTTTTGCGATATAAACGGAAAAAGAGCGAAAATTTTGAAAAAAAAAAGAGATTTTCTACTTTTTGTTATAAAAAAAATCTAATAAACTCAATTTTAGTCAAACATTTGGGCCAAAATGTATTCAGCCACATGTCTTTAGTAAAAAAAATGCCAATAAGCGTATATTTATTGGTTTGCGCAAAAGTTATAGCGTCTACAAACTAGAGTACATTTTCTGGAATTTACACCGCTTTAATTTATGACTGCCTATTTCATTTCTTGAGGTGCTAAAATGGCAGAGAAGTACAAAACCCCCCCAAATGACCCCATTTTGGAAAGTAGACACCCCAAGCTATTTGCTGAGAGGCATGTTGAGCCCATTGAATATTTTTTTTTTTAGTCCCAAGTGATTGAATAAAGACAAAAATAAAAAAGATTTTTTTTTTTTTCAAAAAGTTGTCACTAAATGATATATTGCTCACACATGCCATAGTTATATGTGGAATTGCACCCCAAAATACATTTTGCTGCTTCTCCTGAGTATGGGATACCACATGTGTGGGACTTTTTGGGAGCCTAGCCGCGTACGGGCCCCCGAAACCCAAGCACCGCCTTCAGGAGTTCTAAGGGTGCAAATTTTTGATTTCACTCCTCACTACCTATCACCGTTTCGAAGGCCATAAAATGCCAAAATAGCACAAAACCCCCCCAAATGACCCCATTTTGGAAAGTAGACACCCCAGCTATTTGTTGAGAGGCATGGTGAGTATTTTACAGCTCTCATTTGTTTTTGAAAATGAAGAAAGTAAAGAAAAAAAAAAAATTTTTTTTCTTTTTTCAATTTTCAAAACTTTGTGACAAAAAGCGAGATCTGCAAAATACTCACAATACCTCTCAGCAAATAGCTTGGGTGTCTACTTTCCAAAATGGGGTCATTTTGGGGGGTTTTATGCCATCTGGGCATTCCATGGCCTCCGAAACTGTGATTGGCAGTGAGAAGTGAAATAAAAAAATTACACCCTTAGAAAGCCTGAAGGCGGTGATTGGTTTTTGGGGTTCCGTACGCAGCTAGGCTCCCAAAAAGTCCCACACATGTGGTATCCCCGTACTCAGGAGAAGCAACAGAATGTATTTTGGGGTGTATTTCCACATATGCCCATGACATGTTTGAGCAATATATCATTTAGTGACAACTTTTTGTAAAAAAAAATATATATTATTTTTTTTTTTCATTATTCAATCTCTTGGGACAAAAAAAAAAAATATTTAATGGGCTCAACATTGCTCTCAGCAAATAGCTTGGGGTGTCTACTTTCCAAAATGGGGTCATTTGGGGGGGGTTGAACTGTCCTGGCATTTTATGCACAACATTTAGAAGCCTATGTCACACGTCACCCACTCTTCTAACCACTTGTAGACAAAGCCCTTTCTGACACTTTTTGTTTACATGAAAACATATTTTTTTTTTGCAAGAAAATTACGTTGAACCCCCAAACACTATATATATTGTTAAAGCAAAGGCCCTACAGATTAAAATGGTGGGTGTTGCATTTTTTTTTTCCACACAGTATTGCGCAGCGATTTTTCAAACGCATTTTTTGTGGAAAAAATACACTTTTTTTTTATTTTAATGCACTAAAACACACTATATTGCTCAAATTTTTGATGAAATAAAAAATATGATCTTAGGCCGAGTACATGGATACCAAACACGACATGCTTTAAAATTGCGCACAAACACGCAGTGGCGACAAACTACATACATTTTTAAAGCCTTTAAAAGCCTTTACATGATACCACATTAGATTCACGGAGGAGGTCTACTGCTAAAATTACTGCCCTCGATCTGACCTTCGCGGTGATACCTCACATGCATGGTGCAATTGCTGTTTACATATGACGCCAGACCAACGCTTGTGTACGCCTTTGCGCAAGAGAAGGGGGGGCAGGGTGCTTTTTTTTTTTTTTTTTTTTTTTTTTTTTTTATTTATTTAGCTTTTTTATTTTATTTTTTAAACTGTTCCTTCCATTTTTTTTCTTTGTTATGATTTTTATTGTTATCTCAGGGAATGTAAATATCCCCTATGATAGCAATAGGCAGTGACAGGTACTCTTTTTTTGAAAAAATTGGGGTCTATTAGACCCTAGATCTTTCCTCTGCCCTCAAAGCATCTGACCACACCAAGATTGGTGTGATAAAATGCTTTCCCAATTTCCCAATGGCGCGGTTTATATCCGGGAGGGGGGACATTCCCTCCCACTGCTTGTAAAAGCAGTCTAGAGGCTAATTACCCGCTAGAATTGCTTTTACATGAAAGCCGATCACTGGCTGAAAAGAATGATACCAAGATGATACCTAAACCTGCAGGCATCATTCTGGTATAACCATTCAAAGTCCAGCAACATACTGGACATATATTGTAATCTTTTTTTTTTCATGCAGCCTCTTGGCTGAACGAAAAAAGAGATTGATTGGTGGGTATGCCCACCATTAGAATACCTCCCTTCATCCACCCACTTCTAATGATGGGCATACATGCACCATTTATATATGCCGATGCATGGGGGCATCCTCCCGCAAAAGTTATGCCGTGTACACACGGTCGGAATTTCGACCGTATGTACGTGGCATTAGGAGCCAATCGCTCCCCCCCCCTGCTGCCCCCATGCTTCGGCATATATGCTCTTTTTTTAACTGTGGTGGTGAAATCACCTCCTACAGCGTTGGAGTCGCGGCTTTATGTATCGTGGGAGCAAACGCTGTTGCTGTCAAGATAAATAAATCCGCGTTGCAACTGAATGGCGCACCTGAAAACAAAAAAATGCTCAACACTAAAACACACAGTAAACAAAATTACATACCTGAAAAGCAAGCATGATAAAACATAATAAAACATAATAAAACATAATAAAACATTGCAGAATAGAATGGAGTAAAAAAAGAGCAACAATAGAGAGAGAATAGAGTGAGAGAGAGAACAATAAAACGACAACTATTTTATTTTTTTTTATTTTTTTGAGATTCACAGGTAAAAAAGCTCCTGACTGAAGCGACTGAATCAAAACGCTACCACAAAAAAAATGTTAGCGATCGCAGGGATCAGGCCTGACTCTGCGAACGCTGCAGTTATGTGTGCTTAGTGTTTTGTAAGTGACAGTGATCGATCGATACTGCACTGGGGGGGCTGGGCTGGGCGGAGGGGGAAAACGCAGGTGCTAGCAGGTATCTGGGCTGATCCCGCTAACAATGCGTTTTTTTTTGGAACCCTAAACTGCTGGGACGCTAGTATAGATCTGATCAGATCAGATATTGATCTGTTCAGATACTGTGCCACTAAGGGAGGTGTATGCTTTGTGCGTGGGTGTTTGCGGTACTGGCACTAACCTGGGGCGACGCAGACCTTATTTGACCCTAAAACCTAATTGATATCACCCGCCGGGCGATCAGGGGTTAAACCGTTATTGGGTAATAAATGGCGGGTGCCCTGACAGTATAAAAAACAAGCTAACTAACCAGCGTCACCCGTAACAGTAATACAAAAAAAAAAAACTGGTTACCTAGCGACACTAATGCAGCGATCAGAAAAACGATCGCTTAGTGACACTGGCAAAAGGGGGTGAAAGGGTTAACTAGGGGCAATCAGGGGGTTAAAACCTTTATTAGGTAATATATGGGGGTACCTGACGCTATATAAAAACCTGACGGGGAACCTAAATAACGAAATAACTAACTGGCTAACCAGCGTCACCAGTGACAGTTATACAGTGATCACTGGTGAAAGGGTTAACTCTAGGGGCAATCAGGGGTTAAAACCTTTATTTAGCGTCACCAGTGACAGTTATACAGTTAACTAGGGGCAATCAGGGGGTTAAAACTTTATTAGGGTGAAAGGGTTACTGCTGACTTTTACTCTCAATGCTGAAACAGGTGCTAGATGGGGGGTGCCATTAAGACTACAAAATGGATACCTGCCATTAAGACTACAAAATGGATACCTCCCGACTGTCCCCGATTTCGAGGGACTGTCCCTGATTTGGAGCAATGTCCCTCTGTCCCTCTTTCCTCCTCATTTGTCTCTCATTCTGGTCTGATCTATATAGTTGTATATAAAATGCACTTTTTATCTTTCAAAAAGTGTTTCCCAGTGCTAAACCTTTCATATAATTTCTAAATTGCTGCATTTGTACATTTTAAAAGCCAATATAAAGGAATAGTAGTGGTAAAAAAAAAGCACTTTTTTCGGGGGTTGATTCTCCTTTAAGGGGGTGTGGCAGGGGACATGTCCTATGCCTACATACACTTGTTAGTAGGTGTCCCTCATTCCCATCTCGAAATGTTGGGAGGTATGCAAAAGGCAGCACGTCTTTGTACAGTGCTGGAAAACATGTTATTTCCATCACGTTACCACATCTGGTACAAGTCCTAAAATTTGGTTTGTGAAGCAAAGTCTGTAAATCCTGTCCCCCCCCCCCCCCCCCATAACCACCCTGCTAGCAGAAATCCCCCCCCCCCCCAATTTCTCCCTCTGGACACAAATCATGTTCCTTCTCCCCTCTCCAAATGCCCCCTCCTAACACAAAAGCTCTCATCCCACCACATCCCTCTACAGGAGTAGTGACAGCGGCAGAGAAGGAGAGCAGGGAGGAGGTGGGAGCTGTGTTCTCTCTCCCCATCCACTCCAGCCGCATAGGAAGGGGACAGAGGGCTGTAAACAAACCCCATACAGTCTGATCTGTGCAAATCTGATCTGGAGTGGATGAGTTTCTCCACTCTGAGATGCCTCCACTCATTTGGATTTATGGGCCAGACAACATATTTTAGATGGTCCTAGGAGTCTGCACCGTTTCTGACTCCATTAGGGGGCAGCACAGTGGTGTAGTGGTTAGCGCTTTCACCTAGCAGTAATAGGGTTGCTGGTTCAAATCCCAACCACAACACCTTCTGCCTGGAGTTTGCATGTTCTCCCTTTGCCTGCGTGGGTTTCCTCCGGGTACTCCGGTTTCCTCCCACACTCCAAAGATATGCTGATAGGTTAATTAGATCCTGTCAATAAAAAAAATTGACCAAATATGTGTATGTGTTTGTAAGTGTGTCAGGACCCCACAGGGCAGGGACCGCACTATACTACAGATGGACACCAGTGGCAAAAGCGCCCTGAGGCGATTCAGTTCGCACAGGTAGCACTATACAAGTCATTCATTATACGGAGAGGAGAGAGAGCACACCCCGAACCTTATTTTCCTCCCGGCTCTCTCCTCTCCTCAAGTCAGCAATAAAGAAAGCTGGGCAGGGGCACTCGACCTGTCCTTAGCAACCAATGATGTCATCGATTGGCAGGATGTGGGCAGGCGACCTGTACTGCATTCTGCATTGCTGACTGAGCAGCAGAGAGGAGAGAGCCAGAAGGAGGTAGTTCAGGGTGTGCTCTCTGTCCTCTGTGTACTGGGTTAACACAGGGCTCATTGTCCTTTTAGGCCTGGGGCCTCCTTGCGCCCCCCCCCCCCCCCCCCCCCCCCCGGTTTAGAAACGCTGAGGAAGACACACATGTATTTTTACTGCTCCCTGTTAAGTAGCAAAGGCAGCGGGCAGGGAAGTTCACATGGCCGGGCCGCAAAGCTTTTCAATTCAATTTTCCTTAGATTTACCTTCAACTATGTAGTGTAAGGGCCTGCCTGATTGCGTACAAATTGAAAGTGTTTAAATTTGACCTCATATATGGGTTTGGTAAATCTAAAGGAAAATAGCCAGGAAGATTCACCCTATTCATCCCAAATTCTGAGCGGTCACCAGAAGAGGAAGTGAGCCTGTTATGGATATGGGTCAGGAAATGAAGACAAATGGGACAAAGACGGGGGGGGGGGGGGGGGGGATTAGTCAGGCATTATAACCCTCCCCTACTCTTTTCAAAAATGAGAAGTGTTCCCTTCAGTTTTACTTTAACCATTGTGATGGTCAAGTGTGACTACTAATTTGAATACCGAACATCCAAAATGTGTGGGCGGCCATTGTCATGCAAGAACCCCTTAGATGTACAGATGCATCTTCCATTCCGGCATGGTCATTGAGGAGATATCTATTACTGGTAGAGAGGGTCCAATGACCTAAAATCCTGACAGATGTTCTAACCCTTCCCGGATATATCCACGACTAAAAAAAGGTTTTGGATGGAGTTCTGCTGTCAAGTTTTTTTGACTGGCAACTTCATTGGGTATACTCTCTTTTGGTACAGTATCTATCCTAGTAATATATGTATTATTCTGTATTTTCATTTGCTTACCTTCCCTATGTGTAACCAATTTAACAAACAGTTTCTGCAAACTGCAAAACGCACAAAAAAACGCATAGTTGTGAATCTAGGGTAAGGCTGACAGCATTTATACCCCCCAGAGGAGGTTTCCAGCGTCTTTGCCACTTGTATTTACTAGACATGTGCGATTAGTGTCGTACGAATTTCCGTAAATTCGTACATTCGGGAGGATCCGAAATACGAATTGCTATGCTTCCGAATTTTGTATGAAATAAGAAATTTCGTTTACGAATTTCTGGTCCAAATTGCGTTACAACGGAAACGTGACTGGTGTTTTATTGACCAATCGGAGGTTTTCTTCTGCTGCTGAGTGAGAGTTGGAAAAATTACCTTTTTTTAATATGGGAGTGGGAGACTGGTACTGGTAGTCAATGGGAGATTCAGAATCAGACAAAATAAGAATGCTCGTTAATTACGATTATTCGTTATGATGAAGTTAAAAACCCCAGGAAGTCAGCACAGCACAGGGATGGTGGGAGCCCCTCATAATGAGCACAGCACAGGGATGGTGGGAGCCCCTCATAATGATAAATTCATCATAACGAATGTTTGTAATTGTTACGAAAAGTTAACAAACCTAACAAATTCGTATTTCGTAGGAATACAAATTGAATTTCTGACACGAATTAAGAAATACGAATTAACGGTTAATACGAAACTGAACGGAAAAAAAATGTATTGACGGCGCACATGTCTAGTATTTTCTATGCAGCGATCACATAATGATTACATGCGAGTGACAAAGATTTGCTGCGGGAGCTGGCAGTCTCCTATTGATGTCAGCTAATCGATGGGATCCCCCATCGGCGTTCTCACATGTAAACGCTTTTGGGAGCATTCACAAGTGTGAGTGTAGTCTTAAACAAGCCCTCACTGACCTCTGTAGCTACAAGGCACTTTGGAGATATTCATCGTAAGTAATCCTCCCAGCAATTCAGTTCATTCTGCTCCTGTTCCCGGAGAAGGCTGCATATTTACTGCTGTGATTGGAGAAGCGAGAGGTGAGCTGCTGAGTCAGTGCTGGGAGAGGGAGCAGCAAGAGGTGAGCTGCTGAGTCAGTGCTGGGAGAGGGAGCAGCAAGAGGTGAGCTGCTGAGTCAGTGCTGGGAGAGGGAGCATCGAGAGTTTAGCTGCTCAATGCTGGGAGAGGGAGCAGCGAGAGCTGAGGTGCTGGGAGAGGGAGCAGCAAGAGGTGAGCTGCTGAGTCAGTGCTGGGAGAGGGAGCAGCAAGAGGTGAGCTGCTGAGTCAGTGCTGGGAGAGGGAGCAGCAAGAGGTGAGCTGCTGAGTCAGTGCTGGGAGAGGGAGCATCGAGAGTTTAGCTGCTCAATGCTGGGAGAGGGAGCAGCGAGAGCTGAGGTGCTGGGAGAGGGAGCAGCGAGAGCTGAGCTGCTGAGTCAGTGCTGGGAGAGAGAGCAGCGAGAGCAGAGCCAGTGCTGGGAGAAGAGAGAGCTAAGCCAAGGATGGGAGTGGGAAGCAGGGGGAGCTGAGCTGTTGAATATCTGCTGGGAGAGCGGAGCAGAGTAAACCATTTACCTTCATAGACATTTCAAACCAAAGCATCTTTTGTGATAGTAAGCTGGTGTGAGATATATTGTATGGTAACAAAATACAAAAAGTAAGGATGCCTCTTGATAATTTCAAGATTGTCCCAAAACTGAAATATAGAAGGTAGATGGTTAGTACTCCGGCCTTCCAGGGCTAAGATTCTGCTTTCCTTGCTCTCTATGAAATATGCCGACATTTCCTGTATGGTTTGTGAGATTTTCCCCCCATGGTCTAAAAACATGCAAAATTCAAATTCAAACAAAATAGAAAAGAATTGACTAGAAAATAAAATAATAGAACAGAAAAGAATAGAATAGAAAATAACAATATAACTGTTTTCCCAAATTCAAATTGGAATTTGAATAGAATAGCATATAATAGAAAAGACTAGAACAGAAACTAAAAGAATAGAATAGAAAATACCAATAGAATACAAAGAATATAACCATTTTCCAAATTTCGAATAGAATAAATTCAATTTTGAATGGAATCTATTCAAATTTTCCAGATCCTGACAATTCTAATCGATTCGAATTGTCAACACGAATTCCGAAAAACAAATTTAACTAAGCGAATTTATGTCAATACCGAAACGAAACAATTTTTTTCGTTCTGCATGTGTCTATTCTGTAGAGCTCTGTGTAATATGTTGGTGCAATTTAGGAGGAAATAATATTTGTATAATCCAAATAGAAGGTCTGTAACTCCATATGATGCTCTTAAAACCTTTCTTTATTGACTACTCCACAGTAAACACAGCCTTTATACAGATAAATTGATGCGTTTCAGCCTTAATCTGCCTTGTTAATGTTATGACTAAGGCTGATCAAGGCTGAAACACGTCAACTTCTCTGTATTAAGGCTGTGTTTACTGTGGGGTAGACAATAAAAGTAAGATAAAAAGAGCATCATACAGAGTTGCAGACCTTCTATTTGGATTAGTCTGTTACAGTTGTGCGGCTGTGGATCGCACACCTGTCTTGTTTGTTAAATTATATTTGTAGTCTGATATATTAACATGTATTTCTTTTAATTTCAGGTCTCGCTATTGACGGCCCAGATCTTTTTTCTGAGGAGCACGCATCTATGGCGCAGAACTGCAGCTTTTCGTTTGCTTATGTTCAGACTACCTTCCTGGGCCCAGTGTACGCGGTGGAGTTTGTTTTAGCCGTGTTCGGAAATGGTTTTGCCATCTGGCTGCTAGGGCCAGGAGGATCCAAGAACCGTCATGCCGGAATTATCTTCTCTCTCAACCTTGCTGTGAGTGACTTGGCCTACGCCTTATCTCTGCCTCTCCTGGTGGCATACTACTCAATGGGAAAAAACTGGATCTTTGGTGTCGCCCTTTGTAAAGTGGAACGATTTCTTTTCCATTGTAATCTTTACGGAAGCATATTCTTTATAACCTGCATCAGTGTCAATCGCTGCATCGGAGTTGTGTACCCATTTTATGCCAGGGGTAGAGTGGAGAGTAAACACGGCAAGCTGGGAAGTGTGGCAGTGTGGCTTATAGTTGCTGCAATTTCTTCTCCCGTGTTTAAATTCTCAACCATGAAGGATGAGGGACACAAGACAGAGTGCTTAGGAACTGCACTGGACAGCCAACTAAGGTCCTACTTTCCATACAGCTTGTTTCTTGCTGGCTTCGGCTGTGGCCTTCCATTTATCATCACACTTATATCCTATATAGGCATAGCTCGAGCTGTATGGAAAAGCCATGGACTGGAATCGAGGGAAAAGAGAAAAGTGGTAACCATGGTCTGTGTGGTAGTGTTACTGTACGCCATCTCCTTCCTGCCCTACCACATCCTGAGGAACATGAACCTTGCAAGCAGACTATGGCCAAAGAATTGCAATCAATCTGCTTTTCTACATTCCGCATTTCAAGTTACACGGGGACTGGTAGCACTGAACCCTTGTATCCACCCGTTGTTGTACACTTCTGTGATGGACAATGTTCGGGAAAAACTTGGCTGCTGTAAAGGACAGGAAGAAGAGAAACCTCCTGAGAGCATTCGACTTTAATCTTCTTGGTGTTTGTACTAGACCAGTATTAAAGTACTGAGGACATTGGGAAAACTAGCAAAAGTCCAATGTATGGACATGAGCCAAATGAGAAAATGAAACCCAGACATGATGACATATGCTTATTATGACAGAAAGAATTTTTTGGAGAAAGTAACTGATGCAACCACGTTTGTTTTATGTGACCAACAATCCCCAATAACTGTAATTCTGCTAACATCACAAGAAATTCACCTATTGTATAAGATCATTGCACCTCTTTAAACAGGCTCACTTAGAGGAGCTCCGGGCTCCTCCCAAAAAATGTAAATACTGTAGCTGCTGACTTTTAATAAGGACACTTACCTGTCCAGGGATTAAGCAATGTCCTCACCCAAGCCGATTCTTTAATCGGCTTCAGATGCAGGCATTGTAAGGAAAGCCGGCAATGAAGGCTTGCGGCTTTCACATTCAGTTTCCTACTGCGCTTGTGCGAGTCATGCTGCACTTTGTGAATGGTTCCGTTGTCTTCCGGGGGCCATTGATCCAGGAGGCGTCGGGGCAAAGGAGGGGGTGAACATGGTCAAAACCAGCTACCTGCTCCCCCTCAAAAGTTCCAAAGTTGGCAATAAAGGGGATGCAAACAAGGTGAACATCCTCTTTAAGTTGGCCATACATTAGGCCAGTGGGTTGAATGAAAACAAAATTACCCAATTCCCCCACCCACACACTTGATGTTAATGGAAAAGATCCCCGTTGAACCGGACAAATTTAGATCCATGTATGGCCGCCTCTAATTGCCTAGCACCCTACCCCAACTCCACTTCCCCTGTGGTGTTCCTTTTGCCTGCCATGTGACTTGAAAGCATTCTGTGTAAGCTAATCTTGTTGGGAGTTTACCTAGAGCTCTCATACAACATGATGGTGCTTGGGCCTGGCGTTTGCCTGCTCAAGACACCTGGCGCTGTATTATGGGCTGGTCGGGAAGAGAGTCATACATTTTTAATGCACAAAGCAATTGGCATTTCACATTACTCTAGCAGGCAAACGGTGATAGGTGATATGGTGGATTAAGTTCTGGTGAGTATGAGTAGCAAGGGAGGGCTGCAAGTTTAATTGAGCTTGTTACTTTGCCCTGCATGGGCAAACAAGTGGAAAATGAACATATTGTAATGTTTTATGCTTTTACAAGAATGTGTGCAAAATAAAAACAAATCTGCTTTTAAGTATCTGTTTGTACTTGGTGAAAACCAAATGGTAATTTATGGTTCAACCCTTTCCAAAATCGGCAATGAAAGGCATATTTATAGTTTAAAAGTTTGACCACCTGACCATCACACTTATGAGTATGTTGGATGTCCGATTCCAAATCCATGGACATTAAAATGAAGTTGTCCACCTATGCATCTATAACTGCCTTCACTTTACTAGAAAGCTTTCTACAAGATTTTGGAGAAAAAAAGGCCTCCCCCAAATTGTTGCCACAAGGTTGAATGTGCACAATTGTGTAAAATGTTTTCATGATGGACCGCCTGGCATGCCAAGATACAGCTTTCTCTACTCTGGAACCAGGTATTATAGCTAAGAATTGCACCCAAGAACTAGACGACACTAGCTTAGTTGCAAACTGGAACTCTCTATTGAAAATTCACACATAATTTATACCACACAAAAATCAGAAAAGAGTTTGACCACATTATCCTAAACAATGCAAACTTTAAACAGTAATATCAATACATCTAATACAGCGATTCTCAACCAGGGTTCAGTGGAACCCTAGGGTTCCTCCAGAGGTTGCTAGGGGCTCCTTCAGCATTAAGAAATGTCTGCCTCTCAGATAAGTTCCCACTGACACCATTGATCTTTTTAGCCATCTGTAAGGAGGTAATTCTTCCCAATGACAACAAGTGTAAGGACCATTCTTCCCACTGACCATCACACTAATGTATCACGAGTTGTGGATTTCACATTTTTAGCAGGGGTTCCCCGAAACTGGGGAACTATTTCAAGGGTTCCTCTGTTGAAAAGGTTGAGAAAGGCTGATCTAATAGTACACGTAATAAACAGCTAACCACTAACAGTAACCTACTTAAGGACCGGAAGGTTTTACCCCCTTAATGACTAGGCCATTTTTTGCAATATGGCAGTTACTTTAACTGACAAATTGCTTGGTCGTCCGATGCTGTGCCCTGTCCCTTTCCCCCACAAATAGAGCTTTCTTTGGGTAGTATTTGATCACCTCCCTGCAGTTTTTATTTTTTGCGCTAGAAACTAAGCTAGCAGGCTGGCTGGAGACTGCACCGTCCCTTGTTAACTTATCCTTTAAAAGACCAGAAGATGGTGGAAGCAGCACAGAGATCAGGAGCCAGCAGTTTTTAAACTGCAAGTACTGGAGTTCTGTACAATTAAGATAAGTGGTTTAGCCTTCATTTCATTGAAGGTCGCTCTACCTGTCTGCGATTTCCCACCTGACTCTTCAGACCCTCTGGTAACTGCACAGACTCCCACTACTTCTCAAACACTGGACTACATTGCCTCCTAACTGAACCCTAATTCTGCCTTACTAAGAATTTGAAACTGCTGTCTATACTTGCTAGTGTGCTTATTTTTGAAAGTGTCACTTATTTTGTATTGCCGTGCTCTGGACACGATCAAACATTTTAACCTTATCCTGTTGCCCCCCCTTGCATTGAACTTTGTCCAGACCAATTGTAAACCCCACCCACCCACAAGCCTGGTTTTACCAGCACCAAATTGAATAATTGTGAATCTTCCCCCCACACAATCCCTGTCTAAATGTAGTTCATTTCTAGGGATGGCTGGCCACTCCTTGCGCAAATGTTTGGCACTTGTACACGGGCACTTCCTCTAAGGCACTGCTACAAAAAAGCAAGTACAGTTTTATAGGAAGTTCCCCTTCATCTTCTAACTTTCCTCAGACTTCCTGCTATTCCCCTCTCCCCACCCTCATCTTTGTCATAACGTCCTTTCGCCTAAAACTCTAATTTCTTTACCCCACCTCCAACCTGTACATATCTCCATCTCTTCTGCCCACTCAATATTACTGCACTTATCACCTCCTGCTCATTCTAAGCCCACACAGTATCACCACTTCCACTCCACCACAGCATCTGCCCTCCTATAAATCCCACTCCCGCTTTACAACCCTCACACCCGCCTACTACTCCTAATGTCTGGGGACATCACACCAAATCCTGGCCCTCCCACACCCAATTCCCACCCCCCAAAAATGTCTGTCTACCTCCTCCAACAGTAGTCGTAACTCCCACCTTCTCATCCAAATTCCACCGATTCCACAAGTCAGCCCCCCTCTTTCACATGCCCTCTGGAATGCCCACTCAGTCTTCAACAAACTACCCTGTTTCCCCAGAAATAAGGCCTAGCGTGATTGTCCTGATAGCTGCAATATAAGCCCTACCCTGTTCCCCTGAAAATAAGACCTACAAGGACTTTAGGGCTTATTTGGGGGTAGGGTTTATATTGCAGCCATCACCGACAATCACGCTAGGTCTTATTTTCGGGGGAAACAGGGTAGCTTCAGTCAATGACCTTTTCCTCTACAAACCCCTAATCTATTGCCATTACCGAAACCTGGCTCCAGGAATTCGACACTACCTCTCCAGCTGCCCTGTCCCACCGTGGCCTCCTCTGGACAAAAAGGCGGTGGCATCGGACTTCTCCTCTCCCCACAGTGCACCTTCCAAGTTCTTCCCACACCTCCCTCTTTCGAAGTGCACTGCATTAGTCTTTTCTTTCCAGCTTGTCTGAGGGTCGCCTCCCAGACCAGTGTCACGCTTTCTGGATGACTTCTCTGCATGGCTACCCTATTTTCTCTCCTCTGAAGTACCTGCCATCATCCTAGGTGACTTTAACATTCCAATCAATGTTAATACTGCAACCACTTCAACTACTCAACCTAACCTCCTCTTTTAACCTAACACAATGGACATAAACCACCACTCACTCCAATGCTCTCAACCTCATATTCTCCCATCGCTGCACTCCCTGCAACCTCTCTAACACTCCCTTTCCTCTCTCTGATCACAATCTTATCCGTTTTGCTCTCCTTGTCTCCTACCTCCCATGCTGCCAACCCACAAACCTTTGCAACCTCAACTCTTCCCTTCTTCATTCTGCTACTGATGGCCTTTACGACAAAATCACACACCTATCTTGCCCATACCTAACCACTTCCATCTACAACAACAAGCGGTCAGCCTCCCTAGAAGTACTTGCTCCTCTTTCTACATGCAGAACCAGGTCCCATCTGCCACAACCCTGGCAAACAGACACCAGAAGTCTCAAGAGACGCAGCCATGCTCTTAAGCGAGCATGGCGTAAATCTAAATACCTGCAAGACTTTACCCTCTACAAATCTGCTCTTATGAAATACAACTCCTGCCTCCACATTCCTTAACAAACCTACTACAACACTCTTATCAAAACCTTGTCAACTCTTTTCTACGCTTAATTCCTTAATTCACCCCCCACCCACCAAATTGCTTACCGCTTAACAGATTGCCAACCATTTCAAAGTAAAATCGTACTTGAAGTGATTGTAGCCGTATCCGGGAAAGGAAAACATTTGAGCTAAGAATGATACTTCTTTTTGAAACAAAAAACAATGGCTTAAATTTGGATATTGGTTTCCTTACCCACTATACCAGAGTTTTATGACCCCACTCTGACTGTGATCTCTCCCCCCCCCCCCCCCTCCCTCCAGTCTATAGCTTTCCCTCTGTCTTATCTCACTTGCTGATAGCTTTATTACCATTGCCATACTAAGATCAACAGCAAAACCATTGGTCCCTCCACACATGCCAGGGTGCTGTGTGTAATTCCTGACTCTGACCGCTCCTTCAGCCCCCACATCCAATCACTGACTAAATCCTGCCACCTTAACCTCCACAACATCTCCAGAAGCGATCTTTAACTCTGCTACATACAACCTTATGAGTATAACTGCTCCTGAAGAAGCGTCTTGTCGACACGTAACATGTCAAGCTAATTATTGAATCAAGTTAACTACTGAACCACCTTTGGACCTTCATTTCTGACCCTGCATCTACACAACTTCGAGTTTGCTACTTGGAGACCATACTCTTCAACAAACCTACCCCAATTGCTATTTTGGAATACAGTTTTGTACTTTTTATTAACACTATCATTTGGTGTCAGGGCTTTAATGTTTAGGTCCATTAATACTATAATCCATTTGAATTTTCTACATATTTAATTGTGTCTTTATTTTGACTAAATTTTTAGATTAATTATTCATGTGCCTCTCAAAAGTCCAATTTATTTGTTTCTTTTTTCTCAAACGTTATCGGGACGTTGGCACATTTCTACTTTGTGCATCTGCAGTGTCACCCTGCTGAAGCACTGTTTAAAATCACAACATTTTTCCAATATTATAGAACCTTTCATTCCAAATAGCATACAGCTGTTTCAGACTTGTTGGTCATTATAAGTGTAGTGGATGAAAAAGCATGGAGTATAGCTTGGGGAACAACTAAAAAGTATAAAAATGTCAGTGCCCACCTTCCCTTCTCTCCCTTGAAGCACTTTCTATTACAAATTACGACAGCTGCACATTAAGGCTGTACCAGCAGGAAGGGAGCTGTGCCCAGCTTCCCTTTCAAAACCACTCACTGTAGTTGTGGTTCTATCTGTGCTGATGACTGCATTACTGCCTTATTTAGCCATTTAATCTGGTTTACCGAAGCAGTAAAAAGCAGAAGTAAAACATGTTTCTCTAAATAAATCTAGTCTTTAATGTGCAAATATTTTATTAGCATCAAGCAGACATAAGAAATAGTTTCCATCTTCTGATCATACAATGCCCGGCTCGGCTCAATTGGTTGATGGTCTGTGGGGAAAGGAAAAAAAACACATGAAAGATAAAACTATTATGATTAAAGGTCAATTTTAGTTTTAATAAATTGTTTTTTTTTGGGGGTTAGATATTCATAAAAAATATTTTACAGATACACATTCAATGCAAGATGCATTCATGGCACTCTGTAAAGCACGATGGGGTTCTAATAAGAAGGCCCAACACAATAAAAGGCTCTATTAAAAATACAAAGCTGGCTTGTTTCAGGCACAGGGAAGGGGATTAAAGTGTAACTAAACCCAAAAATGTAATATTCTGCAGCTTACCATGGTGGCGTCTGCATTAGTTTTCTTTTAACAACCTTTTTGGCCCTTTCATTTCACCTGGTAAACCTGACAGTAACACACATCCTGTCCCAGAGTGACAATGCTAATCCACCGTACTGTATTTATGGAGAAGCATGGTCACCCTAGCACAGGACTACAGAATACTTTCCACTCTTCACTTCTCTAGTACAGAGCCTTGAAAAAGTATTTATACCCCTTGACATTTTCAAGGAAGGAGATATATTTATTTGTTAATGTATAATTTTTGGGGCCTTGTTTTTACATTTCCAGATGGATGCAATGCTAATATAACCATAATACATTGCATATCTGATTTGGACAACTGTTGGCGATTTAGACATACAGAGTGTACATCAATGGTGTATTGTAAACATTTGGCAAGAAAAGATTCTCTACCCATGCATATACATACAGTGCCTTGAAAAAGTATTCGTACCCCTTGAATTTTCCACATTTTGTCATGTGTCAACCAAAAACGTAAATGTATTTTATTGGGATTTTATGTGATAGACCAACACAAAGCCGTACATAAAATTGTGAAGTGGAAGGAAAATGATAAATGGTTTTCAAATATTTGAAAAGTGTGGTGTTGCTGGAAGGAGAACTTTCACTCGTATCACTTAGGGGATCAGAGCGGAAGTGGGATCGGGTCTGTGTCAAAACTAGGAGGAGGAGGAGGAAGAGAGGTACTTCTCCCTGTTTGGGTGAAGTTATGCTTTAATGACAAGTCTCTGATCTAGAACAAGTATATCGATAAGTGTAAAAAGTTTTAGAACTCATTATTACTTAAAGCATGCTTGTTCCAGGACTGTGACAAAACGAATCAGACACAGCCGGGTCTGTGCAATGGCAGCCCCTCAGAAAGTCTTCCAGTCAATTATTATGATACAGAATCAGTATCACTTTAAAACAGGAAACAAAGCAATATTGTGAACTGTGCTCTGGGAAGCTCAGACTTACGTGGTGCCAGCAAACACTGGGCTGAATTTACTTAAAGCGGTATTCCACCCTAAAGTGAAACTTCCGCTCATCGGAACCCTCCCCCCCCCCCCCCCCCTCCAGTGTCACATTTGGCACCTTTCAGGGGGGAGGGGGGTGCAGATACCTGTCTAAGACAGGTATTTGCACCCACTTTCGGGCATAGACTCCCACGGGAGTCTATGCCTCTTCCTGTCCTGCTGCGCTGTCTGCTGGGACACACACTGGTCCCAGAGACAGCACGGAGCATTCCTATTGCGCTGCGCGACTCGCGCATGCGCAGTAGGGAACCGGGAAGTGAAGCCGCAAGGCTCCATTTCCTGATTCCCATACCCAAGATGGCGGCGGCAGCATCCGAGGGACGGTTCAGCCTCAGGTGCCGACATCGCTGGACACTGTGACAGGTAAGTGTCCTTATTTTAAAAGTCAGCAGCTGCAGTATTTGTAGCTGCTGACTTTAAAAAAAAAATTTTTTGCCGGACCCCTTCTTTAAGGCAAAAAGACTGAGCACTTTGCAAATGCAGTTGCTCCAGGGCTTAGTAAATGAGGGGAAGCTCTGGTGACTTTCATCATCCAATCATGTGCAATGAAAAATGCTGTTTTTTTTAATTTCCTCGTTTGTGATTGAGTGTTCTTTGTAAAGTGAAGCTTTACCTCATTTACTAAGCTTAGGGGCAATTGCACTTGTAAAGTGCACAGTCTATTTGCCTTTAGTCAAGCCCAATGTCTTTCCTATTCATCCCATTTTTCTATTATTAAATACATATGGCATGTACACTATATTCTCAAGGCAAGAGTTCTTAAATCCTATTTAAAATTTTTGCCCGCTGCCCATGTAGAAGACCTAAAAATGCTGACCGATTGGCTGTCCTGCTGATCTAATTCCATTTGTTACTCTCAATAAAAAGGGAAGATGAGAGAAAGCAGAGAAACACAAAATAAAAACAACAAGAACATACTTGGCCCATTCCACATTCAGAATAAGATGATCATAACCAAAGCCAGAAACGCCAGCGATGGCCCGAGCGGCATCTTCTCTGCGGTGAAAGCTGATAAAGGCAAATCCCTGAGGAAGAGAAGAGAATGATATTAATGTATTAGAAAGGAGCTTTACTCCAAGCCTACAACTACATGTTCCATTACATTTACCTACACTGCAAGAGCCCAGAGCCTATTGGTTGCTATGGGCAACAGGAATAGTTCTTCCTTTGGAGAACGTGTATGCTAAGAGCAGGCTAAAGATAGTAAATTGTGGTTGGATGTGCAGACGTTGTGGTGGCCAAAAATGTTTTAAAGAAACCTTCCACACTCCAATGACATCAGCCTTCACCAAAATGTATCGTTTTAGGACAATATCAAAAGGAACTGACACGTTTTACCTAGAAAGAGCTTAAAGAGGAACTTCAACACCCTTCCCCACTTTTTTTTCCACCCCCTCTGTTAGTTTGTGCTTCAAATACCCAGAAAATTCCACGTTGATCTTGTGACCTGCTGTGCCCTAGCATGAGCCCTGGGACCACCTTCCTTTCTTTGTCATCAAGAGCCAACTGTCTATTCCTGGTTCTCTCTCAACTCAACAATATTGCAGCAGATAATTGGATACTAACTGACATTTTGTGGGAACCAGTGACCCTAATTCAGTGATCAGCGCTTAAAAAATATGCACTATCACTGTACTAATGACTTTTACTAAAGGCAAGAGATGGATTTTGTTCCCTGCTTTGCAGGAGCACAAAATCTACCCCTTCCCCTCTGTCAAAAGTGAGATCTGCCTTGTTTAAATAGTCAGATCCTCGTTCTGTGTATTTTACCAACGATCGGCGGGTGCTGGTGGACATCCAGTGCTGGCACCCGCAGATCGGCTTCTACTGTAATCACAGCAAAAGCGGCGCATCCCCTGCAGGCGGAGGTGCAGAATCACGGATATATATATATATATATATATATATATATATATATATATATATATATATATATATATATATATATATATATTTTTTTTTTTTTTTTTTCGATTCTGCATTGTAAAGCCGTCCTGTAACAGTAAAACTGCTATGGGGCAGATGGCAAGTGGTTAAGGAGGGGGAGGATTACTAAGATGTAAAAGAGTATTTGGGAGTCAGGGTCCACTTAATTATAGAGAACTCGATGATTCAAGGCCTTTCTGGGTGAAACATGTCAGGAGTTAGGCTTGGTCAGCGCAGACTTCCTGTGACCTTGTCTTGGAACAATATCGTTTGGTGAAGGATGATGTCATTGGATTGTGGACCGTTTCTTTATTCCACATGGGAAGGGCTGAGCGGCTCCACTGGCCAGCACCAGCAAACTGCAGGTTTCTGAGCAGTGGCTTCCTCTGGTATAGTGGTCACAAATCTCAGCTGAATCAACGCACGAGGGGCAGCTGATGACTACAGAACGTTCCATAGGGGATTGGTTACCTTGGATTGCCCAGTAGTCTTGTCTTTAGCCAGGTAGATTCTAGAGATGGATCCAAATGGTCTGAAGAGCTCCTGCAGGTCAGTTTCCCGGGTATCTTCAGATAAGTTGGTGACACGGATGGTGGCGTTGTCATCAGCTGCAGAAAAGATATAGAAGAGCAGGGGGTTACAGCAGAAGCACTCAAAACTGTCCCCACAACAAAATCTGGTTTTAGGATCCCCATAACTCCAAGAGCCATTCACATGTGAAAGAACTCGAGAGCCATCTATGACCATGCCTTCTTAGTAGAGATGCACTGAAATTTCGGTGGCTGAAACATAATCGGCCGAAAATTGTGTTTTTAGCATTTTGCCAATAAAGAAAAAGGTGCCGATAATGACACCAAACACGCATGCAATTTTACCGTGATTTTGGAGCGACTTTGTCGCAATTTTACTGTGCTCACAGTGTTTTTCATAGGTCATGTGACTCAAAAACTGCATCAAAAATGCAACAGTGGTGCATTATTGATACATTCTTGTTGTGTTTTCAATGCATTTCAGCGGGGAGGTGCGATTTTTTTAACTGACCAAAAATGCACCAAGCAAGATGTTTAGCAGGAAACGCAATGGACCAGTGTAAAGACATACATAGAATTTAAAGGGATGCATTTTTCTTGAGCTTTTTTTGCGCTAATAGCTAACAATAAATTCATATTCATGATATTAAAATTAAAGTCGAATATAATACAATTTTATATAAATATATATTTAAAAAAAATAAAAAATAAAACTGTCATTTTCGTTTTTTGGCAAAGCGCATCCTGCATTTTCGGGACCAAAATTTCCATTCGGTAGATATCTACTTTTTAGCATAGAACAGCTAAGAGGAGGGTGGCTACAGACACAATTCCAAGGATCTTAACCAAAACCAAGGAAACTGGTCAAGAGAGAAATAGGACAGCTGAAGAATTGGTTCTGAAAATGCCAGCTGACTGGCTGCATTGCTGACCACTGGCTTCTATACTTGAATTTACTGTACCCAAAAAAGTATGCAGATCAGGAAAAATCAAGTCTTTGTCAACATGCTTGTTAACTCAAAGTATTGAAGCAGAATGGTCAGAATGACAGCCAGGCAGCTAGCTTTTATTAGGAGCGTTTAACCAATACAACCAAGCGAGGTATGTGAGAATTTCAATTGGTGTTATACTGGTCCAACACACTGACCACAGATCAGAGACTCACAAATTGACATATTACCGTCAATTTTATAATGTATTTGAGTCAATCATTTGTTTACTGCAAGCGGTGTAAGTACCTGAATTTCACTGGGTATCAGCCATTTTTAAATCCTCTGCTCAGACTGTAAAAGGGAGAAGTTGCAATGAAGTGCTCATGTGCCAACAAAAAACGTGCTGATAGAAGAAGAGAGCAGAGTGACAGAGAGGATCTCATCAGTCTGCTACTCCTCTATTCACTGTCTAGTCACAGGCTGAGGGAGCGGAAAAGACCTGTACAGCCAATTTCACAGCAGAGTCATCCGCTTATTGCACAGATGTTATCTCACGTGTTAACGTGCTTTCACTTGAATGGGCTGCTTGAACCACAACGAAAGAAAAATTGCTCTTTCATAAAGTTTGGCTATTACAGTGCAACATTCATTAGTGCATTATTGTACACTGCGCTAGTGTGCCATTCACAATAATAGTATGCAACAATAGTGCGCATTACCCACTGTGCACTGGAATGAGTGGACCCTGAACTGAAGCAAAGAAAAATTGGGCCTCATGTCCTGTCAGACAGGGCTGTGTAAATCTGAGGACTGGACAGACACAAATACAAATCTTTGGGTAGTGTTTTCCTATGACTATTTTAGTAATTTCTATAGCATAAATATGAAAAATGTTAAGGCCATATGTTGTTTAAAAGCTAATATTCCCCTATTCAAATGATAATGAACCTGTTGGACTGGTTCATGAAGCTAATTATGGAACATATTAGGACCATGTATTGTTTAGAAGCTAATATTCTCCTATTCATATGCTAATGAACCAGTCAGACTGGTTCATGATGCTCAGGACAGGAAATTATGCTACAGGAGGTATTGGGAGGGGAAAGAATGGACAAAGCCATGTGCTGAGGAACAAAGGACCTGGTAGCTCTACAGGGCTCAATGAAAAAAGAAGCAGTCTGGGAGATCCTGGCAGTTAAAATATTTCCCCTATATAGAGGTCATCTATGTATTTAGTTGTCTGTCTAAGGCCCCTTTCACACTTATACAATTTGTCCCACGATTTGGGACTGCAAAGTAGCATGACAAGTCGTTCCCCATGATTTCCAATGACAGCCATTCATATTAGTACGACTTCAAGTCGTTCCGACTTCAAAAGTAGTCCCTGCATACTTTGGTCCGATTTTGATGCCACTTACACAGGTATTCAGTTGAAATCGCGGCAAAATCGCACGACTATGAAGTCGCACGAGTGTGAAAGGGGCCTAAAGTTCAGCTTTCCAGTTCAGTAGTAGAGGGATCCAGGGAATCCTCTCACTGCCATTGATGGGTTCTGAAGATAAATTGGCAGTTGCTTTATTGGAACTTTTTTTTATTTCACATCAGCAGAATATTTGAATTGGTTGAACTGTGATCTTCTTTTCAAACTTATTTTATAACTTGGTAGAACAGTGTGTTTAAAGCGGTAGCAAACCGCAAATTGCACCACATACTAGCACATTCTGAATGACTAACCTGAAAACAAAGTCCTCCAGCTGCATGCTGTCACCTTTTACAGGGCTTCCGTCTTCACCCAGTCTTCCTTCTGGTTCGCGGCCGCTTAATTGGCTGACGCGAAGCATGTGCGTGGGTGTCACGGCTGCGGCCCGGCTCTCTCTATGGACGGCACGCTGTCCATTGACAGAGCAGTGCGAAAATGCGCCGGTGACATCACCTACGCTGCTAAAGTAAATATCTCCCAAGCAGTGCACGATTAGGTGATATTTACTGTACCTACAGGTAAGCTTTATTATAGGCTTTTATGTAGGTATAAAATAATAATTAAAGAACGCCATTACTAACACTTTAAGCCAATAAGGAGTAAACTCTCACCGGTACCGTACCAGGTACCTTTGTGACATCTCTAGCCCATCCCCATCACGGGAATGATCTGCCATCTTACCTCTACGGTTAGGTTGCATGGACTCTCCCCTTCGGGTCGCTCCATCTCTCAGACTGGGAGGAACGTATTTTCCTGTTTTACTAACAGGAGCCTGAGCCTGACCGGGTTCTGGTTCTGTGAAGGAGATATATTCCATGATCAGCACATATAATGATTGTCATAATATACTCTTCGGCCTTTTAATAACTGACAGTACTGACCGGCCCCGGGCACTTTCTCCTTGTCTGCTGTGGACAGACCCAGCTGCTCAGCCAGCTCCTTCTGCATGGGACCCAGAGTGTCTTTGTATGGACACCTTGTGGTCCAATGATCTCCTTTACAAATTCTACAAGACACAATCTTCTGACCCTTCAGCTTGTTCATGGGGTCTTCCTCCGCCTCGTTATTCAGATCCTGGAAAATTATCAAAACATCAAGAAGAGTTATTCACATAACCCGACCTTCTAACCTGCTAGGTCATTAAAGAAAACCTGCACCTTGCGTGTGTGTCATTTACACAGCCCAACCTACTGACCTTCTACCTCATAAAAAAAAAAAAAAACGTAATCGGAGAAAAGTTGGCGTCTATTTCTAAACCCTCCGTTTGTAAATTCAAACAGTTTTTCTTTAATGGGCTGTCAGCAATGGTAGCTCCTATTTTTTAATGCCAAGTTTCCTTAAAGCGGAACTAAACTTCATCTGAGCACCACAAACTGAATTATAATATTTAATATTAAATATTCAACGCAAACTCAACCTTCCATGTCTCCATGCTTTTTGTTGAGGAAAAAAAAAAAAAAAAAACCCTAACATTTCTAGGAGCTGCGTTCTTGAGTAAGGGCAGGCGATTCATGAAGAATTTTCTTCCAGGAATCCATCTGCCCTTAGCTCAGACATGCAGGCAGGGGGGTGTGCTTAGCTAAGCCTCTCCTCTCAGACTCCTGGGATGTCCGACATCATTTTAGCCTAGGCCAAAAACTAGGAAGCAACTAAAGAAATGTAAAAAAATTAAAAAAAATTAAAAAAAAAGAAGAAGATTAAAAAAAGTAAATACAATATACCCATCTATCTCATTACTAACACTAGCAGCAAAAAGACTAAAAATAGGTCATCTTGATTGAGACCGTTTAGTTCCGTTTTAAAAGAACAAAAAGTAATTCTCTGCATGTGTTACTGCAATTTTATCACCCAATGTTATGAAAATAAAGCCGCAACAAATTGGCAAGCTTCAGGATGAAACTATTAAACCCCAGAACAAAAATGTAATAGATTGCAGTTTATCAATCCATAGATGTGTTGCCTGCTTTAGTTTTCACTTTATTTTAACCTGTTGATCCTTCCACTTACTGCACTGTATCTATAGAGCAGCAGCGTTGTCACCCCGGACTGCTCTCCTGATTTAAAATTACAAACACCTCCCCTTTCCCTTACATATGGAGGAGTTTTGTGGTTTACAGATTAAAGCAGAACTTCACCCTATGATTTATGTCCTCTTCCCCACCTCCTGTACCACATTTGGCACATTATTTTTTTTTGGGGGGGGGGGGGGCGGGTTCCTCGTTTCAGGAGGTACCCGTTCCCATTTCCGCTCGGATCGTCTAGGCCCCCTCTCTTTCCTGCAACCTTCTAGGACACATCACAAGTCTCAGAAGACTAAAGGGATCATGCACAAAGCGCAGCGCGCCAGTGGGAAGCCGCAAGGAGTCACAGCCAGCTTCCCCTGTAAACATCCCCACGCCGGGGACCCGAAGACCACCACAAAACCGGCCCTGGTGAGGACAGTGTCCGATCTATGGACAGGTAAGTGTCCTTATATTAAAAGTCAGTAGCTACAGTATTTGTAATTTAGTCCTTTATAGGGTGAAGATCCACTTTCATATTGCTGTAAAGTTAAAGTGACCGAAAAAATAAAAAAATTTGTAAGTAAAAAAAAATATAAAAAATTAAAATGGCTGCATTAACCACTTGCCGACCGCCCCCTGTATATATACGTCGGCAGAATGGCACGTACAGGCAGAACCACGTACCTGTACGTGCCATTCTTCCGGCGGGTGGGGGGTCCGATCGGACCCCCCCCGGCCGGCGGGGACGGTCGGGATCGCTTCAGGAGCGATCCGGGATGAGGGGACGGCCAGTGGTTTCTGGCCACCCCCTCGCGATCGCTCCTGGCGAATCAGATGCTTCCTCTGTCTGTGTCAATCAAAACACAGGCAGAGGAAGTGATGTCACGCTCGGTGCGCCGGTCTATGTGACCGGAACGCCGAGCTGTGAACATCTAAAGGTTAGTGCACAAACAGTACACTGACACCAGTACACATAGGCACACAAAACACCCCCCTGTCACCCCCTGATCACCCCCCAGATCACCCCCCTCCCCCCCAGTCACAGTGTCACTAATTGCAGTGATCATTTTTTTACTGATCACTGCATTTAGTGTCAGTGTGACTGTAATAACTGTCAGGGCAGTTAGTTTTAGGTCCAAGGTAGCCCCCCACCCCCCCCTAATAAAGGTTTAACCCCTTGATTGCCCCCCAGGTAACCCTTTCACCCCCTTTTGCCAGTGTCACTAAGCGATCGTTTTTCTGATCGCTGTATTAGTGTCACTGCTGTCGCTAGGTAACCATTTTTTTTTTTTAGGTAACCGCCATGTTTATATAGGTTCATAAATAGGTTTATAGGTCAGGTACCCCCATATTACAACCTAAATAAAGGTTTTAACCCCCTGATTGCCCCTAGAGTTAACCCTTTCACCAGTGATCACAGTATAACTGTCACTGGTGACGCTGGTTAGCCAGTTAGTTATTTCGTTATTTAGGTTCCCCGTCAGGTTTTTATATAGCGTCAGGTACCCCCATATATTACCTAATAAAGGTTTTAACCCCCTGATTGCCCCTAGTTAACCCTTTCACCCCCTTTTGCCAGTGTCACTAAGCGATCGTTTTTCTGATCGCTGCATTAGTGTCGCTAGGTAACCATTTTTTTTTTTTAGGTAACCGCCATGTTTATATAGGTTCATAAATAGGTTTATAGGTCAGGTACCCCCATATTACAACCTAAATAAAGGTTTTAACCCCCTGATTGCCCCTAGAGTTAACCCTTTCACCAGTGATCACTGTATAACTGTCACTGGTGACGCTGGTTAGCCAGTTAGTTATTTCGTTATTTAGGTTCCCCGTCAGGTTTTTATATAGCGTCAGGTACCCCCATATATTACCTAATAAAGGTTTAACCCCCTGATTGCCCCTAGTTAACCCTTTCACCCCCTTTTGCCAGTGTCACTAAGCGATCGTTTTTCTGATCGCTGCATTAGTGTCGCTAGGTAACCAGTTTTTTTTTGTATTACTGTTACGGGTGACGCTGGTTAGTTAGCTTGTTTTTTATACTGTCAGGGCACCCGCCATTTATTACCCAATAACGGTTTAACCCCCTGATCGCCCGGCGGGTGATATCAATTAGGTTTTAGGGTCAAATAAGGTCTGCGTCGCCCCAGGTTAGTGCCAGTACCGCAAACACCCACGCACAAAGCATACACCTCCCTTAGTGGCACAGTATCTGAACAGATCAATATCTGATCTGATCAGATCTATACTAGCGTCCCAGCAGTTTAGGGTTCCAAAAAAAAAACGCATTGTTAGCGGGATCAGCCCAGATACCTGCTAGCACCTGCGTTTTCCCCCTCCGCCCAGCCCAGCCCACCCAAGTGCAGTATCGATCGATCACTGTCACTTACAAAACACTAAGCACACATAACTGCAGCGTTCGCAGAGTCAGGCCTGATCCCTGCGATCGCTAACATTTTTTTTGTGGTAGCGTTTTGATTCAGTCGCTTCAGTCAGGAGCTTTTTTACCTGTGAATCTCAAAAAAATAAAAAAAAAAATAAAATAGTTGTCGTTTTATTGTTCTCTCTCTCACTCTATTCTCTCTCTATTGTTGCTCTTTTTTTACTCCATTCTATTCTGCAATGTTTTATTATGTTTTATTATGTTTTATTATGTTTTATCATGCTTGCTTTTCAGGTATGTAATTTTGTTTACTGTGTGTTTTAGTGTTGAGCATTTTTTTGTTTTCAGGTGCGCCATTCAGTTGCAACGCGGATTTATTTATCTTGACAGCAACAGCGTTTGCTCCCACGATACATAAAGCCGCGACTCCAACGCTGTAGGAGGTGATTTCACCACCACAGTTAAAAAAAAGAGCATATATGCCGAAGCATGGGGGCAGCAGGGGGGGGGAGCGATTGGCTCCTAATGCCACGTACATACGGTCGAAATTCCGACCGTGTGTACACGGCATAACTTTTGCGGGAGGATGCCCCCATGCATCGGCATATATAAATGGTGCATGTATGCCCATCATTAGAAGTGGGTGGATGAAGGGAGGTATTCTAATGGTGGGCATACCCACCAATCAATCTCTTTTTTTCGTTCAGCCAAGAGGCTGCATGAAAAAAAAAAGATTACAATATATGTCCAGTATGTTGCTGGACTTTGAATGGTTATACCAGAATGATGCCTGCAGGTTTAGGTATCATCTTGGTATCATTCTTTTCAGCCAGTGATCGGCTTTCATGTAAAAGCAATTCTAGCGGGTAATTAGCCTCTAGACTGCTTTTACAAGCAGTGGGAGGGAATGTCCCCCCTCCCGGATATAAACCGCGCCATTGGGAAATTGGGAAAGCATTTTATCACACCAATCTTGGTGTGGTCAGATGCTTTGAGGGCAGAGGAAAGATCTAGGGTCTAATAGACCCCAATTTTTTCAAAAAAAGAGTACCTGTCACTGCCTATTGCTATCATAGGGGATATTTACATTCCCTGAGATAACAATAAAAATCATAACAAAGAAAAAAAAAATGGAAGGAACAGTTTAAAAATAAAATAAAAAAGCTAAATAAATAAAAAAAAAAACAAAAAAAAAAAAAAAAAGCACCCCTGCCCCCCCTTCTCTTGCGCAAAGGCGTACACAAGCGTTGGTCTGGCGTCATATGTAAACAGCAATTGCACCATGCATGTGAGGTATCACCGCGAAGGTCAGATCGAGGGCAGTAATTTTAGCAGTAGACCTCCTCCGTGAATCTAATGTGGTATCATGTAAAGGCTTTTAAAGGCTTTTAAAAATGTATGTAGTTTGTCGCCACTGCGTGTTTGTGCGCAATTTTAAAGCATGTCGTGTTTGGTATCCATGTACTCGGCCTAAGATCATATTTTTTATTTCATCAAAAATTTGAGCAATATAGTGTGTTTTAGTGCATTAAAATAAAAAAAAGTGTATTTTTTCCACAAAAAATGCGTTTGAAAAATCGCTGCGCAAATACTGTGTGGAAAAAAAAAATGCAACACCCACCATTTTAATCTGTAGGGCCTTTGCTTTAACAATATATATAGTGTTTGGGGGTTCAACGTAATTTTCTTGCAAAAAAAAAAAAATATGTTTTCATGTAAACAAAAAGTGTCAGAAAGGGCTTTGTCTACAAGTGGTTAGAAGAGTGGGTGACGTGTGACATAGGCTTCTAAATGTTGTGCATAAAATGCCAGGACAGTTCAAACCCCCCCCAAATGACCCCATTTTGGAAAGTAGACACCCCAAGCTATTTGCTGAGAGCAATGTTGAGCCCATTAAATATTTTTTTTTTTTGTCCCAAGAGATTGAATAATGAAAAAAAAAAAATATATATATTTTTTTTACAAAAAGTTGTCACTAAATGATATATTGCTCAAACATGTCATGGGCATATGTGGAAATACACCCCAAAATACATTCTGTTGCTTCTCCTGAGTACGGGGATACCACATGTGTGGGACTTTTTGGGAGCCTAGCTGCGTACGGAACCCCAAAAACCAATCACCGCCTTCAGGCTTTCTAAGGGTGTAATTTTTTTATTTCACTTCTCACTGCCAATCACAGTTTCGGAGGCCATGGAATGCCCAGATGGCATAAAACCCCCCAAAATGACCCCATTTTGGAAAGTAGACACCCCAAGCTATTTGCTGAGAGGTATTGTGAGTATTTTGCAGATCTCGCTTTTTGTCACAAAGTTTTGAAAATTGAAAAAAGAAAAAAATTTTTTTTTTTTTATTTACTTTCTTCATTTACAAAAACAAATGAGAGCTGTAAAATACTAACCATGCCTCTCAACAAATAGCTTGGGGTGTCTACTTTCCAAAATGGGGTCATTTGGGGGGGTTTTGTGCTATTTTGGCATTTTATGGCCTTCGAAACGGTGATAGGTAGTGAGGAGTGAAATCAAAAATTTGCACCCTTAGAAATCCTGAAGGCGGTGCTTGGGTTTCGGGGCCCCGTACGCGGCTAGGCTCCCAAAAAGTCCCACACATGTGGTATCCCCATACTCAGGAGAAGCAGCAAAATGTATTTTGGGGTGCAATTCCACATATAACTATGGCATGTGTGAGCAATATATCATTTAGTGACAACTTTTTGAAAAAAAAAAAAATCTTTTTTATTTTTGTCTTTATTCAATCACTTGGGACTAAAAAAAAAAATATTCAATGGGCTCAACATGCCTCTCAGCAAATAGCTTGGGGTGTCTACTTTCCAAAATGGGGTCATTTGGGGGGGTTTTGTACTTCTCTGCCATTTTAGCACCTCAAGAAATGAAATAGGCAGTCATAAATTAAAAGCGGTGTAAATTCCAGAAAATGTACTCTAGTTTGTAGACGCTATAACTTTTGCGCAAACCAATAAATATACGCTTATTGGCATTTTTTTTACTAAAGACATGTGGCTGAATACATTTTGGCCCAAATGTTTGACTAAAATTGAGTTTATTAGATTTTTTTTATAACAAAAAGTAGAAAATCTCTTTTTTTTTCAAAATTTTCGCTCTTTTTCCGTTTATATCGCAAAAAATAAAAATCACAGAGGCAATCAAATACCATCAAAAGAAAGCTCTATTTGTGGGAAGAAAAGGACGCAAATTTCGTTTGGTTACAAAATTGCATGACCGCGCAATTACCAGTTAAAGTAGTGCAGTGCGAAATTGAAAAAAGACCTCTGGTCCTTTGGCTGCCAAATGGTCCGGGGCTGAAGTGGTTAACATAGTTTGAGAATTCACTTAATTACACAGCAAGTTACAAGAATGCTGGATTTCTGGCAATATCAACAAGTGTTTTCTGTACTTGCTGACAGTGGCCTTTAAAAAAAATTAAAAGAATAAAAATATATAAAAAAAAAAAAAAAGACAGCTAAAAGGGAATACTGCCAGCACTTCTAAGGCCTAGAAACCTGCAAATTGTTACATTGTTCACTAGTTTAGATATTTTTTAATTTCATCAGTTGGCTCCAGTTCACAGCGGGTGTGATTTTTCATGCCATTTGACAGGTCACATGGCATGACAAGTCGCACCCTACTGTTGGCAATGGAACTGTGCAAATCTGTGCGACGCTGACTTTGTGGTGCCGCACCGATTTGAAAAAGTAGTTCCTGCACTACTTTTGCCAATTTCAGGTGCGACTTGCATAGACATCTGTGCATGAAGTCGCACAGATGTCAGCCAAGTAGCACCTGAAGTCGTACTGGCCTGCGGCTTTGAAATCATGCAATTTTAAAGCAAGATTCAGTGTGAACCAGGGCTTAATCCAGGACAGAAATGTTATGAACTAGAGTTAGTCTGAAATGTATACGTATATGAATGCCTCAGTTTTTAAAGTGGTTGTAAAGTCTCAAGTTTTTTCCCCTTAATGTATTAAAGCAGGATTCCACCCTAAAGTGGAACTTCCGCTCATCGGAACCCTCCTCCCCTCCGGTGTCACATTTGGCACCTTTTAGGGGGGAGGGGGATGCAGATACCTCTAAGACAGGTATTTGCACCCACTTCCGGGCATAAACTCCCACGGGAGTCTACGCCACTTCCCGTCCCGCCGCGCTGTCTGCTGGGACACACACGGGTCCCAGAGACAGCGCGGAGCATTCCTATTGCATTGCGCGACTTGCGCATGCGCAATAGGGAACCAGGAAGTGAAGCCGCAAGGCTTCATTTCCTGATTCCCATACCCAAGATGGCGGCAGCAGCATCCAAGGACCGAGGGACGGTTCGGCCTCGGGTGCCGACGTCACTGGACCCTGTGACCGGTAAGTGTCATTATTTTAAAAGTCAGCAGCTGCAGTATTTGTAGCTGCTGACTTTTAAAAAAAATGTTTTCGCCGGAGTCACACTTTAAGGTGAATAACCTGTGCTACAATTCCCCCCAGAGACCCCCTTTTTCTTAACTGAACCCGATCCGATCCAGCAACATGCACGAGCGCAGCGGCTCCAGCCGCTCTCTCCTCATTGGTCAGATTGATAGTAGCAGGAGCCATTGGCTCCCGCTGCTGCCAATCAAATCCAGTGACGCGGGGGGAAGTCCCGCTGTCTCTGTCAATAAAAACGCAGAAACAGAACTCAGGAGCAAGCCCACACGGGTGCCCCAATGCAAAGCGGCTTTCCGTGGAAGCACCAGAGATAGAGGAGGGGCCAGGAGCGCCTGCGTGGCGATGCACAGAGCAGGTAAGTATAACATGTTTTAAAAAAACAAACAAAGGTTTACAACCACTTTAATTCTGCAGCCTCTCCTCTGAGCGCACCGTCAGTCACACCCCCTTGGGGCAAATGCCTGGTCCTTGGCTTTGCCAAGATCAATAAAGTTGCACTGGATTTGTGCTGCTGTTTTGTGCCCCATTCAGATTTAAAGGGAAACGGTCAGTACTGACACTTGAAAATGCCCATGCATGTTCCAGGTCAGTGTACCCAACCAATCAGTTTTCCAGCATGGGCAGCTCACCTCCTTGTTTGTGATAAAGGTCATCAGTACATCATCGCTGACTGTTGTGGTGGCCACATTTGGTCCGGGTGGGTCAAATTCTGAATTTCCAAACTTTTTCAAGTTCTAAACAAAAAAAAAAGCAGACATTAACATAATTTCACAGGACATCTCCCTGTGAAACTAGGCAGAATTAACACTTTTTTTAAAAAGTTTCTCTTTGTTTACCAATAACTAATTTACAATCAGCTGCATTATGATGTCACTTTTATTTCAACATACGCTTGTAAATGAACGTTGGCTTGCAGGACATAGTAACACAGTGTCTCTACAAAGATGGCCCCGACCCAGTATTACACAGATTATCGGCACTACCTAGCTGCACCTCCATCCATCACAATGTGCTAAAATCTCTAGTCAGTGACCAGCGGGAGTGATGACCTTTCTTCCTTGGTAATATGGTAGTGCTCGGGTCTTGCAAATTGGCTGCTAGACTGGCACACTGTCAGAAGGTCACACCCTCTTGAATATCCAGAAGCGTGCGGTCACTGGCTGCAATGGTGAATGGGGTGAAGTAAGACACGGTCAGATTACCCTGTATGGACAAATGTAACAACCATAAAAAGGTATGACACCATTTATGGCTGAAAGACAAAAAAATGTAGGCTGGGAACACAAATATGAAACAATAAAAAATGTTTCCGCACTAAACAGATATTGAACAGATAAGTGTCCATACGGGGTGAACAACTTGTGCTGTTCTAAGTAGTGCAGATGAATTCCTTGATGAACATCCAGTAACAATGAGTATAATTGATGTGCATTTTGATCACCCAAGTGCACCTCCACCGATATTGATATAAAATGCCTCCTTACCTGGCTGCTAGACTAAAAATAATAAGAGTCTAGACAGGTGTGATATGCAAGTATAGAAGATCCAATCAGCTTCCTCCATTATATTGCAGGTGATGGTACTGTCATGATAGTAAAGTTTACTCCATAGTAGGACCCATAGTGTAAAACTGCCTAACAGTTTATTAAAATAAATCAGTGCTAAACACTTACAGAAATCTGGTATAAAATGAGCAATAATAGATCCAAGACATCCTAGAAGTCGATCGACCAGTATACAGGATTGGCACACATGGTACCTCACAGACATGGACTCCACCGGACGTGTTTCGTTAAAAACTAGGACGTTAATTCTAACACTCGCTGTGACACTCGCTGTGGCCCACCCACCACTGTGACCCACCCCCCACTGTGACACTCGCTGTGACCCACCCCCCACTGTGACACTCGCTGTGACCCACCCCCCACTGTGACACACGCTGTGATCCCCCACTGTGACACGCACTGTAACCCACCCCCCACTGTGACACTCGCTGTGATCCCCCACTGTGACACTTGCTGTGACCCACCCTCCACTGTGACACGCGCTGTGACCCACCCCCCACTGTGACACGTGCTGTGACCCACCCCCCACTGTGACACGTGCTGTGACCCACCCCCCACTGTGACACGTGCTGTGACCCACCCCCCACTGTGACACGTGCTGTGACCCACCCCCCACTGTGACACGTGCTGTGACCCACCCCCCACTGTGACACGTGCTGTGACCCACCCCCCACTGTGACACGTGCTGTGACCCACCCCCCACTGTGACACGTGCTGTGACCCACCCCCCACTATCACACTCGCTGTGATGTTTAGCGTGCCAATTTTTTTTATTGTTTCACGTTTATAACGATTGGTCCTGTTGTGTTGTTGGCAGCAGCTTGCACTTTATATTTAGTCTGTATACCTGCGCAATCATTTTTTTTTTTTGTTTACATTGGGAACATAAATGGCATTAGATTATGGGTAAATGTATATATTGGATGGTTAGGAGCATTTTTAATAGAAACCTGCAATGACAGCAATACAGAAGTTATAATTTTGACCTCCCCTTCTAAAAAATGCTTGGAGTCTGGCTGTCATACTGACCCTCTCACTTTAGTGCTTTGGGTCACTGACCTGGAAAAGTAAGTAGATAATGACATCCGACTTTGCACAGTAATTAGTCCAGGTCAGTGACTCAATAAGTCAAAGTATCAACCCAAAATCCAGGCAACAAATTAAGGTCAATACCACTAGACCCCATGCTTCTCTCAATTGGATTTCCATAACAAAGCTTAGAAATGAACGGGCCAAAACACAGATGCTGTGTAAGTGAAGACACCCTGAATGATCATGAAATGATTTTTTATTTACTGAAGCAGCGACTTATAATGGAAGGAATTGTGACCCATTGCTGATGTCAGTGGGAGGAATTGTGCTGAATTGTTGGTCTCAATAACAGGACATTGTTGATGTCAGTGGATAGAATAGTGCCCCAAGGGGGAGATAAGGACAAGAAAAGGGCCACATCTGAGTTTGGTGGTTGTTGCTTTAATCAGTGGGGAGGCAGCAAGGTAGTGTGGATTGTGAATATAGCTTACTGGAATGGGGGTTGGACTGCCAGGAAACACTGTTACTTTGATCTACAGTACTGTAAATGGCTAGGTTACAGTCCCTTTAAAGTGATCCTATGATTTGCCCATATATGGTAAAGCAGTTGCACACTCACCTTTAAAGCAGAGCTCCACCCAAAAGGGGAAGTTCCACTTTAAGCAGCCCCCCCCCCCCCCCCCCCCATATGCCACATTTGGCATCCCACTTCCGCTTGGACCATCTAGGCGACCTGAGTGGAACTTCTATCCCCCAATTTTAAGGGATATGTCAAAGATTTTAGAAGATTGCCCGACCATTGTGGAAGCGTAGCGTGCAGTGCACACCCGCCTGTGAAAACGCAAGTGGTCACAGCCAGGTGCCCACACTGGTAATGCCAGCGCCGGAGAGGGAGAGAACAGAGGGAGAGAGCGGCCACATCACTGGATCCTGGGACAGGCAAGTGTGTTTATTAAAAGTCAGCAGCTACAGTTTTAGTAGCTGCTGACTTTTAATGAACCCAAAAACAAGTGGAACTCCGCTGTAATGTTCTCCATCATTGTTCCATTCACCTGTCAGGAATAAATACAGCCAGCCAAAGCTTACACAGATCTTTCCCCACCCCTAAGCAATAGCGCTGGGGAAATCACAAGTGGTGAATCACATGCTTTTTTTTTTAATACACAGATGAACAGAGTATTGAATACAATGTTGGGTAACATCTGCCCATTGATTACATTGTTGATTTTATTGCGCCCACAAGATTAAACTGGAGTACAGTTGTGTGCCATCAGAATACCACTTGCACGATCTGCTCTTCTGCATCCACACCGTACAAGCCTAAGTAATGTAGTATGTGTGTGTGACACGACAAAAGAATGTTCAGACCAGAACCAATGTACGAGCGCTGTTACCAAAAACAATTAAAAATCCTGTTTCTACAGCATATTTCGGATCTCACTGCAGTACATCCCTAGATGATCTCACCTTTCTTCTCGCCACTACTTTTGAAGCTTTGAGGGTTTCAATCTTGAAGGTTCGCACAATCTGCAAAAAAACAAGTAAAGGTAAAAATTCTGTAGGATCACTTTTAGCAGGTGCTACAAATTCAGATTCCACCTGCAGTGTCACTCAATGCTCAGATCTGACATCATGGTTCAATAATAAAGATATACATATTTAGAGAGCCCGTTTAACCTAGCTCGGTGCACAGAGAAATGTAGGAGATATGGGTCTGTTTGAAAGCAAGATGGAAAATTTCTTGGGCTGAATTGAAAACCTGATTTATTATAACAGCAAATATGTGCACATTCATCAAAGCCATGTGGGAGTGGAAGCAGGTTTGTCTAACACTTCAGGGGTAGCTCCATATATTGTTATTGTATTGTACCAAAATACCTAACAAAAGTGTATCTACGGCCATTTATTGAAAGGATAAGTTCACTTAAAAAAAAAAAAATAATAATAAAAAGGCACATTTATTGGCAGGTAAAAAAATGTGCATTTATTTTTTTATGGAACCTGTAAAGCATAGCACCAGCGATCAGATCACTGGTGCCCTGCAGGTCTGTCAGTGTATCTGTGTACCCGTACATCCCGTACAGGCAAGCGGATACACTGACAGGAAGAATCATGAACTACCACGGCGCTCCATTGGGAACATGTTACATGTTCCCAAAGGTGAACTTATTCTTTAAATATTTTGAGGAGCAGTAAATACACTTTACAATAAGCCCTCATTGACCTCCACAACTGCAGCCACTGAGTAGAAATTCATCCTCCAAATTTACAGAAGAAGCCCTCCTTCCTGCAATGACTCCTTCCAGAGCTCCTGCTCTGTGTTTGCAATAGAGAAGTGTGGATTGTAGCCGAGTCACTGTTGGAAAAGGAGATTTAAGGGGAGGTCCTGACCTGAGGACAGTTGGAAAAAAAAAAAAAAAAAAAAAAAAAAAGAGTAAAAGTTTAAGCTTCTGTTGCTAGTCAAAGCTTATGCTAACCACAGATGTCTTGACTTTCTCTCGATTACCCTGCAGCCTGAACGTGGGGAAAAAACGGTTGCATCCCCCATTCTCACTTACAGCTTAGGATGGAGGAATCTCTACTGTTGGCTGAATACAATGGAGCTGCCGAACAGTGACCGGTTGGCTGAAGATTGAAACCCTAAGCTTTTTTCAACCCGCCTTCCTTTTTTTTTTTATGTCAGGAAAATAATCAAAAGTGAGCAAATCATACTGATGCAAGGTACCACCACAACACATCCACTCAAACACAGATTAAAAAATGTCTTATACCATATGTACCGAGTCTTTAAAATGGAGTAGGAGCTGATGGTACACTGGGGAACACAAGTTGATAACTGAGGGTTGTAGGAAACAGAATGTGATGCTGAGGGAGTGAGGGCACAGGAAGTGGAATAGTAACTGCTGTTATATGGGGGTGTGGATGGAGGCTAAAGAGGAGAGTGAGAAGTTGGGGGGGGGGGGGTGCCTATGGAAACTGGTGGAGAAAGGTGTGTGTGTGTGGGGGGGGTAGAGGATGCAAAGAGGCTGGGTGCATAGGAGGCGTGGTTGTGGAATAGAAGGAGTCAAACTATGGAAACTGATAGGGGTGAGGGGATGGTAGCAGAAGCTAAGAGGCTGGGTGCATAGGAGTTGGTGTTGTGGAATAGAAGCCGATAATGGAGTCGGGTTATGAAAACTGATGGTGAGGCATGGCGAGACTATAACAAATGCTAAGAGGGTGGGTGCACAGGAGGTGGTGTTGTGGAATGGAAGCTGATAATGGAGTCAGGCTATGGAAATTCATAGTGACGGGATGTTGGGACAGTAGCAGGTGCTAAGAGGCTGAGTGCATAAGAGGTTGTGTGGAATAGAAGGCGATAATGGATTCGGACTATGGAAACTGATGCTGAGGGGTAGTGGGACGGTAGCAGATGCTAAAAATCTGGGTGCATAGGAGGTGGTGGTGTGGAAGAGAAGGAGACAATGGAGTCAGACTATGGAAACTGATGGTGAAAGGTGGGGGACGGTTGCAGATGCTAAGAGGCTGGGTGCATAGAAGGTGGTATTGTGGAAAAGAAGCCGATAATGGAATCAGGCTATGGAAATAGATGGTGAGGGGGTGGCAAGGTGGTAGCAGATACTAAGAGGCTGAATGCATAGGAGGTGGTGGTGTGGAATAAAAGGAGATAATGGAGACGGGCTATGGAAACGGATGGTGAGGGGGTGGGGAAATGGAAGCTGATGTTAGCATACAGAAACCAAAGGTGGATAGAGGGAGGGAGAACATACTTGGTTCTCAATTGGGGAAAGAGAACAGTGGATAGATATGTCATGAAGGAGATGGAAGTATGAAGAGAACCTATAGAAAACTGGGGCAGCAGGAATGTAGGCTCTACGGTGGTATAAGGTTCTAGCTAAAACACTAGTGCAGTGCCTACACAGATGGGACAGACCTTTGTCCTCAGGCGAGCAGAGCCAACTTCAGAGCTTACTAATGCAGAATACCACACTATCCATTCTCTGAAACCATTAATGAGATTTCAAACTTCACACTGTGAAGGGTATAACTGTGGGAAAATAGGTGGTGAAGGGACCAGCCATGGAGCGAAGCATGGTAGGAAATCTATTTCCTATTGCACGGTTCTTCTCAACTCAAAACAACGGAACCTCTCTCACAAGTGACAAAGTACATTCACCTTAATTTTCTTGTCATTGTCATCCAGCTTGTATTCTGTGACGATCTTTAAATTTCCATTGATAACCTCACGCGGTGTGTCCAGGACAACTACAGAAAAAAAAAAAAGAGGGGATAAACAGTGTGCCCAAGAGACAACGGCCTGCATCTGAATGATACTTTGTACATATAAATCCTGCTCACTGTCGCCAAGAGGCTCCTTCACAACAGTAGGAACTTTCGGTTGAATTATAGGTTGACTTATTGCTGGACCTAAGGGTTCCACATCTTCTCCCTCTTCTTCCACCTGGTCAGCCCAGCTGGGCTTGGAACTGTGAATGGAGGAAGGTAAGAATTATTCAATGAGAACAAAAGAGAAGCAAACATTACTGCACCGATGACCCCAAACTGAGGACTGTTCCCTTGTGTAATCCCACAGCACTGCCTCAAAGCCCCACTCACCAGCTTACAGTGTGGGCATTGCCACCACAAGCCTGATCTCAAACTCCAGCTCCTGCATGACAATTTAAAATGTAGGCAATTACACAAATGTATTAGTGTAATACACTTGTTATATTTGCCTATCCATCAACCAACACACCCCCACATTACAGCGGTGGCCTGCTCTGGTTTTTACTGCCTCTTTGCAGAAATTCTCTTTAGTGCCGCCAAGCTGAGAGCGAGGATCTCCCATGTGTAGATCCCTGTTTCAACCAAAAATATATATATTTTTTTCAAAATTGTCGGTCTTTTTTTTGCTTATAACGTAAAAATAAAAACTGCAGAGGTGATCAAATACCACCAAAAGAAAGCTCTATTTGTGGGGGGGGGGATCGGTTTTATTTGGGTACAACGTTGCACGACCACGCAATTGTCAGTTAAAGTAATGCAGTGTCGTATCGCCTGGTCATGAGGGGGGGGGGGGGTAAACCTTACGGAGGGGTCAAGTGGTTAAAGAAGATTTCAGTTTTAGTATGGGGATGGAGGTGAAAGTTTGAAGTGGAATACTGGGGTTATGGCTGCAGCAATATGCCATAACCCCGGTATTGGGTTTTTTTTTCAGCTGGAAATTCTCTAACCACTAAAAGTGATCAGCCACTGCATCACTTTTAGAAGTTCCCCCGTGAAACAATCTGGCGCCTAACCACAGAATTAGCTAAGGAAAGATGACTTCTATGGTCTAGGACAGGGGTCTCCAAACTTTCTAAACAAAGGGCCAGTTTACTGTTGTCCTGACTTTAGGGGGGTCGGACAATGGCCAGTCGGAATAGAAAACTTTCCAGGCTTTAGTTGGAGTGAACAGTGCCCCATCTTTGATATTAGGGGGAGAACTAGTGCCCCATTGTTGGTGCCAGTGGCATGAATTATGTCCCATTTTTGGTGTCAGAAGGCAGAATAGTTTCTTAAATCAGTGGGATGAATAGTGCCCCAAGGGCCAGATAATGGCAGGCAAAGGGCCGCATCTGGCCCCCGGGCCACAGTTTGGAGACCCCTGATCTAGGAGGAAGAAATGTCATTGTCGGTTCCAATCCGATTTAAACAGTGACATTTTTTTAAAAGCACTAGATCAGGGGTCTTCAAACTATGGCCCTCCAGTTGTTCAGGAACTACAATTCCCATCATGCCTAGTCATGTCTGTGAATGTCAGAGTTTTACAATGCCTCATGGGGTGTGTAGTTTCACAACAGCTGGAGGGCCGTAGTTTGAGGATCCCTGCACTAGATCAATGTTATTTTTCTTTTGATCTAATGCTTTCCATTGTACAGAAGAGATGTGGGGTCTCTCCATAACCACTTGACCTCCGGAAGATTTAGCCCCCTTATGACCAGGCCATTTTTCGCAATACGGCAACTGCGTTACTTTAACCGACAGTTGCGCGGTCATGCAACACTCTACCCAAATTAAATTTAAAATTTTCCCCCACAAATAGAGCTTCCTTTTGGTGGTATTTGATCACCTATGCGTTTTTTATTATTTGCGCTATCAACAAAAAAATCGACAATTTTGAAAAAAGATTATAGATTTTTTACTTTCTGCTATAAAACATATCCAATAAAAAACAAATGTAAAAAAAAATAAAAAAAAATTCTAAATTTCTTGATAAATTTAGGCCAATATGTATTCCGCTATATATTTTTGGTTAAAAAAAAAAAAATCCCAATAAGCGTATATTCATTGGTTTGTGCAAAAGTTATAGCGTGGGATATATACTGGAATTTTTTTTTTTTATATACTAGTAATGTCGGCGATCAGTGACTTATAGCGGGACTGCGATATTGCAGGGGACGATCTGACACTTTTTGGGAACCAGCAACACCAATACAGTGATTAGTGCTAGAAATATGCACTGTCACTGTACTAATGACACTGTCTGGGAATGGTCAATCAAAGGGTTAACTGTGTGCCTAGCCAGTGTTTATGTGCACAGTGTGAGGTGCTTTTATAGATTTTTAATCCATAACTTTCCCCCTGTCAGAACAGAGCTCTGCTTTGTTTACATAGGCAGAGATCTGTTCTGGGTCTCTGCCCGACGATCAGTGGGTGCCGGCGGACATTGCCCGGCACCCACAGATCGGCTTCTGCTGCGAGTAATCACGATTCCTGCAGGCATATGTGCAGAATCACATTTATATATATATATATATATATATATATATATATATATATATATATATATATATATATATATATATATATATATATATATATATATATATATATATATATATATATATATATATATATATATATATACACACACGCGCACACACGTGATCCTGCGCAGAACGGCTGGCCAGTAGCAGTATATAGGCTATGGGGTGGTTCGAAAGTGGTTAAAGAGGACCTGTCATGTCGTATTGTTATTGCAAGGGATGTTTACATTTATTGATAGCAATATAAGTGATCAAGTGATTGTTTTAAAGGGACAGTGTAAAAAAGAAAATGGAATAACATTTTTTTAAAGCTCGCCGTGGCGACATATGACCAAAATCCCAATGAAAAAATACAGAAAAGGGTACCATAAAGACAAAAAATATATCCAATTGTTTGAGACCGAGTTGTCTTTTTGCCTGGAACTGCACTTTAAGTAGTGCTGAGGCCTACTAAAACCTGCTAGCAACTTGTTTAGCCACCTGCTCACTTAAACCCCCTTCCTGCCCAGACCAATTTTCAGCTTTCAGCGCTGTCACACTTTGAATGAGAATTGCGCGGTCATAAAACACTGTACCCGAATGTCATTTTTTTTCACACAAATAGAGCTTTCTTTTGGTGGTATTTAATCACTGCTGGGTCGCTAAATAAAATGAAAAAAATACAGAAAATTTTGAAAAAAAAAACTGTTTTATAGTTTGTTATAAAATTTTAAAAACATGTAATTTTTCTCCTTCAATGATGTGCGCTGATGAGGCTGCCCTGATGGGCATTTATAAGGCGGCACTAATGGGTGGCACTGGTAGGCACAAATGAGGCAGCCTCATCTGTGTGAGGGACCGATGTCCCTCTGACAGAAGCCGGGGGGGAGGGGGGGGATCTGTTTTTTTTTTTCCCCTCACGACTACCGATCTTCTGTTTACATCATATGATCAGCTGTCATTGGCTCCTTACTCTGATCAGTGATCACTGGAGTCTCACAGACTCGGTGATCACAGAGTGCATGACACGCAGACAGCGCTTGCTCGGGAGGACGTCCATGAACGCACTTAAGGCCAGCGCTGTAGCGGTCTTTCTGTTATGAGGCGAGAAGTAGTTAAATTGACAGTCAGCACTCCCAATAAGATCTGTGTTTAGAATTCCCAATCTTGGGGTAAATGGTGCCTTAAAGACTTTAACAAGCTTGCTGCTCACACTGCTCTTACACAATCTGAAGATCATGTAAACAAGGACTAAAAGGACAGAAAATGTTCTCTGTCTTGTCTGCCAGCAGCCACACTTTCCACTATCATAATCAGCATAATCTACTTCTGCCACCTCCTCTTATCTCACCCATCCATCCATCCATGACTAATCAAACTGCCTCTCTCTCCAGCCTGCAGAAGTCAATGGCCAAACTACTACAGCAATCAGCAGCGGCATTAAAAGTGTATGTAAACCCCAACAATGATCTACTCCTATTTGCTTCCTTTGGTCTGTAAAATTTACCATTGAAAGATTTTTTCAATATGTGAATGAGTGAGTGACTTGTATAGCGCCACCTATGCGAACTGAATCGCCTCAGAGCCCTTTTTGCCACCGGTGTCCATCTGCGGTATAGCGCGGTCCTTTACCCAACGCGCTTACAAACACATATTTGGCCAATTTTTTTTGACAGGATCTAATTAACCTACCAGCATGTCTTTGGAGTGTGGGAGGAAACCCACGCAGGCACAGGGAGAACATGCAAACTCCTGTTCAATGAGTGCAAAATATATCTATTGATATTGCCAGAAATCTTGTGAGCTGATAATTTCCTGTGCTCTCTGCCTGTGCATAAGGAGCCATGGAGAAGAGATGGGGTAATTACCCTAACTGCCCCAAACCATTACAACACTCATCATTCTCCACTACCACTCCATCAGTCCCATCATCCCCAGTACTACTTTACCCACCACTATCAGCCCCAACAAACCTACCCAACACATCCTCCCCATTATCTCCAACACCCCTACTAATTTCTTTCACTACCACCCCTGTACTACTAAACCCACCAGTATCACCCCCTCAAGAACACCAACCCGACCCCATTACCTGCCATATCATCCCAGTTATACCCATAACTACTGTACTTATCACAACCACTATTGTACCCTTCCTTAGCACCACCATCATTCCCACCTGCCCCAACCATTACAACGCTCATCGTCCCCATCACTACTGACATTTAATCTCCTCCACTACAACTTCATTACCCCCATCACTACTGTACCCACCACAATCACCTCCATCACTACTGTACCCACCACAATCACCTCCATCACTACTGTACCCACCACAATCACTAGTGTACCCACCACTACCACCCCCATCAATACTGTACCCACCACAACCACCCCCATCAATACTGTACCCACCACAACCCCCCCCCCCCCCCCCCCCCCCCATCAATACTGTTCCCATCGCAACCACCCCCATCAATACAATACCAGCACAATCACTACTGTACCCACCACTACCACCCCCATTACTACTGTACCCACCACCACAATCACCTCCATCACTACTGTACCCACCAGCACAATCACCTCCATCACAATCACCTCCATTACTACTGTACCCACCACTACCAGCACAATCACTACTGTACCCACCACTACCAGCACAATCACTACTGGACCCACCACTACAACCACTACTGGACCCACCACTCCCACCCACATTACTATTGTACCCAACACAATCTCTACTGTACCCACCACAATCACCCCATCACTACTGTACCCACCTTCACAATTGCTACTGTACCCAATACCACCCCCTATCACTACTGTACCCAACACTACCACAATCACCCCCATGAGCTCTAGTACTACTGTACACAACCGTATCACCTACATCGCCCTCACTTATAACTTCTTTAGTCATTGAAACCACCCCCATCATGTCCACCACTACCGTACCCATTGCTAGCACTCCATCAACTCCACCTGCCCCAACCATAATGAGCCCCAGTTGAAGTCTTTATCAGACGAAACGCGTCGGGAGAACCTTGCAGACATACTGCTACCAGTGCGCTTCTTATGCTTTTGTTTTGTTTTTAACTACATTTTTATGGAGTTGTATTACTGATGTTAATGTATTCTCAGTAATAAATTGAGTCCCTTTCTGGACTTTTTTACACGATGAGGAGGCCCTCTCTTTTTTCTTTGCCTACATACTTCCACATGCCCTGATGATCTGTGGCGGTGACAGTTTTCCTGGTAACTGTTTTCTGGCGATCTTCTGTCGTTCGGTGAGTGAAGAGTGAATCCTCTTCCCAGCTCTACTCCGTGTGCAGTGATCCAGTACAGTCCCATGTTTAACAATTTCAAGCTCGTTTGACCCCTCACCACCGGTCAGTGGGTCCATCTGATGTGGTAAGCGTACCGAATTCATTTCTTTATTGCCGTGTTTGCGACTGAATCCGATACTAGGAGGACGCAGTCTTCAAACCTCATAAAGGGAAACCATTTGAACTCTTTTAAGCTATGGACAGCATTATATCTTAAACTAGTCTCTGAGCATTCTTCATAGAGACCGTTGATCCATTTAAGATATTCTTGGAAGTGTTCACCATATTGTGTATATATGATACGAGTTACTATATGACATTTTTCCCATTTCTAACCTATTACATCCCTCCATCCTCTTGGATGTGGCTATGAATGTGTTACAATAACATATAGGGGCACCTAACTCCTTTCTAGCACATTTATGTCGCCAGAACCATATCTCACCTAATTGGTTATATATTGTTTATTCACTTTTGTCCTTAGGTGTGGTCCCATGGATGTAGTTGGTTGCTGTTGCCGCTATTGCATGCCAAAAGCATATAACCTCTAATGAGACCATCAGTTTTGGTCATCTCTCATTACTTTTTGAGTGCCCAAAACTTATGTGTTATTACTTACCTTCAATGGTTGGTACACTGTGTCAATTTTTAGTGGTTATTTTTTTGTTTGTCACCAATTCCTTATATAGAGATGGGTTGATTCCGTTGTTTCTCTAAATTGAGGATAGGTTCTTTTTTATTGATTTAAATAAGAATTTCACCATTTGTTATATTGCATACACATGATGTCAGCTCGTTTTTGATTAGCACATCTTTGTATTTTGTGCCTACGGACTGAAGTCCTTTTCACTTTCACATTAAATTGAACACTCATTCAGTGGTCGAGATTCATCCATTCTCGCCCACTACGATTGTTCTAACACGTTTCATTTAGCGCCACACTTTCCCTTTCTTCTTCATCAATACTGTACCCACCACAACCACCCCCATCAATACTGTACCCACCACAACCACCCCCATCAATACTGTACCCACCACAACCACCCCCATCAATACTGTACCCACCACAACCACCCCCATCAATACTGTACCCACCACAACCACCCCCATCAATACTGTACCCACACTACCAGCACAATCACTACTGTACCCATCACTACTACCACCCCCATTACTACTGTACCCACCACCACAATCACCTCCATCACTACTGTACCCACCACCACAATCACCTCCATCACTACTGTACCCACCACCACAATCACCTCCATCACTACTGTACCCACCACCACAATCACCTCCATCACTACTGTACCCACCACTACCAGCACAATCACTACTGTCCCCACCACTACCAGCACAATCACTACTGTACCCACCACTACAACCACTACTGGACCCACCACTCCCACCCACATTACTATTGTACCCAACACAATCTCTACTGTACCCACCACAATCACCCCATCACTACTGTACCCACCTTCACAATTGCTACTGTACCCAATACCACCCCCTATCACTACTGTACCCAACACTACCACAATCACCCCCATGAGCTCTAGTACTACTGTACACAACCGTATCACCTACATCGCCCTCACTTATAACTTCTTTAGTCATTGAAACCACCCCCATCGTGTCCACCACTACCGTACCCATTGCTAGCACTCCATCAACTCCACCTGCCCCAACCATAACATTGTTCATCATCCCAGTCATACTCATCACTACTATTCCATTCATCTCCTCCACCATCCCGTTCACTAGTGTACCCCACACTACCATCTCCATCAACCCTACTAGCCACAGCTGCCCCCAATATTCCTACCATACTCATCTTTACCACCCATCCTCCTTTACACCTCCATTTTAGCATCTTCAGTACTACTGTACCCACCAGTATCACCCCCTCAACCCCAACTATTACCACCCATAACTACTGTACTGATAACAACTACCCCCATTATGTACACCACTACAGCAACCCCCCTCCATCATCATTACTACCCCCTGCACTATTAACCCCATCATCCCCAGTACAACTGTACCCAACCACTATCGGCACCATCATCCTGACCATACTCATCTCTACAATCCTCTCTCATCTCTTTTACTACCATCTCCCTACAACGCTCATCGTCCTCCACTACTATTTACCCCATTCATCTTCAATACTACTATAACCACCACTATTGGCACCTTCAACCCTACCAGTCCCACCCCCCCCTCCCCCTCCCCCTCCCAATCATCCTGGCCATACTCATCTCCTCCACCCCCCCCCCCCCATCTACTATTACTCATCACCAGCATCCCCAGTATTACTGTGCCCACCAGTATCACCCACTCAACCATTACAGCACTCATCATCCTCATCACTACTGAACCCATCACTACCACCCTCTTCTACATTATCCTCATTACTACCGTACCCCCCAACCCCACCACTATCAGCACCATCATCCCTCCCTGACACAACCTCCCCCACCATCACATTTATACTCATCTCCATCACCCCAGCCATACCCATAACAACCGTCCCCATCACCTCCCCCCGGTCAGTATATCTCCGCCGTCACCTTCCATGATATGCCCCGTATGTCGGAGTCCCCCTCCCCCGGTACACTCACTCGTAGTCTCCGGTCGGCATGTTCCAGGCTGTAGTGATGGCGCCGCCGGAAGCTGAAGAGAAACTCACAGCCAGACACAGCACACAGGAAGGGGGACCGGGCAGGAGAGCACACTTCCGGTGTCGCTCTGGCTACACAGCTCTGTGGTGCTGGAGGACTTTGGTCATGCGGCTGCAGTGTGACTGTTCAGGAGGGGGACTGGCCATGTGTGCTTTCTACTGAGTACTTCATAGTACAGGCACAGCAATGTCTGCTAGGGGTGTTCCCTGCTATGTCCTGCATAGTATGGAGACATCAGTGTCTGCTAGAGGGGTGTCCTGCTCACTACTGCATGTTAGGAGCACAGTAATGTCTACTACAGGAGTTCCCTGTGAAGTGTTGTGTAGTATGGGAACAGCAATGTCTTTTAGAGGGGTTCCCCCCTATGTCCTGCACAGTATGGACACAATAATATCTGCTAGAAGCGTTCCCCCCTATGTCCTGCACAGTATGGACACAATAATGTCTGCTAGAGTGGTTCCCCCCTATGTCCTGCACAGTATGGAGACATCAGTGTCTGCTAGAGGGGTGTCCTGCTCACTACTGCATGTTAGGAGCACAGTAATGTCTACTACAGGAGTTCCCTGTGAAGTGTTGTGTAGAGCAATGTAGAGGGGTTCCCTGCTATGTCCTGCACAGTATGGACACAATAATGCCTGCTAGAAGGGTTCCCCGCTATGTCCTGCACAGCAATGTCTGCTCAGCATGGGCACATCAATGTCTTCTAGAGGGGTTCCCCGCTATGTCCTGCACAGTATGGACACAATAATGTCTGCTAGAGGGGTTCCCTCCCTATGTCCTGCACAGTATAGACACAATAATGTCTGCTAGAGGGGTTTCCCGCTATGTCCTGCACAGCATGGGCACAGCAATGTCTGCTAGAGGGGTTCTCCCTATGTCCTGCACCATATGGGCACAGCAATGTCTGCTAGAGGGGTTCAACGCTATGTCCTGCACAGTATGGGCACAGCAATGTCTGCTAGAGGGGTTCCCGCTATGTCTGGCACAGCAATGTCTGCTAGAGGGGTTCCCCGCTATTTTCTGCACAGTACAGGCGCAATAATGTCTGCTAGAGGGGTTCCCCCCTATGTCCTGCACAGTATGGACACAATAATATCTGCTAGAGGCGTTCTCCCCTATGTCCTGCACAGTATGGGCACAGCAATGTCTGCTAGAATGGTTCTCTGCTATGTCCTGCACAGTATGCACACAATAATGTCTGCTAGAGGGGTTCCCCGCTATGTTCTGCACAGTATGGACACAATAATGTCTGCTAGAGGGTTTCCTTGCTATGTTCTGCACAGTATGGGCACAGCAATGTCTGCTAGAGGGGTTCCCCCGCTATGTCTGGCACAGCAATGTCTGCTAGAGGGGTTCCCCGCTATGTCCTGCACAGCATGGACACAATAATATCTGCTAGAGGGGTTCTCTGCTAAGTACTGCACAGTATGGGCACAATGTCTGCTAGAGGGGTTCCCCCCTATGTCCTGCACAATATGGACACAACAATGTCTGCTACAGGGGTTCCCCGCTAACTACTACACGGTATGGATACAATAATATCTGCTAGAGGGGTTCCCCACTAAGTACTGCACAGTATGGACAGAATAATGTCTGCTAGAGGGGTTACCTGCTATGTCCTGCATAGTATGGACACACTAATATTTGCTATGTCCTATTTAGCAGGGAACTCCTCTCGCAGACACTATTGTGTCCATACTGTGCAGGACATAGCAGGGAACCCCTCTAGCAAATATTATTGTGTCTATACTGGCTTAACCAACATACCAAAAAGCCAGTACTGTAGACTTAAAAAGAACTATACTAGAAGCAGTGACTATGACATCCAGAGTAAGATTTTGGAAGATAAATTCCTTGATAAGGGATTCCCAGCTGATATTGTGGAAACAGCCTATTCCCATTATAAAGACACCCCCTTCTACCAAGTCCTCTAATTCATACTGACACTAATAAGGATGATTTACGATTCATCTCCCAATTTCATTCTCGCCATAGACAGATGGAAAGTATCGTGCAGAGGCACTGGCCCTTGCTACTTCAGGACGAGCACCTCCTTCCTGCCCTATCCAACAAGCCCAAGTTTGCCTATAGAAAATCCCCTAATATCGAAAGTAAGGTGGCACAAAGTAAACTTAAAAAGAAACCACTACCCCCAGGTTATCCTCTTCCCACCTTTCTAGCCATTACTGGCATGTACCAATGCCGCAAACCTTTATGCAAGACCTGTCAGTTTGTGAAACATGGTCAGAAGGACTTCTGTGTAAAAGGTATTCCACACATGCTCCTCTGACCACGTGGTCTACAGTCTGACATGCCCCTGTGGTCTTTTCTATGATGGGCGAACTATTATGCCATTACAAAAGCGATTTGGCGAACATTGCCGATTTATTACTGAGGGACTGGATATCCATAGTGTCCCTAGGCACTACCTTGAATACCATAACAAATCAACTGATGGTCTAAAGGTTTGGGTTATCGAGGCGATGCCTAAAGACCTCCCCCCAGCTGAGCATTTTCGAAAGCTTTGTCACAGAGAGATGTACTGGATTTTTTCCTTGAATATTTTGGCTCCTGGAGGGTTAAATGAGGATTTTGAAATCAGTGCCATACTTTAGTACCTTATTTCATTAACTATATCATCCTCATCTTCACATGTACACTCATATCATATTGTCTTTGTTTCCCTCAGGTGTGTCCTCCTTTGGACAATAATACCCCATATCTCATTATGGGGTGTGTATATGTGCGTGATTGTTTCCACAGACATACGTGTATGCATTTCTTGCATGTATTTGTGTGTATGCATGTACAGATGCACTACACATATCTATGTCTTTTTTCCTATATGCGTGCATTGCCTCAACGTACTTATGGATGTGTGTGTTTATGTGTGTATACATGTATAAACACATGTTTTGCCTGTTACCCTTACTACATTTTTCCAAATGTTTGATTATTTGATCGTTTTCTAAACAATTAATATTTTATCTCCTATATATATATATATATATATATATATATATATATATATATATATATATATATTTTTTTTTTTTTTTAACATAATTTTTTATCCAGTCTCTATCACTTACTTTTTTTTATATATGACATTGATCCCCGCCTTTTTTTGTATATTGCATATGCTATTAGGGAGCAATGTGCAATCTGGCTGCTGTGTCCCATTCTATATCCATGTCAGTTTCACTGGTATCCTGAGCTCCGTATACCTCCTTTATGTCTATTTTGTGATGTCCTGCTTTGTGTTGTTGCACTTATTTTCCCTCCCTGTGTAAAGGATACATCTTGTGTTTTCCTGCGCTTCTCTGTGCCGCTATCTATGTCCATAAAGCACAATATATTGTAATCATGGTATAACGTTGCACTATTCTCCTACTCCACTCCGGCCCATAGTCCCACCCACAGCCTGCCCACAGATTATAAGAAGCTATGCTTCTGCTAACCCTTAGCCATTGGCTTGAAGAAGGAACCAATCAGCAGTTCCAAAACGCGTTCCATTTTGATGACCTACTTCCGGTTTGCGGTCCAGGCTGGTTGACGTCCCCTCCCACTGACGGCATTTCTGATTCTGACAGCGCGATTGCTCCACCAGTGTTTCCAGAACTTGTGGCATTCATCTGCTGGTCACTGTGGGATCTTCTGCTGCTGCATATCGACACCCCTGGAAACCTATACCACACTGGGACCTTCCTGATGCCAGATCACCTGCCTTAAAAACACGTGGAAAGCTCCCCTTATTCTTATATCCTGTGTTTTTAATCCTTTTTGGGGATATTAAAAGTTTTAATTCTGCACTTAGAGGCGCCTTTTATTCTGTTTGTCTTTTACTAGAGATTTTACTAGAGATTTATTCCCTCTTTGAGTGCTGCCCTAAGTGTTTGAAGACCTCATCATTTGAATACCTCTACTCAATATAGATATTATCTGCCTGGTCCTGCTATTCAGAGCGCCCTTATGTACACTCTTTATCTAGTTTTCCACTCGTCGCTCTCCTTAATCCTCCCGATATTGTATGCCCCTCTCAAATCAAGCTTTGTGAAAACCGTTGCTCCTTTTGATAAGGTTAAATAACTCTGTAATCAATGGAAGCGGATAGGCATTCTTAATCGTGAAATGATTGAGACCCCTATAATCAATACAAGGTCTCAGTTCACCACTCTTCTTCTTCACAAAGAAGAAACCAGGATTTGCAGATGAAACCTTGAGAAAGTGCGTCTGCAACATACTTCTCAATGGCCTTATCCTCCAAGACTGACAAAGGGTAAACCCAGCCATGAGGGGGTATGGCACCAGGTTGAAGGTCAATTGCACAATCATACGACCGGTGTGGAGGCAAATTACCGGCTTGACCTTTGTCAAAGATATAGCTAAAATCCCAGTACTCCTCCAGCAGGGAGGAGAGAGAAGAAGTGCACAGGACCTTGGCTACCTTCTGGAAAAAATGTCTTACTGCATTGTGGCAACCAGGAGAGAACCTCAGCATAGGGCCAATCCAAAGAGGGGTTGTGTCTCTGTAACCAAGGATAACCAATAACCAGTGGAAACTTAGGTGATGAAATAACTTGGAATTGGATTATGTCATGGTGGAGAGCCCCTACGGCCATGGACAACGGAACAGTCTCATGAGTCAAATGGGTAGGCTGTAGAGGTCTCCCATCAAGAGCCTCAATGGCAAGTGGAGTGTCACGCAGCTGCAGCGGAATTGAGTGCTTTGCTACAAAGGCAGCATCAATGAACAGGCCTGCAGCCCCAGAGTCGTTTAGAGCCTGTATCTTGATGGACGACTCAGCCCAAGAAAGGGTAACTGAAACCAGGGGCTTATCCTTCTGGATAACTGGGGACAAAACAACACCACCTAAGGTCTGTCCGTGACAGGACCTCAAGGTTCGGGCGTTCCCTGGACAGGTAGGACAAGACTTCAAAAAGTGACCTGCCTTGCCACAATAAAGGCACAATCTCTCCCACCTCCTAAGGGTTCTCTCATCCACAGAGAGACGCGTGAAGCTCGAGTGCATGGGTTCATCTTCACTGACCGACTCGGTACCAGGAGGCATGGAAGGTGAGGGAGGCAAGGGTGGGACTGCAAAGCTCAGAGACAAATATACAGGAGGCTTCCGCAAGTGCTCCTTAAAAGAGAGTCTTTCTCTGAGTCTGGAGTCAATGAGGATGGCAAACGTGATCAACTTCTCCAGCTCAGTGGGTATATCTCAGGCTGCTATCTCATCCTTGATGGTATCTGAGAGACCATGAGAAAAAGCAACCACAAGGGCCTCATTGTTCCAAGCAACCTCTGCTGCCAGAGTATGGAATTCAATTGTGTAATCGTCAACAGTTCTTGTACTCTGATGGACATGAGGCACTTGGCAGCAGAAGCGGAGCATGCAGGAAGGTCAAATACCCTTTTAAAGGAAGCCACAAACTCAGGGTAACTCAAGACAATAGGTTTTTGCATCTCCCATAGAGGGTTTGCCCAGGCCAAGGCTCTCTCAGAAAGCAAAGATATCACAAAACCTACTTTGCTTCTGTCCGTGGGAAACGCCTGGGGCAGCATCTCAAAGTATATCTCAACCTGGTTGAGAAACCCTCTGCATTTGACTGGATCATCCCCAAATCGCTGGGGAAGCAGAGAGGAACCAGACACACCTCTTATAGAGGTAATACTCGAGGCAGATGCCTGCACAGAGAATGGAGCAGCAGCAGGGATGGCCTGCAACACAGGTTTTACTGGAGCAGCCACAGTGGGAGATTCCAGGAGAGCCGTGCAACTTATCCATTCGGTGATCCTGCTCACCCAATCTGGAAAAAATATTACCAACAAGTGGATTGACTGCATCTTCTGAATTCCTAGCCTTCGCCTACTGTCAGAAACCATGAATCAGACTGAGACAGAAGTACAGTTAAATCTCACTTGTTTAATAATAATAATAATAATTAAAAAAAAAAAAAAGGTAAACAGAGTAAACGTAGTCAAAACATAGCCCGAATTCAGAAACGGAATGGATAGTCAGACAAGCCAAAACATCAGGGAGCTAGAGATGAGCGTAGTAGAACAGCAAGCAGGATCTGGAGCCAGAAGCAATGTCAGCCAAGCAAGTCTTTAACAGGAACACAGGAGAGTGTCTCTAAAGATGTGACCAAGGCTAGGGCAGAGATCATCTGGGCTGGACGGCTTAAGTAGGTAGGACTGACGAGCAGGATATCATCAACAGGTGAGTCACTGTGGAGAGATAGGAGCTGGCAAAAAGCCCAGCCAGCTCAGAGAAGGAAGGGCTGAGCACAGCCCTGACATCTGCCAACTATGAGTTTTTGTTTCTAGATGTTGGGAAAAGCAGACGCAACTCTGATGGAGTAGTGCTTTTGCAGATAGAGTTCTACAAGTGGCTCCAGAATGGCACCTTAAACTTGCCACCTGCTGAGGAGAATGTTGAGGGCCTCAATTTTGTATTTGTTGCAGATGAGGCCTTTGCTCTGGGGGAACATCTGATTAAGCTGTTTCCTATGAAGAACCCCACCCCAGAGCAGATAATAATAAATTAAAGACTTTCTCGTGACAGAAGGGTGGTTTAAAACGCCTTTGGCATCCTATCGAGTCGCTTCAGGTTGTTTTTGACTCCAATTACCTGGCACTCTACGAAATAAACCATGTGGCAGGCCCAGCTGAAGAGGCTGCAGCTCGGGCGTGCTGATGGCTATTAAAAATGCCCGTGCTGGATTGCCCTCAAATGCAGCCACTTGTGCCCATCATATGCAGCCACATGTGGATATGCAGCCACTTGTGCCCATCATATGCAGCCACTGTGCCCACCGACCCCCCCACTCGCAGGCTCACAGCTCTGGCAGCACCTCCAACCCCTCCCCGCGTGCGTCTCTGGTAGCACCACCAACCCCCCGCCCCCCGGTGGGCTCTGGCAGCACCCCCTTTTTTTTAGATCATAAACTCATATTTTATTTAAACTATTGTTGTATGTGTTTCTTAATTGTCTAATAAGTTCACAAATGGGCTTTATTTTGGCCACTTTCTACAATAGTGCAAATGTACCTTATTTGCTACATGAGGTGACAATATCTTCTTTAGCTAACTATTATGGTGTGCTGTTGGTCTGCTACACACACACACAATGTTTTTGTTCTTAATGGATCTAGAGGCCTAAAAATTGAAGAAGTTGGCCACATTTAAGAGAACATTGTCACTGTAACGACAACAACTTACCAAACACACTGGTATTGAGCATTGAAATAATAAGCCACACATTGAGTAAAATATGTTTTACTAAACAAAGCACATACACATGTGCATTTTAAGGTTTTAAAACAAACAAACATCTTGGTGTATAACATGTATGTTTTGCATTATTTCTCCTTTTTTGTGGCTAAACAGGCATGTTCTAAAACATTAGATACACATCCCAAACTCAGGAACTTACAAAGTTTGAGTTTGGTAAAGTGAAGGCCAAATGAGACATTAGTACCCCAAGACAGTGTGGATGTTGCCTTTCTCAGATGGGGTGATCTCACCCCTCTAAAAGCCAAAATTTGAAGCCGCGTACACGTAGAGGCAACACAATTGAATTTCCCTTATGATCCCCTGCCGAAAATGTGTGTAGTTACAAACATCTTTTTTTTCTAAACCCACAAAACACACAGTGTGTCAACATGTGCTATTTCCCATCATGGGGTATCAATGGACGTGTTTCGGGTGTGCAACCCCTTCCTCTGAGCTACTTTAGTTATGAGGAAGGGGTTGCACACCCAAAATGCATCCCTTGATACCCAGTGATGCTAGATAGCACTGTGTGTTTTGGGGCTTTTTGCAAACTAGATGTATGAAAATACACACATTTTAGGTATGGGATCATGAGGGAAGTAAGAATGTTAAGGCCCAATTTGGGGGCACCTTCAATTTTGGGGTTTTATATTCTTAAAAACACAGAAACATTACAATTCACATTAGTTAGGGCAGTGTTTCCCAACTCTCCTCCTCAAGATGCAAACCCGGGTCATGTTTTCTATATTTGTAGAATTTTGCCAAGGTGATGTTGTCATTTTCACTGTTTGTAATTCGCACAGTCGTTTTAGACTGAGGAAAATACAGAAAACACTCCACTCCTTTAGGTGCACAACCAGGAGTGGAGTGGAGAAACACTGAGTTCTGTCCCTAAACTTTCACATTTCAAAGTCCTAAAAACATGGTAAATATTAAAAGGGCAATCAGGAGCCAACAAGTGGAACAATAAACTACAGACCAGGCAAGAAATTAAAATTTGGCAAGCATGTCCACAAAAGCTCTGATTCTTCGCTGTAAAGCAGTGGCAGCCTCCTTGATTTGCTCCAGATCCTTCAAACAATGCAACATATCTGCACTCATTCTGCCAATAGTGCATCGTGGAAGATCATGACCTAGTAAGAAGAGTAAAAAGTATTAGGGGAATGATGGTCACGTGGCCGAAGCCCTACATAGTGAGTTATGGTCAAGTTACTAGTCAAATTCAGGAAATAGTTACCTACCCAGTCTATTGTTGCTTGCAACCTGCTTGTCCTTCAGACACCTACACTACTAGGAATGTACACACTGCAACTACTCTGTAACTATTCTGTAATCTTGGTGCCTGGGTCTCCAAAACTCAGGTACCTAGCAACACTGCTTGCTCCTTCCACCTTTTCCTTCTCCATGCTAATGTTAAGGCACTACATACCATGCTACTCTTCTGGGTCATTTTGGCCCTCAGTGTGACTCACATCAGGGGATTTGACGTCCACAATGGCTGTGCTGGGTCTAGGAGTAAAATCCCATGGCTCCAAACAAACATCCTGGGTGAGCTTACCACACTCACTTTCCTCTAAAAAGAAACAATACGGGGCGTGGCCAAGATGGCGATCGGGACAGACGTCTAGGAGCAGAGCTCTGCACCAACGGAGGGGATTTCATCCTAATTCATCACCCTGACCTGCCTGAAAAGACCCCTAATACACACGGTTGATTCGTGTAGATGGTCCAGACTCGGAAAAGCAAAGGTGGGAACCAGAAGTTGCAAGTGGGGAGGCCCCCAGCTCGTTCACCTGCTGCGGCCGCACACGTGGAAAGAACATCCAGCATGGCGACCCAGACCTCCGAAGCCGACCCGGCCCTCACTGAGAATGCTAACTTCTCTGCGCTCATGCAGGCCATTAATGGATGTCAAGCGGCTCTGACCTCCAAGATCGACTCCCTGCAGTTAGAAATGGGCCTTATGAGGAAAGACTGCTAGAAGATCCGCAGGCGGATGGACGAGGCAGAAAGACGCATAGGGGACACGGAAGACACCGTGCGGGATCATACGGCTACCCTTCACACTGTACATGTCCGCCTCAAGCATCTGGAAACTAAGTCTGAGGATGCCGAGAACCGGAACAGACGAAACAACCTACGTCTCATAGGCCTCCCGGAGGGGACCGAGGGCCCGGATATACCAGCCTTTACCGAGCATCTCCTGCGCACGCTGTTCCCGCAGGCGCCATTTTCCCAGCACTTCGTGGTGGAGAGAGCGCACAGGATGCCGTCCACCCGCGGGCCCCCGGGCCCCCCACCGCGCACATTCATCTTCAAGCTGATGAATTTCAGGGATCGGGACCTCATATTGAGGGAGGCCCGGAAGATGGAGAATGTCTGGTACGAAGCATCCCGCCTCATGTTCTTTCCCGACTTCTCGGTCGACACGCAAAAAAGACGGAAATCCTTCGATGCGGTCAAGCAGTCTCTACGGGACCGCAACATTAAGTATAGCATGCTGTTCCCTGCTCGTCTGCGGGTGGCAGACGGAGAATCGGCCCGGTTTTTTACTGCACCAGAAGAGGCGGCGAGATGGGTGAACACCCTCCCACGCGAGTGACCTACGGATACCACTACACTTGCTACTAGAACGAAGCTGGGAAACGTGAGTTGCTGTGTGTGTTTTACTTTTTTCCCCCTGGAATCTGCCCCGCTTGCCGGTCGCTGACATATGGAGCTCCCCTGACACTTTACCGGGCTCCCCCCTCCTTCCCTCCCCGCACACTCCTGGAGAACCCGGCCGCTGGCGGGGAAAGACACTACCCGCCCGCGCGGGGGGGGGGGGGCTCTGAGGGCTATACAAAGGCAGATGTGCTGTCCAGGACCGTTTGCTACCGGTCTCTCCCCCTTAAACGCAATGCAGTTCCCAACATGTATTGTATGGGGGACACACAAAAAAACGCACCCCTAATAAGTACTAACTCTGGCAACACGTTTTCCCTCAGCCCTCCAGTCTCTTGATGATAGGGCTGGAGGGTACATATCTACTACACGAACGCACCTAACGCACCTAACTCTGGCTCAGCCAGGAGGATATTGCAATCATCTTCCCGCCCGTTGGCGGCATCTCTGCAACCCCTAGTGCACTCAGTGCCCAAGTTTGACTCGCCTACTTGCCTTCAAGTTCATGACCCCATGTGGTTGAAGACCATGTTTGTTATAGGGATCCAGGTGCACCCCGGTTGGAGGGGGGGCACAGGGTGGGGGGGTGTTGGGGAAACTGTTTTATATTTCTTTTGTTGGTTTTTTCTTTTTTTTTTTTTTTGGTCTTCTGAGGCCTGTTTTATTGGTTGAAGGAATAATGTATACGTATGCTACGAATGTGAAGCGAATGTACTTACAGATGATGGGTATGGGATGGAGATGTGAGCCCCCCCCGGGGGGAGGCCCCGGTGGTCCTGATGTGGGGCTGGGTACCCACCAGATGTGTCTATGCAACCCCCTATGGCTCCCCTGACGGTCATAACCTGGAATGTCAGGGGACTCAATTCCAAAATTAAACGTGCTCTTGTATTCAAAATTCTCAAGCAACACTCCCCTGATATCTGCATCCTCCAAGAGACACATTTGGTGGGAGGTAGAGTCCTGAGTCTCAAGAGACCTTGGGTAGGGCATTGCTACCATGCCACCCACTCCACCCATGCCCGTGGAGTTAGTATCCTTATTCGAAAGACTCTCCGGTTTGTGCTCCTAGACCTACATTTGGACCCCGAGGGCAAATATGTGGCCCTACATGCCAATATTGAGGGAATGCCGGTCATGATAGTGGGTTTATACAATCCCCCCCCAGCTACGGTTGGACTCCTCACTAAGATCACGCAGATCCTGGCCTCTCATTCGGCCACTGCGGTGATATTGGCTGGGGATTTCAACATGGTCCCATGCCCGGCTATGGACAAACTGTCCACTGATGGGGCTGTGGACTCCCCGCTTTCTCGCTGGGCCAATGCGGTGGGACTTACGGATGTCTGGAGATGGAGATACCCTAGGATCAGGGGGTACACATGTAGCTCTGCCACCTACAAGGCCATGTCACGAATTGATCTTGTCTATGTCAGCAGCCCTGTCCTGCCAAAAGTACAGGATATAACTCTTCTTCCCAGGGGGGTGTCAGACCATGCGCCTATCCTACTGAAGTTACAAGTCAGGTCGAATCCAGGTGAGTCCTTGTGGCGTCTGTCGAGATATTGGGTGTCGGATGAGAGGGTTGAGCCTGTAGCTGAGTCGGCCATTGTAGAATATTGGGCCCCTGACCCGGAGGGAACGGAGACGCCTCATAGATGGGAACAGTTTAAAGAACATATCAAGGGACAGTATAAGACGGTTATAGGATCGGCCCGCTCAGCCTCCCAGGCTGCGCTTGTGCAGGCTGAGGCCACTGCCCAGAGGTTGGAGAGTGACTACACTATGGGTGGGAGAGAGGACCAGAGGAAGGACCTAATGGTGGCATGGAGGGAAGTACAATTACTCAGAGTATCGGCAGCAAAGAAACAAATACTGTTCCAATCCCAAAGAGTATTCGAACAAGGAGAGAGGTCTGGCCGTATGCTCGCCTGGCTCTCTAGGGAGCCAGTTGACACTACACATATTGCCAATATCAGGGATGAGTCTGGGAGAACGGTGTCTGACGCGGGAAAAATCAATGCTCGATTTGTGACATATTATAGGAACCTGTACTCCTCCAGGGCTGTTCACACCCCTGGCGAACTACAGGCCTTCCTGAGTGAGGTCCCCTTTCCCACACTGACAGACGAAGCTCGACTACACTTAGATGCCCCTATATCCCTTAAGGAGATTCAGACCGCAATAGCCTCTATGCAGGCCGGGAAGACCCCAGGAGATGACGGCCTGCCGGCCGAATTCTTCAAAACACACAACAATGTACTGGCGGCCAGATTGCGGGGAGTCCTCCTGAATGCTTTCCGGAACGGATCCCTGCCGTCCTCTATGATGAGGGCAGTAATTGTGGTTATTCCCAAACCGGGGAAAGACCCAGAGCTATGCCCCTCATACCGCCCAATATCACTTCTAAACGTAGACGCGAAGGTCCTAACTAAAGTCCTGGCCAATAGACTCAACACAGTTATACTGTCCCTGATACATGGGGATCAAACTGGATTCATGCCCGGCAAGGGTACAGATATAAACCTACGAAGGCTCTTCACGGTGATAGACAGGGTGGCGGGAGCGGGGGGAGAGGAGGTGGTTGCATCTTTAGACGCCGAAAAGGCGCTTGACTCGGTGGAGTGGGAATACCTATGGCTGGTACTTCAGAAATTCGGTCTCGGCCCGGTATTTATTCAATGGATCCAGATGCTGTACTCCAACCCAACAGCGAGGGTCCGGACAAACGGTCGCCTCTCTGTGTCATTCCCACTCCACCGGGGCACACGGCAGGGATGCCCTCTCTCCCCGGCCCTCTTTGCACTTGCTATTGAGCCTCTGGCCATCCTTCTCAGAACCTCACAGGCCATCGCCGGTATCTCAATCTATCCCATCGTGGAAAAGGTGTCCATGTATGCGGATGACACACTCTTATACCTTAAGGACTCCCACAATTCACTAACAGCGGCTTTAGAACTAATTGACTCCTTTGGTAAATACTCAGGAATTAGGATTAATTGGGACAAGTCGGTTATATTCCCCAGGGATCGGGACCTCATATTGAGGGAGGCCCGGAAGATGGAGAATGTCTGGTACGAAGCATCCCGCCTCATGTTCTTTCCCGACTTCTCGGTCGACACGCAAAAAAGACGGAAATCCTTCGATGCGGTCAAGCAGTCTCTACGGGACCGCAACATTAAGTATAGCATGCTGTTCCCTGCTCGTCTGCGGGTGGCAGACGGAGAATCGGCCCGGTTTTTTACTGCACCAGAAGAGGCGGCGAGATGGGTGAACACCCTCCCACGCGAGTGACCTACGGATACCACTACACTTGCTACTAGAACGAAGCTGGGAAACGTGAGTTGCTGTGTGTGTTTTACTTTTTTCCCCCTGGAATCTGCCCCGCTTGCCGGTCGCTGACATATGGAGCTCCCCTGACACTTTACCGGGCTCCCCCCTCCTTCCCTCCCCGCACACTCCTGGAGAACCCGGCCGCTGGCGGGGAAAGACACTACCCGCCCGCGCGGGGGGGGGGGGGGGGCTCTGAGGGCTATACAAAGGCAGATGTGCTGTCCAGGACCGTTTGCTACCGGTCTCTCCCCCTTAAACGCAATGCAGTTCCCAACATGTATTGTATGGGGGACACACAAAAAAACGCACCCCTAATAAGTACTAACTCTGGCAACACGTTTTCCCTCAGCCCTCCAGTCTCTTGATGATAGGGCTGGAGGGTACATATCTACTACACGAACGCACCTAACGCACCTAACTCTGGCTCAGCCAGGAGGATATTGCAATCATCTTCCCGCCCGTTGGCGGCATCTCTGCAACCCCTAGTGCACTCAGTGCCCAAGTTTGACTCGCCTACTTGCCTTCAAGTTCATGACCCCATGTGGTTGAAGACCATGTTTGTTATAGGGATCCAGGTGCACCCCGGTTGGAGGGGGGGCACAGGGTGGGGGGGGTGTTGGGGAAACTGTTTTATATTTCTTTTGTTGGTTTTTTCTTTTTTTTTTTTTTTTGGTCTTCTGAGGCCTGTTTTATTGGTTGAAGGAATAATGTATACGTATGCTACGAATGTGAAGCGAATGTACTTACAGATGACGGGTATGGGATGGAGATGTGAGCCCCCCCCGGGGGGAGGCCCCGGTGGTCCTGATGTGGGGCTGGGTACCCACCAGATGTGTCTATGCAACCCCCTATGGCTCCCCTGACGGTCATAACCTGGAATGTCAGGGGACTCAATTCCAAAATTAAACGTGCTCTTGTATTCAAAATTCTCAAGCAACACTCCCCTGATATCTGCATCCTCCAAGAGACACATTTGGTGGGAGGTAGAGTCCTGAGTCTCAAGAGACCTTGGGTAGGGCATTGCTACCATGCCACCCACTCCACCCATGCCCGTGGAGTTAGTATCCTTATTCGAAAGACTCTCCGGTTTGTGCTCCTAGACCTACATTTGGACCCCGAGGGCAAATATGTGGCCCTACATGCCAATATTGAGGGAATGCCGGTCATGATAGTGGGTTTATACAATCCCCCCCCAGCTACGGTTGGACTCCTCACTAAGATCACGCAGATCCTGGCCTCTCATTCGGCCACTGCGGTGATATTGGCTGGGGATTTCAACATGGTCCCATGCCCGGCTATGGACAAACTGTCCACTGATGGGGCTGTGGACTCCCCGCTTTCTCGCTGGGCCAATGCGGTGGGACTTACGGATGTCTGGAGATGGAGATACCCTAGGATCAGGGGGTACACATGTAGCTCTGCCACCTACAAGGCCATGTCACGAATTGATCTTGTCTATGTCAGCAGCCCTGTCCTGCCAAAAGTACAGGATATAACTCTTCTTCCCAGGGGGGTGTCAGACCATGCGCCTATCCTACTGAAGTTACAAGTCAGGTCGAATCCAGGTGAGTCCTTGTGGCGTCTGTCGAGATATTGGGTGTCGGATGAGAGGGTTGAGCCTGTAGCTGAGTCGGCCATTGTAGAATATTGGGCCCCTGACCCGGAGGGAACGGAGACGCCTCATAGATGGGAACAGTTTAAAGAACATATCAAGGGACAGTATAAGACGGTTATAGGATCGGCCCGCTCAGCCTCCCAGGCTGCGCTTGTGCAGGCTGAGGCCACTGCCCAGAGGTTGGAGAGTGACTACACTATGGGTGGGAGAGAGGACCAGAGGAAGGACCTAATGGTGGCATGGAGGGAAGTACAATTACTCAGAGTATCGGCAGCAAAGAAACAAATACTGTTCCAATCCCAAAGAGTATTCGAACAAGGAGAGAGGTCTGGCCGTATGCTCGCCTGGCTCTCTAGGGAGCCAGTTGACACTACACATATTGCCAATATCAGGGATGAGTCTGGGAGAACGGTGTCTGACGCGGGAAAAATCAATGCTCGATTTGTGACATATTATAGGAACCTGTACTCCTCCAGGGCTGTTCACACCCCTGGCGAACTACAGGCCTTCCTGAGTGAGGTCCCCTTTCCCACACTGACAGACGAAGCTCGACTACACTTAGATGCCCCTATATCCCTTAAGGAGATTCAGACCGCAATAGCCTCTATGCAGGCCGGGAAGACCCCAGGAGATGACGGCCTGCCGGCCGAATTCTTCAAAACACACAACAATGTACTGGCGGCCAGATTGCGGGGAGTCCTCCTGAATGCTTTCCGGAACGGATCCCTGCCGTCCTCTATGATGAGGGCAGTAATTGTGGTTATTCCCAAACCGGGGAAAGACCCAGAGCTATGCCCCTCATACCGCCCAATATCACTTCTAAACGTAGACGCGAAGGTCCTAACTAAAGTCCTGGCCAATAGACTCAACACAGTTATACTGTCCCTGATACATGGGGATCAAACTGGATTCATGCCCGGCAAGGGTACAGATATAAACCTACGAAGGCTCTTCACGGTGATAGACAGGGTGGCGGGAGCGGGGGGAGAGGAGGTGGTTGCATCTTTAGACGCCGAAAAGGCGCTTGACTCGGTGGAGTGGGAATACCTATGGCTGGTACTTCAGAAATTCGGTCTCGGCCCGGTATTTATTCAATGGATCCAGATGCTGTACTCCAACCCAACAGCGAGGGTCCGGACAAACGGTCGCCTCTCTGTGTCATTCCCACTCCACCGGGGCACACGGCAGGGATGCCCTCTCTCCCCGGCCCTCTTTGCACTTGCTATTGAGCCTCTGGCCATCCTTCTCAGAACCTCACAGGCCATCGCCGGTATCTCAATCTATCCCATCGTGGAAAAGGTGTCCATGTATGCGGATGACACACTCTTATACCTTAAGGACTCCCACAATTCACTAACAGCGGCTTTAGAACTAATTGACTCCTTTGGTAAATACTCAGGAATTAGGATTAATTGGGACAAGTCGGTTATATTCCCACTTGGCCCTAATGCGTTAGCCCCGAGATCCACCACTCCTCTCCAGTGGGTGGACAGTTTCAAATATCTGGGTATTCAGATCCACAGGGACCTAACACGGTACATGGACCTCAATGTGCAACCCGTCCTACACAAACTCACACAAAAATGTACAGTCTGGAAGAACCTCCCACTCACGCCGGTAGGGCGAGTAAATCTAATTAAAATGTCATATCTCCCCAAATTCTTGTACGTATTCAGGAACACCCCTATTATTATTTCCAACTCCTTCTTCCAGAAACTAGACCAAACTATAGGCACGTTTATTTGGCAAGGGGCAGTCCCAAGGGTGGGCAGACGCATACTCCAGATGGCCTTATCTGAGGGGGGGCTTGCCCTACCCAACTTTCGTAAATACTACTGGACGGCGGTACTGGTAACGGTGAGGTGGTGGTTTACCAAGGATAAAGCTAACCCATCGGTGAACCTTGAGGCAGCAATAGTGGGGTCTTACTCGGAATTGAGCAACCTAGTCTACAGAGGGCCTAAGTCTACCAAGGACATCACCACCCCCATGAAAACTACGGTTTGGGTCTGGAGACAAGTCTCTAAACTTCTGCAGAATCCCGCTACCATCTCACCACACATGCCACTATGGGGTAACCCTGGTCTGCCCCATTTGCGCACCGTGCCTGACCCGCTGGTCTGGGCGAGGTATGACATAAGGACACTAAAAGACGTTATGCCTGAGGGACAGATACTCCCTTTTGCAAGACTTAAGGACAAGTTCGGGCTACCCCCCTGGATGTACTTCAGATTCCTCCAACTTAGACATGCTCTCAGAGCACAATTCCCGAACCCCATCACACTAGAACCACATCAGGTCGAAAGATTACTTACCTCACGCCTAATGGATAGAACGCTCTCCTCCATATATCTCCGTCTCACGTGCAGTGGTGGAACAGACGCCAACAGAGCCTTTTTGGCATGGCGCCGGGACCTCCCTGCGCTGACAGAGGAAGATTGGTCAGAGCGCCTGCAACAGTTTATACCTCTCATGATCTCAGCTAAAGATAAATTCGTCCAGCTTAAATTTCTCCACAGGGTACACTACACACCCCAACGGCTGGCACGAATCTATCACACCTTAGACGACAAATGCCCTAAATGTCAGACAGAGGTGGGTAATTATATACACATGGTCTGGCAATGTACCAAAGTACAGGAATTTTGGCGTGCAGTGGCTGCTGACATATCTGTGATTAGCGGACTATCTATAGGCCTTGACCCCCTGATCCTTCTACTGGGTATTACAGACAACCTTCCCACCTCCACACATAAAAAAACCTTCGTCTTCTACACAGTATATTATGCGAGGAAGACAATCCTCCTCCAGTGGAAGTCGGCGGAGCCCCCCAGGGTTTCCACCTGGAAGGAGCTGGTGAACAAGGCACTCCCCCTGTACAACCTGACCTACATGGGGAGGGACTGCCCTCAGAAATTTCACAAAATATGGGCATCATGGGCGGAGGCCAGAAACATTACGGTATAACCCCTGACAGGAGTCTCCTCCTCTCCTCTCCCCCCTATCTAGACCTCCATCATCCCTCCCTACAGGGACCAACGTGATGCTCCTACATGTCAGGAGATGCGGGTCGCGGCTGCACCCGATCTCCCCCCCGTCGCCCCCCCCCATCCCCCTTTTCCCCACCTGCTTCAATCTAAGCTGTTACAGGTTACGGGTTATACTATGTTTTCTTTTTTTTCCCCCCTTTTTTTTTTCTTTTCCTTCCTCGGAAGGAGGACGCTTGGGAAGCGGTATTACCTTCCTGTAAAGAGTAAAGGACGATAGGGCGCAGCCCTCCTAATCTTCAATTGGCTGTCTGCCCTGGTCCCACGAGTCCTTGATATATGTCTTTGTAAATATACCTGTAACGTTTGCAATGTATGCATTCCCACCTGACTCCAATGTATGTACTCCTCATGTGAGGAAGACTTAAACTGCAATGTATTGTTTGCACTCTTTCACATGTAACTGTTTGGAAGCTTCAATAAACATTCCTTCTGTTAAAAAAAAAAAAAGAAACAATACACCATTCATTAAGCCACCCCAAGTCCCATCTGTTTCTAGCATTCATTTTGCTACATTAGTTGACCAACCTTGCACTTGGTCTGATGTCATTGTTTGCTCCTGACTAGTGGACTCCACAATGCTGCACTCTGGTTTTTGTTCTGTGAAAAATGCATAGAAAAGGTGAGGTGATGTCATTTTCCAGAGGGCAAACACTTGACAAATGCCAACACTGAAAAAGTCCTGCAGTTGCCCCCACCACTCTTGCCTCCTATGGGATACGGGATAGATGATGACCATCCTAGCAGGCGTGACTCTGTGACTTGGAGCCCCAGGGCCTCTCCTCTACCTATGTATACACTGGCAAGGCTGCATTAATGGGCACCGATGAGCCAGGCAGCAACCAGAAAGTGTTCTTTACCCCTTAAAGTTCTGCCCTAAGCCCATGTCCTTTGGCCTAGCTAGAAACACCCCTGTCGTGGCTAAATGAGTGTGTTTGAAGTTGGCACTTATGTTTTGGGGGTAAGATGGCCTTGTTGCCTCCCATGTTGGGGCCCGAGCGAGGGTAGCCTCCCTTCGTCCCTTGTGGTGGCTTGGCTGGTGCCTCCTTTTTTGGTGCCTCCCTGTTGAAAGAAGGAAAAAAAATTAGTTCCAAAAACATGACCAAAGAAGAATGTTCATATCTGCTTTATATTTACCTTCATCTTTAGAATACCAAGTCATACAAAGATTTTAGAAAACCTTATATATAATTCTCTAGAGCTACTTAGAGAAAGAACATATACAGACAGATAATTTAAACATATACATATTGCTTACTTTTTTTATGATCTGATGTATGTACTCCATCTGGTCTTGTTCACGGTGTTTGAGATCAGACCATTGTTTTCTGATTTGGTCCTTTGATCATTCCACCGAAAATTTGAACTGCAAAATGGCGATGACCTTCTTTAAAATTAGGTCTTTTTGGCTGCTGAGCCTTTCGTAATTGCGCAGCTTGCAGTCGTAATCGTGCTTCTCTTGGATTCTCACCATCTCACCCTTTCTCAGGTGAGTTGCTTTGTGCCTCCTATGAGCTCCACCACCACGGGGCTGCCTGGAATCCACCATGTTGTCCCTCCCGAATGTTCCACCATGTGTGTCGCTTGCAGAAGAGAGATGGCCATGCCCCAGCGTCATGACACACTGAGAGCAGAGTTTCACGCATGCACAGTGTATATAAAGCCAGAACGCCCAATACAATTGGTTAATTTCATCTCATTGGATGTGTCTTGTTAGGCAATTAGTAGGTGTTCTCAGTTAATTTACCCTTTTAAAGCTAATCTCATTCCTATCAATTCTAATACTGTATATCTTTTGAAATGTGTTTTTTTCTTTTTTTTTACCCAAATCTTTCAATACATTACAAAGGACAGAGAAGTGTTTCTAAACCCAATAAATAAATTTTTTTGATCTTGATCTTTAAAGGTGACCATACACTGCAATCAGTTAGATCTTAAGTTAATTAGATTTAGTGCAAGAGCCTGTTTGATTTCCTATAATTTGAATTAATTGTTCAAGTGCGTCTTCCTATTACCTATTTTGCCTAAATATCGAGTTGAACAGAGATTGGCCAATCAGATTGCATAGTGCATGACCATCCTAAGTGCCAAATTGGGAATGTAGATGTGCCATGACCCACTTGTATTTTCCAAATGATATTTCTTGGGCATTATACAAAGCACAAGAAAAAAACTTTTTTCAAGACATGCTAGACTGATCAGGAATCTTCAAACTATGGCTCTCCAGCTGTTGCGGACCTACACATCCCATGAGGCATTGTAAAACTCTGACATTCATAGACATGACTAGGCATGATGGAAAGTGGGGTAGTTCCTGAACAACTGGAGGGCCGTAGTTTGAAGACCCCTGTGCTAAACCATTATCATGCCTCTAGAATTGGGAGTGTGGCATCTACCCAACTTCTCTCTGCTGGTGGACACAAGAACCTACATCTATGGATATATATATATATATATATATATATATATATATATATATATATATATATATATACACACACTGAATAATCAGGAAGCAATATACATTGGACCGGAAGTGAATCTGTACACAGGAAGTAGGTGTGTGTTTTGAGGCCAAATCATTTAGCCATACACACGTGACCCACACAAACACCACCCCATGTAAAAATAAGTAAAAAATGATCATCTCTTCCTCAGAGAACAGTGAGCGGGGCATGGTGGTGGAAAGAAATTAGCAGCAGTACAAGCAACTTCCTGGAGGGGCGTGATGTCATTCCTGTGTGCTGGCCACCGCCTCCGGGAACCAGATATGCGCCACGGGTACATACCTCCGCGCACGCAGAAGTTGCGCATCTCACATACACAGCGGTCGCGCATCTAGCTGCAGGAATCCATATTTTTATGAAAATTAATAGTAAAATAGATGCAGATTTCCAGGACTGGACTAACAAACGTTTCTAGTGAAAGACAACTGGTGTTTTCTATTAAACAAGGTCTAAATGGGTCATTGACATGCATCACAGTTGAACTTAGGAATGTGTCTTTGCAAAGTTAAGCTAAATTAAATCCTTTCTTATTTTTGCTTGGGGATAGGGTGCAGAGGAATTAGAAGTCTTGTCAGTTTTTGGGGATGTCTGCACCCCTGATAGGGTGAAGACACCTCCCAAATTTTGCCAGTTTCTCCTTCAAATTCATTCACTTCCTGTCACATAGCCAAACAGGAAGCCAGGTTAAAACCCTACCGATGTCTTTCCTTGGGGACACACAGGTCAATCTAAATAGTTTCCCCATTAGGTAATATGCACTCCAGCATTTTGCTCTGTACACCCCAATTTATTAGGTATCTTGGAATTTGGGGTTTATTTACTAAAGGCAAATCCTGCACTACAAGTTCACTTGGAAGTGCAGTTGCTGGAGATCCGAGGGGGACATGCAAGTAATATAAAAAAAACAGCATCTTTGCTTCTACATGATTGGATGATAAAATCACCAGTGCTTCCCCTCAGATTTACAGCGAGTGCACTTGTATTGCAGAGTGGATTTGCCTTTAATAAACCCCAAATACCTAATAATATGGGGTGTACACAACAAAGTGCTAGAGTGCCATTTGTCTAATGGGGACGCTAGTTAGATTGACCTGTGTGTCACCAAGGAAAGACATTGGTAGGGTTTTACCCTCACTTCCTGTTTGGCTAAGTGACAGGAAGTGAAGGCAATTTTCAGAAAAGGGACATAAAGCCCAACCTAAAAAAGACAAGCAGTGGTTCTAACACTCAATTGATTTCCCTCAAATGCCCACAATTAGAGTAGGATTGTCTTGAGCTAGATTTTAGCTCAGGGCTCTAAATCAGTGGTTCTCAACCCTGTCCTCAAGTACCCCCAACAGGCCATGTTTGCAGGTTTTCCTTCATCTTGCACAGGTGCTTTAAATCACAGTCAATAGCTTGGTATTTTGGACAGCTATTTTAGCTAAGATAAATTCCCAAAACATGTCCTGTTGGGGTTACTTGAGGACTGAGGCTGAGAACCACTGCGCTAAAATTTGATTATTATACAATTGCAAACTGACATAAGATTGTAATTTGCATTTGATAAATATTGTTATTTTGTTAACATTCAATAAAACTGATTCTGGGGAAAAAATAAAAAATACTCGTGTTCCTTAGCACTTGGGGCCCAGCCATGCCATCAAAGCAAGCGACCATAAAGCAGACTGGAATAAAATTTGAAAACTAGCTAAGGCCTCATGTACACTGCTGCTGGTAAACAGACGTTCAGAGGCAGTTGGATGCTTTTTTTTAGCTTATGTGTACACGGGGTCGTTTAATGTCATTTTTAGGCAGTTGCGTTGAGGCTTTTCTTTGAAGGCAAAAAATGGGTTCAGGCGCCGATGTTGCCGATGTTTAGGCGTGTTTTCGTTTAGAAGCGTTTTTAAAAAGGTTGAGGGTCTAATAGTTATCTTAAACGCTCCTAGACACGAACAAAGCTAAACACGGCATGCAAACGCAGCTAAACGGACGTTTCAAGCCGTCAAGCAAAATATTCAGAAGAGGTTGTCTGAGCGTCCTGTGTACATTAGGCATAAATCAGTCCATCACTTCTTCTTTCAATGTGTAGTCACAGGCTGGGGAGGAAGAAGACCTGTAGGTGTTATTTTTCTGGTAGAACAGAAGACTTGATTGTTTCTGCTGAAGTTAAAGTGGTTGTAAACCTCTCATGAAATATGAACAAAGCATATCCCTCTACAGTGTGCGCTTGTCTCAATCCAGAGCACTAAGTGTCATTTCTGTCTGCTGGAACGACTCTGCTATCTGCATGAGTCACTTCTGACAAGTTTTCCGGACACCAAGAGAAAAATGGCGACAGGGAAGGGCACAACCTGAGATTGACAACCTTACTTGTGTGTGTGTCCCTTTCCTGCAATCAGCTCTGAGCTCTCCACCCCCTGCTTTTCAGAGCCGAGAGTCCCTGTGTAAATTCTGCATTTTTAATGGATGAAGGGGAAAGACAGCTGTGCATCCCCTGAGGCCAGTCACTTCACTGGGTATAGGTAAGGGTTTACAACAACTTTAAGGCTGTACCAGGTTGCACATCAGTGTAAGAGCCTGTGTTGAGAGGCTTTTGCTTATTTCAGCGCTGCTCTTTCCCTTAAGTGTTGCAAATTGTTGTAAAATAATGCTGCATTTCCCCATCAAAACCGGATACTTTAGGCCCATAAAGATGACCAGGTATTGTATTTATTGCATAGGTACATTGGTCCAGCATGGACCAACAGAAGTATGCAAATTCCATACTTGTGGGACCACTGTTGAAGCCAAGAAACGATGGTCGCGGCAGTCTTCCAGGCCCAGCAGCTGCCCTCCTGCATCATGAGCATGTGAGCTGCCACTCACAGAATGCTACGTATTTTTTCAGCCCTGCATAAACTCAGTTTAAGCAAGATTTTTGCAAACCTTTCAGCCAGCTTCAAAAAGGCTTTATTGAACACACTAAAGCAAACGTTAAGATCTCCAAAGTGGGCCTAAGTCACTAAATATGGAACCATAACAATTCCTTGCTGCGCTTGTGTTAAAGGCCAAGTACACCTTTTAATAAATGCACATGATTTTTGCAGGAATAAAAAAATATGCATTACCCATTATCATAATTTGCACATATACTATATTACCCACCCTGCGGGGCTGGGGTTTTGAAGCATTTTACACTATATATATATATATATATATATATATATATACATACACACACACCTGTAACATGAACTTGGCATTTAAGAACAGCCAATTCTGAAAATGTACTAGCTGAAGTAATGGCAACCAGCAGTGTCAGGTCTAAAGGAATATTCTAGATGGGTTCAAATGAAGAATTCTGCAATACAGAAAGTAGCAAGCTGGGGTCCCATAGAGTCTTAACCAGTAGAACAATACAAGTGACCCCTTGTACAAATGCACATATCAAGGATGTAAAGCAATAAGTCTCTGAAAGACAACTGCCAAGGCAAAAATCTGACCCTTTGTTGTATTCAAGGCCAGTCCCTGATTGACTCCAGATTGTCAAAACACCAGGAGGATGAAGTACGAGGCTCACACCAGGCAAAATAAGACTTCAAGGTTCAATGGCAAATCTTCCTCAAAGTTGCCTTCCTAGCCTTCAGCATTAGAATCTCCCATCTTCAGCCATGTCAATAAGGTCAGGGACCATAAGGGAATGGAATTTTTAGACCTTACGACAGGAAGTAGAGTCAAGCCAATCCGGAAAGGTCCAAGGTTAGTTTAAGAAACAAGTTTTCGTTGGTGTACAACATTCTCTTGGGCAAAGGCAATCAGTGGTAAAAAGGTGCAGAGGCAATGCATAAATTAGGGAGAACCGATCCCACTGCATCCACTATGAACACTTGACAATCTCTGGTTCTGAATATAAATCTGTCCAGCTTTGGATTGAACTTGGATGCCAGAAGATTCACTTCTGGGGTTTCCCACCAGTATAAGAGTTCCTTGAACATCTGAGTGATGAGCTTAACCCCCCTGCATCTGTTGACAGCTGAGAAAATAAGCCAATTTTCCACATTGGGACTGTAGACACTGGACAGGGTGTGAATATGACATTCTTACCAAGGCAGGATGATCTGGTGCCTTCCTGATTATGTACATCACCGCTGTGGTGTTGGTCTGAACCGGCCCTCCAGCGCATTAACCTATGCAGTATGGCAAGGCTAATCACCCTCAGTTCCAGGAGGTTGATGTCACCATAGAAGAGGTCATTGGGACAGTTCTCCTGGATCAAATGCTCACTCAGAACCCACCAGCCTGGCATCCATCATCAGCACACTTCAGGATAGAGGGGGGAATGATTTTGCCCAATCTTGAGCATTTGTGAAGAGATACACCAGTCCAAAGTCTCCTCTTGAGAACTGCATTGTGGGAGTCCCAATGACTGTCCCATGGTCTACAAGACATTGTTGGGTGGGACCCTCTTGTAAAGCCAAATTGAGACATTTAGCATTTGAAGCAACTTTGCATCATGAGTTCTCAGCCAGGCATTTGACCCGGATAGGATGACTTGATTGTGCATCAGCCTAAATATTTCACTCTTTGGTTTGGGACTATGGAGAGCAGTTGGATGTCGATGGACAGGGGAAAAAAAATAAAATAAAAAACAGTAAAGTTAGCCCAAAGATAATGTTACGCTAAGTAAATTGATACCCAACATGTCACGCTACAAAATTGCGTCGGCTCGTGGAATGGCGACAAACTTTTACCCTTTAAAAAATTATACAGGTTGCATGTTTTGAGTTACAGGAGGAGGTGTGGTTTAGGGCTACAATTATTGCTCTCGCTCTACCGATCATGGCGATACCTCACATGTGTGGTTTAAACACCGCTTTCATATGCGGGCACTACTCACGTATGCATTCACTTATGCATGCGAGCTCGGCGGGATGGGGCGTGTTTAAAACTTTTAATTTTTTCACTGTTCTTTAAATAAAAGTTTCACTTTTATTCCCATAACAAGGAGTGTAAAAATCCCTTGTAATAGAAAAAAGCATGACAGGTCCTCTTAATTATGAGATCTGGGGTCAGAGACCTTAGATCTCATATTTACACTAAAATGCAATTAAAAAATTGGTCACTTGAAAGAATTAATAATGTCCCTTTAAGAGCTATGGGCAATGACTTTGAGACAGGTGGACCCCGCCCCCCCATCTTCCCCTCACTTGTTTCTCCATGTCAGGCCAGGGACAGATCACCGTTACCGACATGGCTCCTAGATTCCAAGCAAATTTGTCAAGTCCTGCATTAAGATACTGCACATATGTACTTGACAGGATACCAAAGTAAGAAAGTTGGAGTCCTTCCAGGGGAAAAAAAAAAAAAACTAAAAAAGGAAAATCCACTAGGCAACTGCGTGACTATCCATTCAGTTAGGGTCTTGTCATCAACAATCTCAGACCTTCAGGCTGACACTCGCAGGCTGTAAAGCTTCCCCCACCAGAGCAAAAGGCCAAATAAAAAGAGCCTCCAAAAAGGTTTGTCCCAAAAATACAAGTACTTTATCTACTGTAACCACGAGGGTCTTGAAGATAAAGCTGCCAGGTCAACCACAAGCATACTGCAATTTTAGTGAACTCTCTGCATAGATAGTGCAAATAATTTTTTGGGGAGACAAACCTCAGGGTGAGCCCAGTCCCCACACATGCATGTTCAATGAGAAAATACAAGATTGGGAATGATGTGCCGATGTGCCAAGATCACAATCCTGGCAGAGCACTCAGGAAGTGGCCGAGAGTCTAGAGACTTGCTGGATCACAGATCGGGAGTAAGGGGTGGAACCCGACCCCTTACCATGTGATCAGCTGTCAGCCAATGACAGCTGATCATGTGATGTCACAGCTGGTAAGCTGTTTTTTCCTGAGGCTGACAGCGTGAGAAAAAAAAAAAAAATATAAAATCAATGTAACTTGGGTACAGTGTTTTTATGACCGCCCAATTGTCATGCAAAGTGAGTCAGCGCTGAAAATGTGTCTGGGCAGGAGGGGTTAAGTGCCCAGTAAGCAAGTGGTTAAAGTCAAACCCAGCTGCTGTTTTAGAATACCTCACATATTAAAAAATAAAAGTTACACCAATTTCCCCCCCACCTCCAAAATCTCCCTTTTAACCATCACAGGTCAATTATATACATCCCACGTTTGAGTTGCTTTATTATGTATAGGGGTCAATACACATATATTGAGTTATTGGTGTGACACCAGATGCCCAGCCGGGCGTTTATCAATTATATTTTGGTACAGTCACTGCTCTATTTTTTTAGGGGTGTGTTTTCATTTTATAAACTGGGTTTCTGGTGTGGAACTAGAGACCCGGTTTGATGTTTATTCGCTACACCCTTTTTAAAAAGGTATAGAGGTCACATATTAACACACCCATACAGATATCTGTTTATTATAAGGTTTCACGCTTTTCATTTTTTAGGAATAATTAGATTATATGCGTTACTAGTTTTGTGTTTCATTGAACTTTGAACAAAGGGTGGTTAGCTCAGCCGGATGTTCACTGTTTCACTAATATATAGCACATCAATAAGAGCTCTTTCTATATATTGTTTTATATATTCATGAGATATGCACTAGATGTACAGGCATCTTTCATACTGTTTATGCACATTGACCAAATATTTGGCATAGTGCACATCATTTATTACACTTTGTGTTATTTCACTTTTAGCGCAGCTCCTTTTAAATTTATCAATTATATACATCCCTGATAAAATGCAGGGCTAGGCACGTTGTATACCACACAGTGCCTGTTTGCATCCAGCAATAGCGGTGCAGCCAGTGTTTCACAAAAAGATTACCGTTTAGAGCTGAGCTTGGCACCGAAATGTGAGTGATCTCAGTTCAACCGTTACAATTACCCAAGCAGGAAGAAAAAGTAACTCATGAAAGTGGGCTGGCTTGGCAACTTACAAGATGTGTGGAATACCCATTTAAATTAATGTTTGAGCAGTGTGTAGAAAACAGTGTATATTATATGGCAGGACACTGCATGGAGAGTCAAGCCAATATCTGCTGGCGATTACAATGAGAATTGCCTGCTGATAACTAAATTTGGATAAAAAGCAATAGTATGCACTGGACACTGCAGTCAAACTAGTGTCTCTTTTCACATGGCATTTAGGTGCTAGATTGTATTGCTTGCACAATTAGTTGTGTCTGAGAGAAGAAGATGTAGGAACCAGATTTTTGGATTCTGCTGACCTAGCTTACAATGTCTGCATCAGAAAGCTTTTCATTGCAAGCAGTAATTGGGAAAAGGAAAAAAAAAAAATTGGTGTTGCGCTCTAGGTAAAAAACTGATATATAGAAAGTGTTGTAAAACCAAAGTAGATAGAAAGTAAATGCATCAGAAATAAAGTCCTAAAAAACGAATCAAATAATGTAACCAACCTAGATATTTTCCAATATATAAAAGAGCAAGTGATAATGACACGCGACATAATCTTCAGCCTATATAAAGCACATACATTTAAAAAATTGTCCAAATAGACTCTTCAAGTGAATACAAGTGCTGCAAGAGCATAGTGTCCATATAGACGACTAAACTGAAGCTGTGAAGCGCTGCTCCACTAAGCACTCTGTGCTGAGAATATAAACAGCGACTCAGTGGTTTGTTTCTTCAGTGCAAGTGCCCCTTTGTGCACATTAAACCCTCACTGCTGCAAGGTGACATGAAAAAAATAGCATCCAACGAAATCCAAGCTCTTGTAGTGGATAGCTGGTGGTTTCTTATCTGTGCAGCTGGTAGTTTCTCATTTGTGCAGCTCAGCAATGTATGGAAAACGAAGGTGAAGGTTTTCAGGTTCAATGCCAGTTTACTCGTCTATATGGACACTATTCTCTTGGAGCACTTCATTCACTTGAAGCAGCAATTTGGAGTTTTCCTGTTACGTGCCAAAACTGCTCTCGGCACAGTACTGTTGCTGCCGAGCGGCTGCACATTTGCGTGCAAAAAGGCCCAGCCACTGAGGCTGCATATTAGCATGCGGCCAGTGCAAAGTTGAAGTTCAGCATCAGGTCATGAATTTTAGATTTTTAAGGGGGTGGGTTTAACGTAATCTATAGCCTGACACATACTTTACCCACAGAAAATGTAAAATAAAAAAAAAAAAAGTTACAAGACAGTTTTTTTATTTGAAATATTACAACATATAAAACCTACATATTATGTTCAATGAGTACAAAGTGGATAAAATGTATTACAGTGAATAAAATCAACAATCTTAAAAACAGTTTATCAAAAAGACATTTAAATTGCCTTGCAAGCTGATATGAAGATAAGAGTCTTAACAAAGTTGATGTTGCATTGCACAAAATGTAAAGACTTTATACGGATGGAGCTTGAAGTGCTGTAGGAGGTAGCATTCTGGATGAATATTAATCCATTTCCATCTTCTCTTTCTTTACAAACTCTGCCAAAAAAAATAAATAGAAAATTTAGTCAACGTATCCTAGCATATACAGGCTCAGCAAGTAGCATGTCATCGTACAAGCTAGTAAGGGCAGAAATCTTTAGGGCTAAAGCCAGCAAAAAAAAAATATATATATTCTTGTGTGCTCGGTAGGTGTTATTTATGAGCAGCAAGCTAAATACACACCCGTTTCCTCCTCTTTAAGCCTTGCCAGGACACAGGCCTTTATCTCTAAACCAATGGCTTTTGATAGTGGTGGAGGTACAGCATTACCAACCTGAGGGGGGAGTGAAAGAAAGTTTAGTGTTAAGCAAATGATCCTTACAAACCCTTACATATTGCGATACAGTGTGGCAAATATATTTTACACTTTCCCAATTAAGACATTTGCAAAAAAAAATTGCATTTGATCCCCTGCCAATATTGCAAATTTGCCCACAGACAAGAAAAATGATTTGTCACTGTAAAAATAAACCCAATTAAAATGCGAAAAAAGTTAAATTGATTGCATTTAAAAAAAAGCAAGTGAAAGTATTTTTTTTTTAAAGTTAAAATAGGAAAGTATTCATATATTTAACACTAGCAGCACAAGGATTAAAAATAGTCAATGTTGAATTAGCGTAAAGTTCCACTTTAACATGAGACCTACTTGTCTGTGTTTATCCAAGACGTTGCCAAAGAATCTGTAGGTGTCTGGAAAACCCTGAGACCGGGAACACTCCCTTACACTCACCACACGGTGCTGCTCTGGGTGAAGAACGCGGCCCTGTGAGGGGGGAAAAAAAAAAAAAGTTAGACATGGGATCAATGCCATGAAAAATTGATTTCTATACAGTTGAGTATTGAGCGACACGGAGCCATTAACTTTTGCTTTATACAGCAGACAACAGTGTGCCTCAATTGACCAAGCAAAAGGATTTCATGGAGAGACGAAAACAAAATAGGGAAGTTCCACATACCCTCCCTCACCTACTTGGAGGAGAGTACTAGGTACCCACTTCTGCTCCTACCACTGATCGGAGTGGAAGTGTCTCTTCAGGATACCCAAAAAAGGAGGAGGAGTGGGAAACACTGCAACATGAATAGGCCAAAAAACAAAAACCCAAACGCCACAGCCTTGTTCCCAGTGGAACAGTAGCTGCCTACAGGAACTTATGATTGAAACATGCACCTGGAGGAATTTAAGTCTGTGTGAACAGAAGACCAGGTGGCAGTCTTGGAACAGTTACTCGACCCTGAAAAGCCCCCACAAGCCCTGGGACCCAATAGAGTACACTGGATCAGCTTTCAAGTGGTCTGACTCACCTAGAGATGGTGGCACAAGAAGCACCCTTACAGTTTGAGACAAGGGAAGCACAGCAGGGGAGGAAAGTTTTTTTGGTGAGCTAGAACCATACAGAATCAAGGGCCTCGGGTTGAGGTTAGAGCAGAAACTTATGCTAGAAGTCAGTCCTGGGCCTTGTCAGCAACTTATCAGCCGGCAAGGAACTTTTGGTTTTGCAGCAAATGGCTGCCAGATCAAATAGTCAGTTTAGAGTAAAATGGAATGTCTAATGGGTCAAAATGGTGGTTTAAGCGTATAGAACCAGGATTCAGATCACAGCGTCATTGGAATGAGCATGCGGAAAGGACTTCCTAGCCTTTAGCATTGTAGAAATCAGATTGATACCAGTCTCATAACCGCAGCTCCAACAGCAACACTGTTAAAAAGTCAAACAACATGAAGAATGCCAAGGACTAGCGTTTCCAAAGACCCCAATGATCTGGCAGAGGTCATGGTGTGTCTGCCAGAAGTCTTACAAGGCCAGTTGTGAGCAATTTCAAAGCAGCTTAAGTTTCAGGGAAGGCAAGGCATAGATCAGGTTGTATAGGTCCCGAAAAAACAGCCTGTACCTGCAGGCTAAAACTGGATAGGTTTGCCTCAAGTATCCACCTGCAATACAGGTCCTGTAACACCTCAGGGTCCACCCCCCCCCCCCCCCCGTAATGCCCACGAGAAGTCTGCCTGTCTAATGTACATTACTGACATACAGGACATGGTCCAATCCACTTTTACTGTTGTGTAGAGACTTTGCAGTAATGTTCCATGGTCAGTCAGGGAAGAAACAAAGACAGCCAATCCCCGATGATTGCAGCATTATGGCCAATTTTGCATGTAGAGCTTTGTTACTTTTTAAAGCTTGCTCAGCTTTCAGGATTAAAGCCCATCAAGATCAAATATTTTATGTACTGCACAAAATTAACAAACCATTCCTTGTCCCAATCCTCTCACCTGCTTGCCCATAGGCTCAGGGTTAGTTACTGTAGTGCTGAAGAAGCCATCCCACTCCAGTCTGCCATAAAGACCGGCCCAGTGATTGTGCCTGTTCCCTGTGTGTGGCAGACACCAGGGAATAAGTGTACCAAACTGCCGGTCTGCTGGATCACACGATTTACCTGGGGATTAGAAATTATTATAAATATGCTGCAAAATGCTGAAAGTCGAGACTGCTTTTGTAAATCAAGCAAATATAGGTTCTGTGAATACCTTCAGCACAGCTACAAACACCCCTTAGAGCACCAGTACTACTACGCCCATTCTTCTTGTCGTTGTGAGTGTAACGCAGCTTCCGCGTGGTTGTACCATCAGTTAAGCGAACTTCGATGCTTGGCAGGTCTCGCCAGTCAGAGCCAGGCGCAAGAGGTATGTGTCTCATTCTAGCAGCCACCAAGGCGCTCATATCCTGCAAAAAGATAGATTTTACCAATGTGCCAGAATTGTGCATTCACCATTTGGGCAGTAAACTTGAATAAAACCACTGCCAAGGGCAGACCCCACATCTGTGTTGTACTGGATTTTTTGATTCTACCTTACATTTACAGAATTAGGCAAATCCCTGACCTCTTGCTAAACACCAAGCCTATAATCTGAACTGTCATGCCTCAGTGGACAAGACGTTCCGGCTATGACAGCAAAGCCAGGATCTAATAAGTGATAGTCCAATATATTCTGGCAACTTGTGGTGCCAGAGTGCATTAGATAGTACTGCTGAGAACCAAACATTTGGCCTTTGGGGTATGGGATGATTGTGTTTGCATGGTACCCATGCTACACTTGGAGTTGGGGCATGCCAACTTTTCAGAAAGTTGAAACATTTAACAGGGCTTTTTCCCATTGCTGGTAGAATTACAGATAACTGACAGATTGATGGAAACAGGGCTGTTAAATCTCACCTTACATATGTGATCCCTGAGGATAGGCTGATATTGTGAGCCCCGAATCTGCCTCTGGAACCAGGACTGGGGTTCACCATTGTAGGAGATCTCAAGAGCCGATGCACCATTGCGGATCTCTGGAAGGTCTGACATTGAATCTCGCACAGTGATCGTTCTAAAGAGGCTGGAGTTTGTCCTGCAATAGAAAAACAGATTTCATGTTCAGGGCAGCTGCCAACTCAGATTCACAATACTGACTAGAACGAAGGAGCTGCAAGGTCCTAAAAAAAAAAAAAAAAAAAGTTGTAAAGTCTCTAGTAAACCTTTTAATGCAGAGAATGCATTAAGGTGACCAACGTTAGCACATACCATACTTAACTCCACTGTGCAGTTAGTTTTGCACAGAGTGGCCCTGATCCTCTTATGGGATCCCTCAGCGGTGCTAGGGGTTCCTTCCTGCAAAGTGTCCAGTCAGGGAAGTGCTCTATGGGAGTGTGCCCAATAGGGTGTCCCAAGTCCTGCTTCTGTGTCTGACACAGAAAGCAGGACCTCTGCCCCTGCATCGTTTTATTTGATCGGTCAATAGTGCAGCCATGGGCTCCCGCTGCTGTCAATCAGGACACGAGACACCAGGTGTGCTAGTCCCAGGGGGTGGGGCGGGGACACCACACGGGGCAGTAGCACTACAGAAGGGTTTTCACCTTAATGCAATTAGGTGAAAAACCATGATGTTTTACAACCCCTCTTTAAGGTGAATAGCCTGTGCTGCAGCTGCCACCCAGGCAGTCCTTTTTACCTTAACCCAATCTTTCCAGCGAGGCACACAAGCCTAGCAGCTCCAACCGCTCTCAGGTCCTCATTGGATAGATAGCAGGAGCCATTGGCTCCTGACAATCAAATCCAGTGACACAGGAGCCGGGGTTTGCTGTCCAGATGCAGGACTCGGTTAAGCACCCGTACAGGTGCCTCCCATGGACAGCTGCTCTCCATGGGGGGGGGGGGGGGGGGGGGGGGGGGGGGGGTCACCCAATAAAAAAATAAAGGTGCAAGAGGCACCCCTGGGGACCCCAGAAAAAGATTGGGCTGCCCTGAAAAATCCTTGCACAGAGCATGTAGACACTGCCAAAAGGTCCTGTCCATAAGCTTTCCTGCTCAGGATACTATGCAAGGATAGAAATTACAACCGGCTGGGACAATCAGTTTAAATAAATAAAAAGCCACATGTGCAAGCTACTCGGGTCCTCAAAGGGTGGCAAGAACACCCAGGGCTGTTTGTAGCTGTGCCAGAGCAGCCACCAGTAAGCCTGATCAACCTTTCTGCCAAAATCCAGCTCAAGGGGACAACCCAGAGCCCACTGCAAAGGGTGGGGTGTCTAGTGCTTACAGCATCTTTACGGCCCTGGATTTGGAAACTGCATAAGTTGCCATAGCTGTAATGCAAAAAGACGCCAACAATAAAATCCTCAGGAGGGGGAGACACCAGCAAAGCACACATTTGCTGATGGGGAGGAGTTATGGTAGTCTTTTTGCTAGTGTTCAATCTACTAATCTCCTGAAGGAACAGTAGTCTCAGAATTTGTGTTTTTATACTATGATGAAACACTTGTCACACCCACCTTGTGATGTTGCTCACATATTTCTTTTCATCCACTACAACATTCAGTTGACAGGCACGGGGCGCAAACACATGCAGTGGCTCAGGGAACATGGGCAGCTTTTCCCCTGGAGCAGCAGCAAGTACAATTGCTCGTCTACGTGTCTGAGGTACACCATACTGACCAGCCTGCAAGTCAAATAAAAAATAAAGCATAAAGTCCATCAAGGCCAAGCCAACCTTTACAGTACTTTCCTGCCAACACAAAATATCCCATTCTATGCTTAGGAAAAGTTCAAGAAAAAAAAAACAAAACAAAAACAAACATTTATACAAAACTTACTTGGAGCACTCCAAAAGTACACTGGTAACCCATTTGCACAAGACAACGCAGGGTCAGTTTGAGCACCATGGAGCTTTTGAAGGACACAAAGTTCCTGACGTTCTCCAGCAAGAAGAATTTAGGCCTATAATAATCACAATAGCTGCAAGAGAACACATGCAGATGAGTAATGAAAATGTAAAATGGATATGACACAGCATCATTTCTAGCAAAGATGCTCACCTGAGATAAGAAACCACTAGGGAGTTCTTGAACTTTGAATAGGTTCTGGAGTTAAACCTGTTCATACCACTGAAACCTTGACAAGGTGGACCGCCACACAGCATTTCAACATCGCCTTTCTGTGGTAGCTTCTGGCCCAAGGTGTTGGTCTTCTCCCCTGTCATTACGAGCTTCAGCAGAACGTTACAATCTTCTGTAAACACCGTTGTGCCAGGATTGTTTAATCTGAAGGCCTGAGCAGCTGGTTCCCACATCTCTATGGCCCATTTAGACTCCGCTATACCTGTATAACACATGAAGGCGATAAGTGAATTCACGATTATCTGCAACAAAGTTTAGAATGCACTGCAGAGAAGTGAAAGGTTGAGCTCATGTTAAGTTTTCACTGCCACCCAAGGTTCTAGCTATACAAACTCTGCTAAAGTTTCTCATATGTGTTGAGAGTGAGATCTTGCTAGTGCACTCATGCATGGTAAATAGAGAAAGACAATCACCCACACACTCCCTTCACTCAAACCTGAAAAAAATGGTCTCAAGGCATTTTGTATGGCAAGGGGTCGTGTCAAGGACACCGACTGGCCCCAGCCACCTATGTGAATGAGCATGGTCCAAAATTATTAAGTCCCATTACTGAGCACCTTCAGAATGTTGTTCACCCAATAAGTATTAGGCTCAATTTTAACCACTACATGTCACTACTTGACTGACCAGTTTCAGACTACAACACAGGGTGTAACCCTCACCTGCTTGATGGAAGCCCTCTGACAATCCTCCACAGCCTGAGAACACATCAAGTGTACGGAGTTTAGGCAGTTGATCTGCTGGTTTTCGATCTTCAGAATGGGCAGAAGATTTTCCCTTTCCTAATAAAACCACAAAGATGTAGGAATATTATAATACACATTAAAAATTTCAGGGGGGGATAAAAATATACAATTAGTCCATACCTTTCCCCTTGCCCTTTCCTTTCCCTTTGATTATGGCACTACGAGCATGATTGGGTGGGTCTTCAAAGCTTTTAGCTTTTGCACTGTAGGCCTGTAATAAAAAAAGCATAGTGAATTAAAAATGGTGATTGCTCCTAAAAAAGGTGCATGCCCCCATACATATTTAGCAGTCACAGTACCTTTAAACTCCCCCCCCGGTGCATAAGAGCTTCTACACAAACATGGGACAGCAAGAGATAGCTACATCTCTACACGTTAATTTTGGCAGAAAATTTCAATTTAGTCTTAGGACTAAAATGGCATTTTAGACCCATTTTAGTCTTCTGCAATTGTTTTAGTTGCCAAACTCATTTTAATAGACTAAAATCAAAATAGTTTTTGGTCAACCAAATGAACACTGATAAATAAAAATACAGTTTTAGGTTTAGGTGTCCATATTCCCTAGCTACAGAGCTTATGCCCAAAAGGTCTGGGTCCACAAACATGAGTAATGACCCTAGATGGGTGTATCTTTTCCTATACTGACGAAAGTCTAGGTCTTCAAATTACCTCCAAGAAGTAAAACCTGTCTGCTCCACCATCAGAGTACTCCTGAATAGACTCGGTCAAATCTTCTCCATATTCTACCATACAACGGCCCTGGACATCTTTGAATTCTACTGTTGCTTCTTCATCACTCCAGTACACCAGGTTGATATCTGCATGGTAACTGGCTTTGCTTCCTTTATGTGTATTTTCAGGCCTGGGGAATAGAGGAAATTAGTCAGATTTCAAATCTCCATATCTGAAAGACCAGCATAAAAGAAAAAAAAAAAAAAAAAAAAGTCATATATAAAAATATGGATATCCAAGCTGGGAAAATGGATTCACACTTCCACAAAGCACAATGTTCCCCCTCCCAACATAAGGTTATTTCATTAAATATTCTCAGAAACAGGAGCAACACTGCCTCGCCACAAAACACTGTAAACCGCATGGTTAATTTCAGTTTACTGCTTTGTAGGTTAAATATTTAACCACTGGATACTTTTTTAAAGCTTTAAACCATATTCAGGAATGGATCTTGTTTATAGAATTTAGATTACAGTTTATTTATAACTGGGATTTGTCAGAAATTAATTCATGCACCACGTCTTCAGACATGAAAGTCAGTCAAATATAGTATAATTTTTGTACTGCTTTGTCTTAGAAGTGAAACAAACCCGCTCTGCACCATCACAACTGGGACGAGTTGGAATGTAATACCATGCAGACACCTGTACCTGGCCTGAAAATTTGTAGGGTGCCCTCACACTTCTGCATTCCATTACCACAAAATACATAATGTGCTGCAATGTCCACTACTTTATATAGCATTGGGGGGCCAGTCACAATTAATGGCACTGCAAAAGGGGACAACCCACATATATGGCCTCTTAACTGGTGATTGATGCTGAGTGGCTGCACATTTGTATACCAGAATGTAAATACAGCTGTGCCAAGTGCGTGTCCCCAGCAAAGTTACTGGCAGCTAATGGAAAGCTCATGATTGCTACTTGCCAATCACATAATCATAAACTCCCTGCCAGCATCTGAAACACCTTAAAGGGCCAGGAGGTGCCAGCACCAAGGGGTTAAACAGCCTTTAGAAAAGTGTTTTAAATTGATCAAATTTGTAAACCTACCTGTAGAACTTGTACACTCGCAGCTTGATATCAGACTCATTTGGTTTCCCATTGCTTTTCTTGTTACAGTAGATCTCCTTAATGCGACCTATTCTATATGGCTCAGGGGCATTTAAGTTGCTGCCTTTAATGTAGTCAGAAGACTTGCGGTAATATTCTGGATACAGATCTTCATCCACATCATCCTTTTTATGGGAACGTTTAACAGGACTGCTCAGCTTAACACTTGAAAAAGGAAAATGGATCATGGTTTCCATGCTTGTTCAACTTTAGACTTGCAAAACAGACAGAAGCTTACGCGGTCTAACTTGATTTTCACTAAAGCTAGGAAATACAGTATTGGCTGCAAGACAAATACCTGAACATGAAGGCATCAGGCAGGAGCAGAACACCATCACCAATCTTGTATTGCGTGCCATTTTTTGTAGCCATGTTATAGCAGACTTTACCCGCAAAATCTTCAGCAACGTCAAAAACTTTGGGAATCTCCTTCTGTCTTATTTCATCTAGTCTGGTACAGCTGTTGCAGAATCTACAATTGAAATAGGAACATGCCAATTAAACTTCTTTTGAAGAGTTTTTTAGCAAACAGAAACCAGTAAGAACAGATTAAACATTAGTACAGGAAACCAAAGACTCACTTATGCTTGTTTTCGTCTGTTGGTTGCAACTTTGGAGGAGTCTCAAAACGGGCATACTCTGGATCGTACCACAATTGGTAGAAGTAGGATTTGCCATCATCTTTCACCACATGATCATCCTCCACTCCTCCCTGGAAGATATACAAGAAATTCAACCAACTGCCGGCATCTTAATATATAGATAAGTGCAGGTTAAAGAAAGACATATATTTAGGACTAACCAATATAGATGTCCTAGCTATGCATCAGAATGAGTTACTAGATTCCAGCTCACCTCCATAAACCAGTTCTCAGATGGTGCTTTGTAGGCCACATTGACTTTTCCATGAATATAGGACAGCTGCATGTCCTCACACTCATCCACAATAAAGAGCTCCAAGGGATCAGATGTGGCACCAAGAACAGTGTCTGAGCCCAGGCAGAACCAGTGAGCGTGGAACATGGGGCCATTGATATCTTCCCACATAGATGTGATCCTGAGAGAAAATAAAAAATAAAGTTTCAGGACTTGATTCAGGTTGAAACAAGCAAAAGCTGGCACAAAAGTTAATCCAAAAAGATGAGGCCCGTAGAGAACTCCAGCTACCATACCAACTGTTTTGGTAAGAGCTGAACAGCAGTTCCAGATGGGCTTGGCAATACAGACCATTTTATGCCAAGAATAACATACTAACCTTGCCAAATACACGGGCTCGGTGGGATTATCTGGACTCACAGATACACAATCTCCAACTTCAAGGATTTCATCATCAATAGATACTTGAAGATAGTACTCCTTCTTCCCTTCAACCTTGAACAGAAGAGTACAAGTATGTAAATTTGTGGATCAAAGCATCCATTGACCTCTGCAGATTAGCAGAGACTTTTGGTAGTCATACTTGTGGCATGCAGCACAAGTTATCCGATTGAATCCCAACCATGACACCATCTGTATGAAGTTGGCATGTTTTCATGTGCCATAACTGGATGTTAGTTTGTGGCTCCCAAGGATGTATACATTATGCAATGTTCAAGTTACACACATGGTTTGCTCTATACAAGTTGGGTACATTCCTCCCAAAGACAGCATGAATTCAGCAGTTTGCTTGAAGGGCACAACCACATACACCCTAAACCACACCTGGACCCATGTATGACAGCCTTTAGTCCATTATGAACATCCACTGCTGTGACGTGTGGAATCCAAGCCCCAATAACTACTTGCTGCCATCCAAGCCCCAATAACTACTTGCTGCCAAGAGCATAGTGTACACCTCCCAATATCCATCACTGGCAATCTACCAAGATGGCAGCAGCCATGATCCTAGTACATTTTTTCAGCCAGTGATTGGCTTAGTAGTGGTTATTTTAAAGTGAGTGGATCGGGGCAGGCACCAACCCCCCCCCCCCCCCCCCCATTTTTCTTTCATACCTTAATTACATAACCTACTTCCATCCCAGTGCATCATATCCCTCCTGCTCCCACTGCCTTCTGGGACGCGTGTCCCCAAAGATGAGGGGGCCCAATGAGAAGGTGTTGGACTCGTGCAGTAGGAAACCTGCAGTGGAGCCTGAAGGCTCCACTGCTGTAGTCCCTTAGAGTGGTGGTGCCTGCACCAGATTGATGGATTGGCCACCCCATCGGGCTCCCTGGAATGGTAAGTGTCCTTATTTAAAGTCAGATAGTGTTTGTAGCTGCTGACCAAAAAAAAAAAAAAAATATATAAAAAAAGTCCTAGATTACCTTAATAGGGTCGCCTCGCCAACAAATTCTGTTTTTCTTCTCTTGTTTCTTTTTCTTTCCCTGAAGTATCTTCTTAGGAGAAGGCATTTCTGGGATGTTATCATCCAATTCTTCATCTTCATCAGCTTCTTTAACAGCCAAGTTTGGACACCTGTCCGACCCAAGAGGTGAGAATGTCAGAAAGTCCCAACCAATATCGGCCAACCTTGTTACAACCACATCAAAACTGCGTTACCTTCTCTGCAGGCAGGCCTGTTTATTACGGCCACTTCCGCCAAACTTTATCATGTCCTGGCAGGCTCTGCATTTGCCACATTCTGGTTGCTGACAAACCTGTGAAAAGATGAGGGCACAGACCTGAAGTCAAAGTGAATAAAACCAATAAGTTGAGGGAAAGACTGGACATTGGCATGTTTAATTTTTTGGAGCCTGCAACGCATTACAACAGCATACACGTTTCCAAAAGGTGAACTTATCCTTGAAGTTTACAGGCAAGCCATTTTATGCAGATGCAATGAGCCCATCATGGTTAAGGTTTTCAACGAGCACATTTCTTAAAGTTTGTCAGTGGCATTTTTACAGTGACGAAAACTACAGCACATTTTCATTAAAAAAATAAAATGTTTGGTTGCCCACACGAGTGTCTGCTTTCCGTTCTTACTAAGCCTGGGCTACGAGTGTGGATAGCACATGCCCCTGGATCTGCTGTGCCTCCCTGTTGCAGCCCCTCTATGCGCTGTTTGTGAAGAAGATGTGGGCAGGAAAATGTCAGACGAAATATGAAGCTGGGGACTGAGTGAGCAGGTCAGAACTGACCATACTCTTATTTCTACTTCAATACCTTTTTTTTCAGTGAAGTGAGTGTTGGCTGCAAGGGTGAACCACCCTTTGGTTTCACACTGGTATGCTGTGGTGGTATACCTGCAGTTTTCCTGCATGTTACTCCTGGTTACAGCTGCAGTCCCATAGACTACCATTAGGTTGCACATTTTCTGAAAGCGCACCAGAAGCCCTGCATCTTTGGTGCGTACAAAAACGTGCAATTTAATAGTCTATTGGACTGCAGCCAACACCACCACAGATTGAGGGGCTAAATCTGTTCAAACTCAATACCATAAAAAGACATTATATGGTCCTGAGTAAATTTTAAGTTTGGAAATGCATTACAATTTAACTAAACCCATTTGATTTTAGGCAACTAAAATGTACTGCAGATTTAGTCGACTAAAGCTACTGTAGATAACAAACTTCATTTTAGTCAAAAGACCAAGTTGAAGTTTGCTGCCAAAATGAACACTGGAGCCCATGACGTCTGCAACAGAAGCTGCTTTTCTGACCAGTTTTAGTATTTGCATAAGGTTAGAACGTACCTCACAAACCCCACAGCGTCTACGCTTCATGTTCTCCTTATCTTCATTGTTCTCAATCTGTTCTGAGAAGAAAGTGTCAAAGATCTGGGAAACCAGTCTAGTGGTTGTGGCTTTTGTGGGCCCTTTATCCTTTGCGATCTTTGTGGGATGTCGTATGGCTTGCTTCCTCACAGCACGCCTGTAATGACATTTTAAAGTCACTTAGCTCAGTCATAAAGGCAATGGCTAAAACAAAGGGCAACCAAGAGCAGGGTACTCCCATCTGTTCAAAACAGGGACTATGGAGAGAGGAAGAAAAAAAATAAAAACACGCCATGCAGCCAAAAACAGCACCCACCTTTTACCCAGTGTAACTCCAGCCAACTTGATGAGGTCTCTCATGCAGGGAGTTATAATTATTGGTTGCTCATCACTGTCTGCAGCATCATCATAACTTTCCACTTGCTCAACAACAAACTGGGCATGTCTCAGTAGAGAGTCTTCGGTGAAGCGGTTGAAGTTCAGACCGGCTGGTGGTACAGTGGTCTGTTAAAAAATAAAAAAAAGATTGTTTATGACACATTTATCTAGAGACTTAGGCATCCCCCCCAATATGACACTTTGACTCACTTCTATCCGGTTCAGTAGATCCTCATATGTTGAGTCTGGATTATACTGGAGAAACTCAACCACAATTTTACTCATATAGATCTTCTCCTGCATCACAGCAAATGTTGGACTGTACTCTTCACTGGGATCCATCAGGAAATAGTCTGCAAAGGCTACATGGAAAATAAGGGTCAGTAAGTATGTGAAAATCTCTCATTATATATATATATATATATATATATATATATATATATATATATATATATATATATATATAATTACACACACATATAAATTGTGCAAGTTATACCGCTTTCACATTGAGGTGATTTTCAGGCATTTTACCAGTTAAAGGCAACAGTATCGATATCAAGGAGGCCAAGGTGGCTAAAGATGAGGATGTTCCCACCAGGAAGATACAATTCAATGTTCAGTTGAGAAAAGAACTTTACCTGTTGTGAAGCCAATCAAAGCCTTTTCTCCTCCATCAAATCCAGTTATCCACCAGGCATTAATAGGACCCAACTTCTTTGCCCGTACTCCACCTATTAGATGGAAAAGCATTAGACATTCAAACTGATCAGTGCAACCCATGTGCAAATCTTTAACTCTCCCTTTTGTAATTGGCTGCCAATTCCCACAAATTGCACAACTTCTGAAAGTGAAGCAACTAAACTTACAACACAAGATAACTCACCATCTAGAGAGGGATTGTCCTCGTAGATTGGTTTTACGACACCGCTAAAATATAGCTCAACGTTCTTCTCAATCAAACCGGAGTCAAATGCACACAAGTGTCCCCTCTTGTCATAAATACTGCAAAGAAAGGACAAAACACTTAGTCATACAGTCAAGGCATTCTTTTTTTAGAGTTTTGTAAGAAATTTCCAACCAGGAACACCTACCTGAAAGATGTAACTTTGTGCTGAGGGAGGTCATCATAGCTTTCGAAGCCATCCTCGTTTGAATCAAATAAAGACAAGCGCTCATCAGTCAACATTTCTGGCTCATCCAACTTAAAAAAAAAAAAAGTCATGAGTAGCACATACTAGTCCCATGAGTGAGGTTTATAACACCTTTGCATACAGTGTGATCTTTAATGGCTTTAGTTTTTTTCAAAGACAAAGTGTACAGGGACATAAGGCCGTGGTATTTAACCGCCTCCTGCCGTATAGACAAATGCTGCTCTGGGACAAAATCCCAGTCTCACTATGCCCTGCAGCGGGGCACAGATCTTGGTAATGAGCCGATGTGGCTCTTTACATGTGATTGGACACATGATTTAAACAAGGATATGCCAGTAGGAGAGCTGATCAGTGGCATTTCTTTACAGGAGAGACCTTTACAGATAATCAGGGTACTGCACTATGCCCATCAGTGAGGCCAATCTGTGTGCATCCCCAGTGCCACCTTAATTTGGGTACAGCACTGCATGTTAGTGCCAAGAGGGGGAATCTAGTGCCACTTAACAGAAAATGAAGAAAAACACCCGTCAGGTAGTTAATCTCTAACCAAATCTAGACATTAAATACAGAATACAAAGGCTTGGTTACCCGCTTTTAAGAGCGCAACATTAGACATTGGAACATCCTAGCATGGCAAATTGAGCCCAAGTTTAAATTTTATGAAGCAGGGAAGTATGAAAAAAAATAAAAATCCAGGTGCAAAAGTCTTGTAATACCAATCTCAAAGCCATTAAAGAGCACCATTACAATCCTAGAAATAGCAAGTTATTTTTTTACTTACAGCATTATCTGGATCTCCTTGATACAATTTGAGATCAGGATCATCCAGGTACTGCCTGCAGTCAACACACTTTGGAGGAGGGGTCTGCAAGGAAGACAGCCAATGTTTATCAATTTGCAACTTAGAGGAAAAGGTTGTTGCAGGAGCACACCTCAAATTTTTACCTTTGGCGTCTGAACAGGTTTTGTCTTGGGAGTTTCAGTTTTCACCTTCCTGAAAAAAAAAAAAAAAAAAAAAAATTAAGTAAATTCTACATTTGCGCTACACTGCCTAGTTAAAGATATGCTCCACCTTAACTAGAGAGTATCATACTGGCCCAAAATTAGGTTTCCCTGCATTAACATGCACACCCCTGTAAAAACCATGTAGCCTCAGCAACATGCAGCGCTGCATTTTGACAATGGTATGGGAACTTCCCCATCCTACACCCAGAACAAAATGGAGTCAGGCTGATCATAGGCAGGTTTGCATTTTATGAATACAGTGCTTCCTCTGATTGGCAGGGGGCACATTATGCCATGATCTCCAATTCAGCTAGTGAAATCTTTGGGTAAGACGAGCTGCATCCTAATCACATCCCTATGTTACAGTTTCACATTTGACTGAAGTCATCTTTAACCACCCAAAGACCAGAGCACTGCGTCACTTCGTACGACCGCGCAGTTGTCAATGTTGCTCCCAAACAAAATGGACGTCCCCCCCCCCACCCCTCACACAGAGTGTTTTGGTGGTATTTGATCACCTCTTGTTTATAGTGCAAAAAAAGTGACAATTTGGAAAAAATAAAATAAAAATTTTTGCTTTAATACATATCTCCCCTTTAAAAATAAAAACGTATCCCCCCTCAGTTTAGGCTGATACATATTTTTGGTAAAACGCAATAAGCGTTTTGTTTCTGCAAAAGTTAGTGTCTACTAAATAGGGGATAGTTATGGGATTTTTTTTTTTTTACTATCAATGGCTACGATAAGCAATTATTGTGACTGACATTATGGCTGACAGAGCGGACACTTGGGACCAGTCACATAGTGATCAATTAAATTAAAAAAAAAAAAAATGCATTGATTGTGTAAATGTGACTGGCAGTGAAGGGGTTAACCACTAAGTGGCACTGTAGGGGGTTAAGTGTGACACGACACTGATCACAGGAAACTGATCAGTGTCACTAGGCAGAACGGGGAAATGCTTGTTTACATCAGTATTTCAACGTTCTTCCTCTCCGTGAGAGGATTGCAGGTATTGAGTCTGCGATCACTCATGGAGGTCACGGTGGGCTCACCCGCCAACCGCTTCATAAAGGGCAATGTACTGCTCAGATTTATGCAATCAAAGACTAACTGCAAAGTCTGCTGGCAGCATTCTGTAGTTTCACAAGAAAAGCTTACCCCACTTCAATGGTTTCAACCTTCAACTTCTTTTCCACCTGCTCCTAGAGAGATTAAACAAAAATCAGAATACTAGCAAAATTAAAACAAGCCAAAAGGTTAACCCCTTCCCACCCAACATCCCTCATCTTGGTCTACATTGGCAGCTCAGTCTGTCAGTGGTCACATAAGAATCTAGGATCTGTATTAACAGACTGTGCAGCAATCATGCAGTGAGCACAGGAATCTCAACCATTCTTGGGTGCATAAATTGTATAGGGCATTCCATACCTTCTCTTTTGTTTCCTCTACTTCAGTGGGAGCTTCAGGTTCAGCTTTGTCACCATTTACATCATTTGTTTTACGTTTGTTAGACCTGTGTACAGGAAAATCACATGCAAGCATTAGGAAGTTCTAAAGATTCAAAGTATTAATATAGGTTCATAAAGTGAACGCAGTGTGAGACATTACAAGCATGCTCACTGTAGAGAAGGACCAGTAAAGCCCATCACTGTATATCAAGGAAAGTTATAAGAAAGCCTGTATGGATACACAAACTCACTTCTATATAGCAACATATTTACATAAACACTATAAATTTCCTTGGGAAGAGATTCATGCTGTCCAACTTGCACAGAAACACTGACTTTAGCAAACGCACAGCACTGGCATAACTGGCAGCACACATCTTCAATCCAAACTAAAGATCAGATAAGCATGCAGTTCAGCAAGATTTTTTTAGAAAAGGGTCAGATACTTTCCTGCATTTCTCATGCAGTGGGTAGCCCATTGAAACAAAATGGTCAGTTTAATGTTCTGGGCTGCACTAAACGAGGGGGGGGGGGGGGGGAACCCCCATACCATCACAAGACTAAGGCAAAATTTCTCTTGCAGCACCAGCTGATGGGATTGCGTCATTGTCTCGTGCAGTAATAAGTGACCACATTGAGCCAACACTAGAAGAGTCTTAAGTGGCAGTTAAAACCTACACATGCCACAGTGCTTGTACCACAAGACATGCTTCAGCTACTGCTCAACAACCAAATCTCAGACCATTAGCACAATCATGCGATGCTCCACCTGTGTAGCCCCCCCCCCCCCCCAAAAAAAAAATTCTACTACATAAGGTGTGAGCAGCAGTACATGACCTACACTGCCTGTACACCAACTCAACCATAGGCACTGGCATTAGAAAGAGGCAGAGAGAACATGGGCAGTAGCATCCTCTGCACCCAGTAAGAGAAGGGCATCTGCATTGGGTGCCTAATGCCAACAATGTGCCAAAAACTAGCAATCCATAGTTCAGAACTGCTACACAATACAGAATTTAATGTCACAGAACAGACTGTACAGTTTAGTAAAGTAGCTTGAGATATATTGGTCAATGTAAGCAATTAATGAAGTTGCCATTGGCACACTAAAAACTGTAGCAGTTGAAATTATACCAACCCTTTAGAAAACATTGACATGATGGTGGGCTGTTTGCCTGTACTTCTTGTGGGACGTGAGCGGCCAGGGGATTCTACAGTGCAAAATAAAATAAAAAAAAAGGCATCAAAAACAAACACCACAACAAGGTTGATCACCACCTAATAGCTAGTAAGAAAAATTGAAAATAAGAACTTCAGCGTTACCAACTACATGCAGGTATAACATTGCCTGCCTAGAAACGCAACATTAACAGTTTGCCAAAGAAAGGAACAAATGCTGTGAATCATGTTTTGATACTCACTCTTAGTCTCCCCATTGGTCTTGCTTTTCCTGCTTCTACGGCCTTTTGTTCCAGGTGTTACCGCTTCCTCCATTTCCACATCTTCGTCTTCACTGCCACAAGTGCCATTTGGGGAACATCCATTAGTCTCTCCATTTACTGCTCCATTCTCAAAGCCAAATTCTTTTTGCAACAAGGCTTTCACTTTTGTCAGATAGCCATCCTGATATAGAAAAGAATAAAAAAAAATAAGACCCTCAGCACACAAAGCTAGCACAAATTAGTCAATATGATGCAACTAGGTTAAAAGTTAGCATAAAATTGGTAAAAAAAAAAAAATAAAAAAAAAAAATTCCTTACTTTTTTTTTTAAAGTGCCCCAAACCCATGGTGCTCACACGCAGAAGCATGCGCAAGTGTCGCCCGCATATGTAAACTGTTCAAACCAAACATACGACAAATTCTCCTGCGCTCTGGTGTCTAGTCTCTTGCTTCGTAAAAAAGGATATAAGTGCAATTCCTCAAGGTAATGTCCAAAATCTTGCAGCCCTCCTTTGAACAATGGGTGTTCACAACACTACAGAAACAAGAAAAACAGAAGGGCGCACCGACCTTTGTGCATTAAAATATATAAAAACAGCAAAAAAACTACTCACAAACGAGTACACGGTATAGGCAAAAACATGGATGGATGCACACGTCCACTGCTTTCAGTCACGATTCTTGAACACCGGGAGGACCTGATGGTTCCTCAGTGAATGGCTGACGTAGGCTCTGATGAAAGGGGTACTCCCCTGAAACGCGTCAGCCATTCACTGAGGAACCATCAGGTCCTCCCGGTGTTCAAGAATCGTGACTGAAAGCAGTGGACGTGTGCATCCATCCATGTTTTTGCCTATACCGTGTACTCGTTTGTGAGTAGTTTTTTTGCTGTTTTTATATATTTTAATAAAACCTTTTTAGTGGTAATGCACAAAGGTCGGTGCGCCCTTCTGTTTTTCTTGTAACTGTTCAAACCACACATGAGGTATTGCCACGATCGTTAGAATTGCTCTAACAAAAGACCTACAACCTGTAGAATTTTTTAAACGGTGCCTATGGAGATTTAAGTGTCAAAATTTGTCACCATTCCATGACCAGGTGCAATTTTGAAGCATGACATTGGGTATCAATTTACTTGGTTTATCTTTCAATGTAAAAAAATATTAAGCAAAATTTTTTACGTGTCACACCATATTTGCAAAGTGGTCTTAGGCAAAGTATTGCAACGACTGCCATTTTATTCTCTAGGGCAATGATGGCAAACCTAAGCACCCCAGATGTTTTGGAACTACATTTTCCATTATGCTCATGCACTCTGCAGTGTAGTTGATTATGGCAAATTTAGTTCCAACATATCTGGGGTGCCAAGGTTCACCATCACAGGGTGTCTAAAAACACTTTTTTGCAAAGTAATTTTCTAGCAAATAAACCCGATTTAAGTTGTAAACACCAAGTGTAAATAGGCTTGGTCCTTAATGCATAGTGCCACTGGCTGTCACGTGGATTAAAAGTCAGCAGCTACAAAAAAAAATAAAAAAAATAAATAAAAGTGTAGCCACTGACTTTTGACAGCCACCTGTCTCATGGTCCAGCGATGCAGCTGCCTGAAGCCTCGCTCCTCTACCCCCTCTCCAGTGCCATCATTGCAACTGTGGGTGCATGGCTGTGACAGCTTGCAGCTTCACAGCCAGGCACACACTGAGCAAGCTGCGCTCCCCTAACCAAGCTCTTGGGCCAAAAGGGAGCACTGAGGATTACCGCTGTATTCCCCTGGTAAAATCTCCAACTGTGCACCAGAGCATCTAATCCCAGGGATAGCGACACCAAGAAGCCCTGCTTCTGGTGCCGCCGTCTGTTTATGTAGGCCACCGCCATGGTGTTGCACAACAGGACATGTACATGAAGTCTCTACACTTCTCTTGCAGATGTCAGTAAAGCCATTTTTATTGCCTTTAGTTCCCTCCAATTTGGGGGGGGATCTTACTGCTTCTTCATGAGAGCCCCCAAACCCAGGAGCTGGCATCCATTGTTAACAGACCTGTTGAAAACCTTGTCTGGTTCTTCCAAAGATGCGTTTTCACTGAGGTGGGGGGAGGGGACTTCACTAGCGAGTCCAGAGAAACTTTCTAGTGATCCCAGCAAGGTTTGTCAACTCTAGCCCACTGAATTGCAGTTATGAAAGAGGTCAGGGTTCCCAATGCTGACATGATCTTTCTGACAGGAGCAGACTGGACTGCAACGACACTTCCAGCTTTTTCTCCTGGAAAAAAAAAAGATCTTTTGCCCCACCTGATTTAATACAATACCCCAAGATTAACCCCTCCTGCGAGGGAATCAGATTTGACTTCTGGAGGTTTAAGATCCATTGTATGGACTAGGTGCACACAAACTGACCAAGTTATGCTGAAGCTTTTCTCTGGTTGAGCGCAACAGGTCATCCAGATAAGGAATCAGGAGATTCCCTCTAGACGCAAAGGTGCCCATGCTTCAGCCATTACCTTTGTGAACACTCTTGGAGCCGTTGACAGGCCAAATGCGAGTGCTCTGAATTGCAGGTGTACCACCTTCTTCCAATGGCAACCTCATTTCTGGGAGGTAGGCATCCTGTAATTCTATTGATGCCATGTAGCACCCTTGGCTCAGGAGGTTTGACTGAGAAAATGGAATCCATCCGAAATATTCTGTACCCAATCAATTAAGCACTTTGAAATTTAGGATGAGACCGAACTTACGTGAGGGTTTCTGAATGAGGAATACGCAAGTAGAACCCCATTGTAGGGACTGGAACAATAACTGAGATTTCAGTACCTGGATTAAAGAAATCATAGCAATAGCCTTGGCTGGATCCCTTGGGGCGTTTGTCACCAAAAATCATTTTGGAGGCTCTTCCATGAATGTGATCACATATGCATGGGAGAGCACGTTTAGAATAAACTGGTTTGGCGCAATGCCTCTCCACTGCAGAAGAAACTCCTGGTCAGAGGAAGGAGTCATTGTGAATTTCTGGAAGTTGCAGGAGGATTGAAGAGCACGCCACTCCTACCTTTGGGCTTTTTTTAAAGACCATGGCTTCTTCTCCCTGAATATCTTTCTGCTGTCCTTTGAGGCTGAAAAAATTGCTAGTGTCTGAACCCGCTTCTTGACCAGAAACTATTTAACGACTGTTCAAGAATGGATTCTAGTTCTGAACAGCAAATCCCCCGCAAAGGGAATGCTACACAGCCTGTGTTGTTTTTTTAGCCATAAGGCCCTTCTAGCAGAGTTTGTTAGTGCTGCGGACCTAGCTGACATGCGTATGGACTGCTGAGGCATCTGCAATGTATTACACTGCTGCAGATAAGGTTTTAAAGAAGTTCAAAATCTGTTTTGGGGAGTCTGCAGTAACATGGGACTTCATCTGGTTAAGCCAGTGCTCCAAATTCCTAGCAACACATGTTGCCATTGCCAGCTACAGATTGTTCATAACAGACTGCCAGGCACTTTTAAGAAGTAGGCCCATCCTCTTATCCATGGGCTCATTTGGCATGCCCATAATTCAAAAAGCAAGATCAGTTGACTTGGAAACCTGCAAAAAGCATCGAGGATCGAAGGAAAATCATGACCAATCGGAATCTTGTTTTGTGGGCTTAAGAAAAGAATGGCTTCTTCTCCAGTTCTAGCAATTTTTAATCATATCTGATCAAATGGACCGGAAAAGTGCAGCCTTCGGAGTCTCCTAGACCTGTGTATATGGTCATGCAAGGAGAGCTCCTCCTCTAGCCCCAAGGTAGCGTGGATTACTCTGTCTCTTCTAGGAAGAAACTGTACTTTGATGCAGATATTGCCTCTCACACAATCCAAGAATTGATAAGCTGCAATATAATTGTTTACCTTTGGGTTGAACACCATGTTAGTTTTAAACGTGAAATTCCCATGAACTTTACATGCCATCTAGAAGGTTAAAAAAGGCCACAACTTGGCCAACAGCTGCTCCTCATCTGCATTTCAACCCACAACACTGAGGGGCCCATATCTTCTGCACTCACTTCACTGCTGTCAGATTTAGTATTGCAAGCAAAAATATTGAACATAAAACATGTTCATAGGGTATTATAGAAGAGACATACTTTGTCTCTTGAGAAAAAGAGGATCCATAAAGGGTACATACTTCAGACAGCTCTTCTTTGTTCAGCTTGGTCTCCAAATCAGTCAATTTATCTTTAGCCTCTGCTTCCAGGTAGTCAGTCACCAAATTCAGTTTCTGTTCTATGCATTCCTATGAGAAAAAAAAAAAAAGGGACAAAATGTTAGAAAATTTGGACCACAGACCAAATCATGATAACTGAATTCTGTCTTTAGGGACTAGTGGATGAAGGTCCACCAGCAGAGTGAGTACTTAACTAAGGCAGATGTAAATATGCAGACCATCAAAACCACCTATAACTGGCTCAGCTTGTATAGGTGCAGAAGCTCAGTTCACTTGAACAGGCATCAAGGCTCAGCATCTACGCCTGACCATGCCAACCTAGAATTAAAGCCCATGTCCCTAGTAGCCCAAGTTATCCCATTCATAGCACAAACCTACCACTGCATAGCAATTCTAACCTTGTGAGTAAGGGTTCAATCACATGTATGCTTTGAAGTAAAACTTGCATGTTACCATAAGTGGTGCTCATTTTGAATGGCACGGTATTGCACCATTATAGTGGGAATTGTCACATTGCAGCATACGTGCCATTTTGTGTTCCACCATCTGTTGAGGTGCACTACCAGCATATTCAAAATGGGCTGCCTTAAGAGGAAGTAAACCCTCAGATACAAGTTTATCTTATAAGATACTAGATAACACAGGCAGCTAGCTGATCACTGCCTGTGAAACTGCAGTTGCCGTATTTATCGGCGTATAACACGCACCCCAAGTTTAGGAGGGCATTTTGAAAAAAAATAACACATTTAAGCGCCATTTGCAGCCTAGAAAGACTGCACTGCCGGAAAAGACCGAGCCGTCTGTTCGGCTCCGCTCGCAGTCCCGCCTCCCTGCTGTTTCGGAAGCGAGAGCAGGGAGGCGGGACTGCGAGTGGAGCCGAACAGTCAGATCGGTCTTTTCCGGTGGCGCTTTTTTTTTTGATGGCGGTCGCTATTTTTCGGCACCGTTTGATTTTTTTGGTCCCTTTTTTTCGGGGATCGGCATACAACACGCACCCACGACTTCCCCCCCCCCGATGTTAAGGGGGAAAAGTGCGTGTTATACGCCGATAAATATGGTACTTGTTTAGTTTCCATATAGATCGTCTTAGTATTCTCCATGACGTCATGCGCGATTGCGCAGTATGGACTTTTAAAAGCGGCATAAGTAATGCCCGTTCTTTTTTCCGGCTTGCCTAGAATATACTGTTTGTGAGATTCTCCGAGCGGCAGAGGAGAAGTCTCGCGATGCAGAAATGATTCTGCTCTTCCTGATACTCCCCCTTGTGACTGACCAATGCTGTGTTGCCGTAGTAATGGCAATCGAGATTGAGGCTTGGCTACGACGCATGTGCGAGATTTCGGCAGGGATACGAACTAAGGGCGGAAATGACGTCCGCATCGGCTATAGAAAACAGCACTTAAAATGGCGCGGACGAGACCTGGAAGATAGTAAAAGTTTACCAAAAAATAAAAAAGTACTTCTAATGCTCGATATATCTATATCTGTCATGCTTGAAAATATATACACACATCTAAAAATGATTTTTTTTGGCAGGGTTTACTTCCCCTTTGATACACATAACTTAACACTGTTAAGTGGACCTAATGAGTTACCACTTTTGAAATCAAACTGCACCGACTTTACACCGGTCTTGGGGACAACAACTGTATGAATGAAATCCAAGTACCATACATACAAAAAAGCTGCTGGCAGTAAAAGCATTAATGCGAGCGGCCTTTTTTTTTTAATAGTATTTATGGGCACTTGTTTAGTAAAAAGACAAAACACAGCTATTATGCTTGTTACATTAAGCTGCGTTTTTCATTTTTACAGCTCAGCCCATCTACAGTTTGATAGGCAGCGTTTCCTTACATCATGAAATCACCTCATACAAACATGTAGAGTTGCAACAGAGCCACTTCGAGCATCGCTTAACACTACTGAACACAGACATCGCATGCAATTCACACACGATGTCTGTGCGATGCAAATTCAGGCAGTTTGTATGGCTGAACTTTCACATAAAATGCTGCAAGAACCCCCCCCCCCCCAGCACTGGAATTGGATCATGTGGGTGAGGGAGATGTGATCCAGGAACCCACACTGGAATTGAATTGCACTGGTTCCTGCTTTGTAATAGTGTAAAGTGGGGCTTAAAGCGGTGTTCTGCAAAAAAAAAAAAAAAAAAAAAAAAAAAAAAAAAAAAAGTTACTTAGCTGTCCCAGGGTCCAGTGATGCAAGGGGGGAAATAAAAAAAACGAAGCCCTGCTAGTCTCCCTCAGCGGCAGCATTGTAACTGTGCGTGCCCGCCTGCGGCTTCACAGCCTGGCACCCACTGCGCATCCGCACAATCTGGGACGTGTCCCAGATGATTGACGAGAGGGGCAGAGCTGATCTCTTCCTGCGCCAAGGGAAGTGACGTCAAGAGCCCAGGTGCTGAAGGAGGCAGACTACGAGGGGCCCCCTAGCAACAGGCATTTAGAAGCGAGAGAAAAAAACAACACACACTACATTTTTTTTGGGGTGGATCTCCACTTTAAGGCCTCTTGCACACAGCTCAGTAGTTTATTACTGAGCTGAAATACAGGCCATTAATTGTGTCCATGTACAGGTTAGTAAACAAGCACCATGCATTTTACATATTGTGCAGAACGAGAATAGGTTTTTGCATGAAAAATGTGCACATAAATTGCAAACACATACACTTGTAAAAGTCTAAAAAAAGTTGATGCTCAGGACAGGAGACCAGGCCTAAATGTGAAAAGCCAACCAAAGCACAAGCTGAATATATTTTACGCTATACTTTGAGCAATGCAAATAGAACAGTCTGCTTTGTTTACATACAATCTCAAGCTAACAGAGCCTTCTTACCTTTTCGGTTAGCCCATCTTGTTCTTTATCCATTGCCTTCAGCCTGAAACAGATAAGAGTGTCACAGCTGAACATAGAGATATCAGCTCATCTATGCAGCAGAAACAAAGTCAGGAAACAGCTGAACCCCCCCCCCCCCCCCCCCCTCACTGTAAACCAAAATGTTACCTGCTGGAACAGCCAGTGTCATGCGTTTGCATATTAACCACTTGCCTACTGGGCACTTCCACCCCCTTCATGCCAAGGCCAATTTTTAGCGCTGTCACATTTTGAATGACAACTGCGCAGTCATGCAACACTTTACCCATGACACTGGAATTTTTTGAGAAAGCTCTTTTGGTGGCCTTTAATCACTTTTTTGCGCTAAACAAACCTAAAAATGTAATAACATTTTCTAAATATGGCAAGTAATATACCCCCCCCCCCCCACTGATGAGGCTGCATGGAACTGATAATCAGGACACCAATGATTAGTGTAGATGTTGTGTGGATTTGCCAGTTAACGGTTCTCCTCTCGTGCCGTCAGCGTGAGGAGAGGACTGGCGATAACCAGTGACTCCTGTTTAAACCGACTTCACAGATTTGTATGGGGATTTACTGGACTCAAACTGAATTTTGGGGATGCACTTTATACAATTGTGCTTCACGGTCATTATGACATGTTTTTCCATTTTGTGGAAGTTTGTATTTCAACCACTTGCCAACAGTAACATTTACTGCTGATGGGCCACTCCCCCAGGCACCACAGTGTACTCAGTACTTTGCAGTGCTCACGTGCACTAGTGTGCCCCCTACAACCACTGTTTGCCAGACACAGCTGATGGCATGGCATCAGGCTGCTTTGAGTGTTCCAGATACCATGTGATCACATAGTAAACAATCATTAATGGAATCCTGTCATGACAATTGTCTGTGGTGTGATCATATGGTACCTGGGCCAATCACAGCATGCTGTACCATGTGATGTGGGCCAATCACAACAGTAAACAATGAGTCATGCATGAAATCTACTCATAATCACTGCAACAGCAATCTTTTGAACTGTCACTGTAAACCCCGTCCCCCCCCACTCTGGATATTAGTACAGTGTCACTATGGTGACAATAAGCTATTCTGACAGAAACATTTAATACCCTGTCAGTATCCCTGATGACCGCCACACCAGTCAGATGCTGTACTGGTAACGATATGCAAAACCCCACATTTTTTAAACACTTCAAAATACCCGCCATGCCCATTAATACAGGGGACTGCCGCCTTTCCAAAAGGGGTCATTTGGGCCTCAATAAATGATAGGCGTCAGTTCATCAGAAGTGATCAATTTAAAAAAAATAAATAAAAACCTAGATCTGTGGAAGGGCCCCTGGAGATTTTACCCACTTTTTTCTGACCTGCCCAGTCATTACAGTTCTGGGAAAGGGTACCCCGACACCTGGTCACTGCCATTTCTTTACAATCCCCATGTCCATCTGCATTTTGGCTTAATTGAACTACCAATACCCACAGAGGCAGGACACTTTAGTCAGCATTGTTTAAGGCCAGGAAAGCTATTGCACTTTACTGAAGGAAACTGCATCTCTCACACTTTAACTTCCTCATTGTTTCCCTGCAAAGGTAAAGCATAATGGGCTACTATGCATCGCGTAGTAGCCCATTATGTGTCACTTACCTGACACATGAGCCAGCGAAGTCACCGCTGCCCCGGCGCTGTGAGTGTCCGGACGCATATGCGCCGGAGCAGTCAGTGGCGGCATGTTAACCTTCACTGTCGGCATGCTCAGTGCGCCTGTGCTGTTGTCTACAGCACACATGCGCCGTAGACATTAGTGCCCCTTTTTAGGAAAATATCTCCTTAACGGTGTAGGTTAAGGAGACATTTCTTGCACCTACAGGTAAGCCTTAATCTAGGCTTACCTGTAGGTTAAAGTGGTATGCAAGGGCTTCCTTAACACCCCCCCCCCCCCCTGCTGAAAATGGGGCACAGGTGTGCAAGACAATAAGCCACAGAAAATCTAATAGCGTGTATGGGGCTTAAGTTGTCCAATGCAGCTCTCGGCCAAGTTCCCTGATCAAGTGACCAAATACTACAGCCAATAGGTGTCCACATGACTGCCAATCCTTCCAAGACATTCAGAACTTTATAGAGGAGTGGGCAGGAAGGGGTTAAATCCACTCAGGTTACATGAGCCATGCGAAAGATAAAGAACGCAGTCAATGGCAGCAGCGCAGTGTCACCATAAACTCCTGTGATTCTGCGCAACTAAAGGCCAAAGGCACCCTTCCTCACATAAATGGCTCATTGAAAGGGGGGGGGGGGGTGTCAGTTTATGCTCTGGCGGTGCAGAACACATCACATACCAGCGTAGGGGGAGGGGGGGTTTGTAGGAGCCAACATGCAGTATAGATTCTCTTTACACACAGTCTTGCATCCAGCAATGCCCAACATAAAAACACTACACAGCTGTGTGTGGACTCAATACTTTTTCAACATTGAGGGTTAGAGACTCCAATTAGAAAGTCTCAAACTTTAGTCTGACATTACTTAGGTAGCCGAGGGCCGACCATACATCTCACCCACCACATTGTACTGAGGGACCAAAGGGGACATTTCAGTAGAAAAATAAGGGGGGGGGCCTCAGATTAAAAAAAAAAAAAAAAAAAAAAACACACACACGACATGATTGATGGGAAGGGAGAATGCCCAACAGAGGGGACCCCCTTACAGGTGATAACTGGGAGACACCTATAGGAGGACAGAGACAACAACCCCTACAGGTGACAACGATACACAACCCCCACAGGTGACACCTATAGGAGGGAGGGACACAACCCCTACAGGTGACAACTGGGAGACACCTATAGGAGGGAGAACACCACACAACCCCCACAGGTGGCAACTATAGGAGGGGGGGGGGGGGCGACACAACCCCCACAGATGACAACTGGGAGACACCTATAGGAGGGGGGCAACACAACCCCCACCTATAGGAGACACCTATAGGAGGGAGGGACACAACCCCCACAGGTGACAACTGAGACACCTATAAGAGGGGAACACCACACAACGCCCACAGGTGACAACTAGGAGACACCTATAGGGGGGGCAACACACAACCCCCACAGGTGACACCTATAGGAGGGAGGGACACAACCCCCACAGGTGACACCTATAGGAGGGAGGGACACAACCCCTACAGGTGACAACTGGGAGACATCTTTGGGGGGGGGGGGAGTGAATCCCTACAGGTGAGGACCAGGATATATATTTGAGGGTACCCCTGGGATACATCTTTGCCCCCCCCCCACAGGTGAGATGATGGGTCCCCAGATATGAGGGGGTGACATGGGCCTCATACCTCCAGTTAGTGACTGTAATCCCATATACAGGTATGTGCCCCCCCCCCCCATGGACATCTGGGGAGGTATGACCCCTCGTGATGACCTCATCAATGAGCCCCGTGACGTCACTCAGCCACTTACTTCTTCCTGACATCAGCAGGCAGGGCGGGAGAGGAGGCCTGGGCCGGCATGGCTCCGGTATTCCACGTATAAAACGAGGGCAAGGTGCTGAAGATAAAATCTCCCCGGACTGCTGACAGCCAAATAAAACCGCGGGAAATACAGAGCTTCCCGCCAACACAGGGATGAGAGCCGCCGAGGGAGTGTGGAGCCGGAGCACAGGACACCGAGACTGAACACCAATTAGACCGAGCGAGAACACCGGACACAGAGACACCCGGCAACACGCGACCGCCTCAGCTTTTCAAATGGCCCCGGGATCACGTGACTCCGCCCCTCCGCAATCTCCCGCGCTTTGTGTTTACGCGCGAAGGTAGAGGAGAAAAAAAAATGTGTGAATGACAGGCTGACGTGAGGAAGGGGGCGCAGCTCCGAGCCCTGGTCCGCCCACCCTCCGGGGAGATTTACATGGCGGCAGGGCGGGTTCGCAGGGGGGAGAATATTCATAAGGCCGCCCACTTCTCCCGGTCCTCTGGAGCCTGGCGGTGGCGCGCTCGTCGGCCGTGACGTCAGGTTTAAAGGTCAGTGTGGCGGGAAAGGCGCGCAGGCGCGCAGGCGCGCTGAGGAGTGTCTGCAACGGGTGAGCACGCCCCCTGCTGGAGACGTCAGGCGGGAGTTGTTATCGTTCTCACAGCTGCTGTGTAAGAAAGTCCAGAGCTGTGTGGATCCATTCCCCACCATTGGAGAGAGTAGTCCTAACACACAGACCAGGCCTCTTTTGGAGATTTGTTGTTTACAAGTTAAAAACAGTTTTTTTTTGCTAGAAATTACTTAGAACCCCCAAACATAAATGTATTTGCGCCTTATTTGCGCAGTTGTCTTACAAGCGCACTTTTTTTGTAAAAAAATACACTTTTTTTAATTAAAAAAATAAGACAACAGTAAAGTTAGCCCGATTTTTTTTTTTAATATTGTGAAAGATAATGTTATGTCAAGTAAATTGATACCCAACATGTCACACTTCAAAATTGCGCCGACTCGTGGAATGGCAACAATCTTTTACCTTTAAAAATCTCCATAGGCGACATTTAAAAAATTCTACAGGTTGCGTGTTTTGAGTTACAGAGGAGGTCTAGGGCTAGAATTATTGTTCTCACTCTACCGATCGCGGCGATACCTCACATGTGTGGTTTGACCACCGTTTTCATATGCTGGCGCAACTCACGTGTACGTTCGCTTCTGCACGCAAGCTCAGTGGGGCGCATTTAAAAAAAAAATGTTTCTTATTTATTTTACCTTTTATTTTTTATTTTTACACTGCTCTTTTAAAAAAAAAAAAAATGTGTCAATGTAAACATCCCTTGTAATAGAAAAAAAAGCATGACAGGACCTCTTAAATATGAGATATGGGGTCAAAAAGACCTCAAATCTTATATTTACACTAAAATGCAATAAAAAAAAAATTGTAATTTAACCACCTGCTTACTGCCCCGACCAATTTTCAGCTTTCGGCGCTGACGCACTTTGAATGACAATTGCGCGAATGACATACACCACTGTACCCAAATGACATTTTTATCATTTTTTCCCCACAAATAGAGCTTTCTTTTGGTGGTATTTGATCACAGCTGGGGTTTTTATTTTTTGATAAACAAACAAAAAAAGATATTTAAATAATTTGTTATAAAATTTAGCAAACAGGTAATTTTTCTGCTTCATTGATATGCGCTGATGAGGCTGCACTGGTGGGCACTGATAGGCTGCACTGGTGGGCACAGATAAGGTGGCACTGATAGGGACAGATAAGTTGGTACTGATGGGCACAGATGGGTGGCACTGATGGGCACTGATAGATGGCACTAATAGGTGGCACCGATGGGCACTGATAGGTGGAACTGGTAGGGGGCACTGATGGGCACTGGTAGGTGACACTGATGAGCACTGGTAGGTGACACTGATGAGCACTGGTAGGTGACACTGATGTGCAGCACTGTAAAGGCACATTGTGGGCACTGGCACTGTGGGCACTGACAGATGGCACTGTGGGCACTGACAGGTGAAGCTGGTGGGCACTGACAGGTGGAGCTAGTGGGCACTCTAGGCGGCACTTTTATAGGGCACAGGTGGGCACCATGGACTTGGGCACATTGCAGTGAGAGGGACTGTTATTATCACATGATCAGCTGTCATTGACTGACAGCTGATCGCGTGGTAAGGGGTCGGGGTCGACCCCTTACTCAGATCTGTGATCCAGCGAGTCTCACAGACTCGCTGATCACAGAGCGCGCCGCGCACGCCCTTCAGGGGGCGCGCAGGCCGCTCGTGAACGGGGCGACGTCATTCGGCTATAGCGCGGATCTCAGGTGGTAAACGAAATAAAAAAAAAAAATATGGCCCTTTAGGAGCTATGGGAGGAAGTGACGTTTTGACGTCGCTTCTGCCCTGGTATGGAGACGGGTGGGGGCCATCTTCCCTCACTCATCTCCATACCCAGCAAGGAAGAAGATCAGATCGCCTCCTCCGCTGCCGACGGCTCCGGTAAGCGGTGGGGGTCACCGGAGCGCTGCAGGGGGGGCCTCTCTAACCGACGATAAAAGTGATCTTGCGGCGAATCCGCAGCAGAGACGACCATTATCGGAAAGTGGACCGCCAGCCGAACAAGAGAATACCGGGGTTATGGCAGCTAGCTGCTGCCATAATAACGATATTCCTCTTCAAAGTTAGGACGTATATCGGCATTCCGGAAGTGGGTATAGACTATTGTTTTTAGTACCCACCAAGGCGTCTGAAATAAAGCATAATATAGTGCTGTTATACACACAATAATAATAATACACACATAATATTGTGCTGTTGTTCTAATCTATAATCATTTTTAAAATGATGTATTAAGATCTATGTTTTAAAATGTGTAAGTATATTGAACCAGGGATTCCCACCATTATCTCTTAATGGGATCGATTTTTTCTCCCTCTAGTGGTAGGAGAAACAAATTAATAGGGACATACTACACCGTCTTGTGGTAGGTTGAAATCTTAGGTAAAAAAATCCCCAAAATATCCTTACCCACTCAAACTAACCAATGGATTGAATCCAATTGGAACACCTTAATAATGCTAAAACGTCAATAATTGGATATAAAGCAATTTAAATCAATATCCACATTAATACCTACAGGATTTAAATTATTTAATTCAAAAATACACTCACTTTCATTTTTCAGAGTCATGTTACCTCCTCTCCAGTGTGAATCGACCTTGTTGATCCCACAAAAGGGCGCCAAACTAGGATCCCTATTATGATGTATTCTAAAATGGTTTGAGAGGCTATGCTTTGAAAACCCCTTTTTGTATATTGTTTAGGTGCTCATTGATTCTGACGCTCAATTTTTCCTCGTACGACCGACGTACTGTAGCCCACAGGGACATGTTATAAGGTAAGTAACATGGGTGGAATGACATGTTATAAACTTCCTAATATTATATTCTCTTCCTGCACTAAATGATTTAAAGAGGGAGTCCGGCAAATTTTTTTTTTTTTTTAAAGTCAGCAGCTACAAATACTGCAGCTGCTGACTTTTAAAATATGGACACTTACCTGACCAGCACGCCCGCGATGTTGGCAGCCGAAGCTTTTCTGTCGGTTGGCTCTCGGGTGCTGCCGCCGCCATCTTCAGTGTGGGAATCAGGAAGTTAAGCCTTGCGGCTTCACTTCCCGGTTCCCTACTGCGCATGCGCGAGTCGCGCTGCACAATAAGGACGCTCCCTGCTGTCTGTGGGGTCTGTGTGTTTCCAAGCAGACAGCGGGGGCCCTGCAGGAAGTGGCGTAATAGCCGCAGAATCTGCGGCTATCTATGCCCAGAAGTGGGTGCAGATACCTGTATTATACAGGTATCTGCACCCCCTGAAAGGTGCCAATTGTGGCACCGGAGGGGGCGAGGGTTTCCGATGAGTGGAAGTTCCACTTTAGGGTGGAGCTCCGCTTTAAGCTTAACCTTCCTTTTGTTCTTTCTTGTGATCTTCCACAATAATAAAAAACTGTTTGGTCCAGAAAGGTCACTTTTTTCTTGGGTGGATCATGAATGTTCGGAGCTATTCTATTTCTTAGGTTTGGTGCTTTTCGATATATGAATTTTGGTTAATTAGGTAGAATACTGGATGATGTTTTATCCCTTAAAAGTATTGGCTAATGTTTTTTTAATAACTTGTTCGAATGATTTATAATCCTGATTAAAGTTGGTCAAAAAAGCGAGGTTATCCTTGATATCTTTACTCTTTGGTTTATCTTCCAACAGATCAAATAAATGTTCCAGTCAGTTGCTTTAAAAAAGGTCTTAGTGTTGATTTGTATATTCCGTTTTACTAGAACCAAATCCAGAAAACTGAGTTCCCAGCTACCAGTGAATTTTAATCCATATCGTTTTATATTCAGACCGGCTAAAAAAGTTTTTAAATTATCCTCAGTGCCATCCCACAAAATGATTATATCATCAATGAATCTCTTGTAAGGAGATATCTCGGGTATATGTCTACCAAATATACTGTGTTCCTCCCATTGGCTCATCAGAATATTGGTCACACTGGGAGCATCTTTAGCTCCCATGGCCACTCTCCTGATCTGGGTAAAGTAGGAATTCTCATGTCAAAAATAGTTATTGGACATGGCCAAACCTAATGCATCTACAAAAGTTGTTCCCTTTTTAGATGAGATTTTAAGCCCATGGCCATACCAGTGGTAGATATTACATCCTGTTGCCCTAGGCTTGTATAAAACTCTTCGATAGTCACATATAGGGATTTTAAAGGCTTATATGCAAGTTATTGCCATAAAAAGTGTTTGGGGACCCGGGTCCTGCCCCAGGGAACATGTATCAATGTAAAAAAAGTTTTTAAAAACTTCAGTTTTTTCGGGAGCAGTGCTATTAATAATGCTTAAAGTGAAACAATAAAAATGAAATATTCCTTTAACTATCGTGCCTGGGAGGGTCTCTTTAGTCTGCCTGTAAAGTAGCACATCTTTCCCATGTTTATAACAGTACCACAGCAAAATTTCATTTCTAAAAGAAAAAATGTCATATAAATCTGCTCGCGGCTGTAATGTATTGTCGGATCCTGGCAATATAGATAAAAATCCCTCCGGGTCTGGTATAAATGTTAAGGGGAACCCGCGCCAAAAATACAAAAGAAAAAACGGCGTGGATGTCCCTCCCCAAAATCCATACCAGGCCCTTTAGGTCTGGTATGGATATTAAGGGGAACCCTGCACCAAAATAAAAAAAATGGCGTGGGGGTCCCCCAGGCACTATATACTCTGAACAGCAGTATACATACTATACGGCCTCCCTATATACTCTGCAGAAAAATTGGGCCTTAGGTTTTGGTGGTGCCAGAACACTGTAACCCCTCACAGTAATTCTTGTTGGGCGCTGGAACGGGCCCTGCTGTGAAATATTGTATCAAAAATTGTAATTATATGGCCTTGTTAAACAGGGGCATAAAAATTGTCCCTTTGGTTTTGGTGGTGCCAGATCACTGTAACCCCTAACAGTTACTCTTGTTGGGCGCAGGAATTGGCCCTGCTGTTAAATATTACCATATATACTCAAGTATAAGCCGACCCGAATATAAGCAGAGGCACCTAATTTTACCACAAAAAACTGGGAAAACGTATTGACTCGAGTATAAGCCTAGGATGAGAAATGCGCAGCTACTGTAAGTGTAAAAGAGGGTCAACAATGCCCATTTGCAGCCTCACTGTCGCATTTGCATGCCTCACTGTGCCCATTTGCAGCCATAGGTCCCCCAAACTTAAAACTTGGTAGTTAAGGGATCGTAGATGCTCCCTAGCTGCAGCCAAAATTTGGGGTCTTTGGACCCAAAGGGTCCCGAAATGACATTGCTGCAGATGGACACAGTTGACCGACTTTGGGGCCCTGTATCTCGGGGCCACTTGGTGCTAGGAACCCCAAATTTGCATATGTTGTATTGCTAGTTCCACTGGATTGGGTTCCTAGCACCAAGTGGCCCCGAGATATGGGACCCCAAAGTCGGGTCGGAAAATGTCAAGCCCTTTTCTGCAGCAGAGAATGACATTTTCTGAACTGACTTTGGGGCCCCGTATCTCGGGACACTTGGTGCTAGAAACCCCAAATTTGGATATGTTTTAGTGCTAGGTTGGCATACCAAATTTGGGGTTCCTAGCACCAAGTGGCCCCGAGATATGGGGCCCCACCACCACCCAAGGCCCAATTTTTCTGCCCCTGTTTAACAGGGGCATGTAATTACAGTTTTTGATATACCATATATACTCGAATATAAGCTGAGGGGGGCACTTTCAGCACAAAAAAATGTGCTGAAAAACTTGGCTTATACTCGAGTATATACGGTATCAAAAATTGTAATTACATGCCCCTGTTAAACAGGGGCAGAAAAATTGGGCCTTGGGTGGTGGTGGTGGTGCCCTAAACCAAAACTATTGTTGGAAGCTAGCATCATCAAGATTGAGAAGGAATAGGGTAGTCAGCATAGGCAGTCTTCAAGGGATCCCAGATCCATAGCTAATTCAATCTGTTACATCAGCATCAGGTGCTTGATAGCTGCTGATCCAAGACAGGCTCACATTCATAAAATGAATCAATCAACGGAGTCTATGGACTGGCGCACTCTTTGATCCGTTACAAACCCTCCAGCAGCACTGAATGTGCGTTCAGAAAGCATGCTGGATGCAGGACAGGCCAGTAGCTCAATTGCATATTGAGCAAGCTATGGCCAGTGGTCCATCCTCAAGACCCAGTAACCCAATGGATTCTCTGTTGGAAAGGTCTCTGAATCTGCTCTTGCCCCTAGATATTCCTGCACCATATAATGCAGTTGCAGACGATGGTTGCTTGAACCGATCAGACCTTGGCGTTGAGGACTGAAAAATAGTTTAAAGTCTTCGGTCAGCTGGCCACCTTATCCCCCGCTTTTCCTCTGACTGAACAAAGCATCAGCACCACGTTGTCCAGCACCAGGAAATGGTAACCTCCCAGGGTCTAGAAATGCATTACACAAACCTTTCTTCAAGTCCTCCTGAAGATGTTTCATCCTCTGCTCCCTCTGTAAAGGCAGGATGAGTTCTGCAACTTTACCCTTGTAACGTGGATCAAGAAGGGTTACCAGCCAGTAATGATCCCTCTCTTTGATATCACGAATCCTAGGGTCCTTTTCGCAGGCTTTGCAGAATCAGGGAGGCCATGCAGCGTAAGTTTGCAGAGGCATTCGATTCAGAGTCCTCTGGGTCACTAAGGATCACATTACCTGTAACTACCTCCTCCCAGCCACGTACAACTCCTTAGGTTTCTGGGGACCGAAAACCATCCCTTGAAGGCTGCTGCTGAGTGCAGTCCTCTACATCCATGCTGACACAATCCTCCTTCTCTTCTTCCTGTGTATTTGGCAGGCCCACAGGAATGCTATCTGGATAAAGGGAGGAAAGGAAGTCCTCCTCTTCCTCCCGCTGTTTTGCCTCAAGTGCCCTGTCCATGATTCCATGAAGCGTGTGCTCCAACAGGAAGACTAGAGGAACAGTGTCACTGATGCATGCATTGTCACTGCTCACCATCCTTGTGGCCTCCTCAAATGGTGACAGGGCAGTGCATGCATCCTTGATCAGTAGCCACTGGCATGGCGGAAAGCAGCCAAGCTCCCCTGACCCTGTCCTGGTGCCATACTCGCACAGGTACTCATTGATGGCCCTCTGCTGTGTGTGCAGCTGCTGCAGCATTTCCAACGTTGAGTTCCACCTGGTGGGCATGTCACAAATGAGGCGGTTGGTGGGCAGGTTGCATTCCCTTTGAATGTCAGCCAGCCGAGCCCTGGCATTGTATGACCGGCGGAAATGATCACAGACTTTTCTGGCCTGCCTCAGGAGATCTTGTAAGCCTGGGTAACTGCTCAAGAACCACTGCACCAGCAAATTCAGGACGTGTGCCAAACATGGAACATGGGTCAAGTGTCCTTGTCGGAGGGAGGAGAGAAGGTTGGTGTCATTGTCGCATAAAACCATTCCTGTCTGAAGCTGGCATGGTGTCACCCACCTCTGAGCCTGCCCCTGCAGAGCTGACAGAATCTCTGCCCCACTGTGGCTCCTGTCCCCTAGGTAGAAAAACTCAAGCACCGCATGGCATCTTTTAGCCTGACTGCTTGCATAGCCCCTTGAACGCTTACAGAGCACTGCTGGTTCAGAGGACAAATCTGCAGAAGAGGCCATAGAGGAAGAAGAAGAGGAGGGGGTGGAGGCGAGAGCTGTGAAAGAATCACCACTAGCATTTTGGAGGCGTGGTGGCGGAACAAGCTCCAACAACACTGAACCCTGTCCTTCATCCTTCCCAGCTGCCAGCAGAGTTACACAGTGCACTGTGAAGGAAAGGTAACGTCCCTGCCCATGCCTGCTGGACCATGAGTCAGCTGTAATATGTACCTTACTGCTGTCCCCCCAGTCCAACAAAGCCAAAACATTGCCTTCCACATGCCGGTAGAGAACCAGAATGTCCTTCTGTGAAAAGAAATGGTGTTTTGGAACCTGCCACTGAGGTACAGCACATTCCACAAATTCATGAAAGGGGGCAGAGTCTACCAGCTGAAAAGGCAGCAGTTGCAGTGCTAGCAATTTGGCCAAGCTAGCATTTAGACGCTGAGCATGTGGATGGCTGGGACCAAATTTATTTTTGCAGCTCAGCAACTGGGGTAGGGAAATTTGCCTGCTAAAATCAATTGGTGATGTACTGCCAGCAGATTGGCTGCAAGTCCTTGGGACACCTATTGCTATACCCTCATTCCTCTCAGTGCATGTTTTTGAGAGGACTGGAGGTATAGTAGGGTTGGAGATCCCAGATGAGGAGCAAGGAGAAGTCCGCTTTTTTCTATGAAGTGGGTCTTTCAAGTGCTGATGCCAACGGACTGCATGGCAGTTCGTCATATGTCTGGTCAAGCATGTTGTGCCCAAGCAGCTGCTGTTCTGGCCACACTTGATCCACTTCAGACATAGATTTCTGCACACGTGTCAAAAAAGTCCCTCACCAAGGAACTTTTAAAAGTCAGTGGGGAGTCACCAGCGCCTTGCATCTGCGGAGCTCTGCGGTGTGAAGCTGCCTTTAAGCTGCCCCCTAGAGGATATCCTGCCTCGTGGGAGTTGTGCCTCCTCCTCCTCCTCCTCTGCCTCCTCTCTTCTCTCAAGCACCCAAGTATAGTCAGTGACCTCATCATCCCCTTCCTCCTCATCACTGGAGCAAACTTGGCAGTATGCTGCAGCTGGGGGAACATGACTGCCAGTTTCTTGTCCTTCTGTGGCACCCCCTCTCTCTAGGCTCACGTTACTCCCTTCTAAAGTTGGAACCAACATCGAAGCCTTCAAATCGATGCGCATCCTCCAGCAGCATGTAATCAACACTGTGGTTGAATAATTCTGGGGACTTCTCCATGCATGATGGTAGCGATACGGAAGGAGTGACTGTGGACAAGGGGCCGGTGGAATAGGCCGCTTTGGCAGCTGTCTTGGAAGGCAAACTAATCTGAGCCTGGGTGACAGAGGAGGATGAGGACAACTTTGTTATCCACTCCACCAACTCTTCTGCATGTTGTGGCTCAATAACACGGCCAGCAGCAGAAAAAAAGGACAAGCGTGCCCCACGGCCACCTGCAGAGGATGCACCATGTCCATGACCACCAATGTTGACTGCAGACACAGAGGCTGCTTGCCCTCTTTTAGTCGCCTGTGAGCATCTGCCTCTCCTTGGTAGCCTTCCGGACATGATGTATTTTTTGTTTTGCAACACCACACTACCCTGTATTATATACTGTGTACACCACCTGAAGTGTATTAGAAACTATACACCACCGAATGCACTGTATATATAGGCTACACTGAATGCAGAGCATATATATATATATATATATATATATATATATATATATATATATATACTTACTAGATATACTGTGTATATATATATATATATATATATATATATATATATATATATATATATATATATATATATATATCCTATATGTACATATATACAGTGGTGTGAAAAAGTGTTTGCCCCCTTCCTCATTTCCTGTTCCTTTGCATGTTTGTCACACTTAAGTGTTTCGGAACATCAAACCAATTTAAACAATAGTCAAGGACAACACAAGTAAAAACAAAATGCAATTTGTAAATGAAGGTGTTTATTATTAAAGGTGTAAAAAAATCCAAACCATCATGGCCCTGTGTGAAAAAGTGATTGCCCCCCTTGTTAAAACATACTATAACTGTGGTTGTCCACACCTGAGTTCAATTTCTCTAGCCACACCCAGGCCTGATTATTGCCACACCTGTTCACAATCAAGGCATCACTTAAATAGGAGCTGCTTGACACAGTAAGGTCCACCAGAAGATCCTTAAAAGCTACACATCATGCCGAGACCCAAAGAAATTCAGGAACAATTGAGAAAGAAAGTAATTGAGATCTATCAGTCTGGAAAGGGTTATAAAGCCATTTACAAAGCTTTGGGAATCCAGCGAACCACAGTGAGAGCCATTATCCACAAATGGCGAAGACATGGAACAGTGGTGAACCTTCCCAGGAGTGGCCGGCCGCCCAAAATTACCCCAAGAGCGCAGCGACGACTCATCCAAGAGGTCACAGAAGACCCCACAACAATGTCCAAGCAGGGCCATCTTAAGAGCATTATAGGCCCCCGGGCAATACAGTGTACCGGGGCCCCTGTGTGCACTACACTACATACCACACCGACCACTACACACCACACTGACCACTACACTACATACCACACCACACTGACCATTACACTACACACCACACTGACCACTACACTACATACCACACCACACTGACCACTACACTACACACCACACTGACCACTACACACCACACACCACACTGACCACTACACTACATACCACACCACACTGACCACTACACTACATACCACACCACACTGACCACTACACTACACACCACACACCACACTGACCACTACACTACATACCACACTGACCACTACACACCACACTACATACCACACTGACCACTACACTACATACCACACCACACTACATACCACACCACACTGACCACTACACTACATACCACACTACATACCACTACACTACATACCACACTGACCACTACACTACAAACCACACTGACCACTACACACCACACTACACTACATACCACACTGACCACTACACTACAAACCACACTGACCACTACACTACAAACCACACTGACCACTACACTACAAACCACACTGACCACTACACTACAAACCACACTGACCACTACACACCACACTGACCACTACACTACAAACCACACTGACCACTACACACCACACCGACCACTACACTACAAACCACACTGACCACTACACTACAAACCACACTGACCACTACACTACAAACCACACTGACCACTACACTACAAACCACACTGACCACTACACTACAAACCACACTGACCACTACACTACAAACCACACTGACCACTACACTACAAACCACACTGACCACTACACTACAAACCACACTGACCACTACACTACAAACCACACTGACCACTACACTACAAACCACACCGACCACTACACTACAAACCACACCGACCACTACACTACAAACCACACCGACCACTACACTACAAACCACACCGACCACTACACTACAAACCACACCGACCACTACACTACAAACCACACCGACCACTACACTACAAACCACACTGACCACTACACTACAAACCACACTGACCACTACACTACAAACCACACTGACCACTACAAACCACACTGACCACTACACTACAAACCACACCGACCACTACACTACAAACCACACTGACCACTACACTACAAACCACACTGACCACTACACTACAAACCACACTGACCACTACACTACAAACCACACTGACCACTACACTACAAACCACACCGACCACTACACTACAAACCACACCGACCACTACACTACAAACCACACCGACCACTACACTACAAACCACACCGACCACTACACTACAAACCACACCGACCACTACACTACAAACCACACCGACCACTACACTACAAACCACACTGACCACTACACTACAAACCACACTGACCACTACACTACAAACCACACTGACCACTACACTACAAACCACACTGACCACTACACTACAAACCACACCGACCACTACACTACAAACCACACCGACCACTACACTACAAACCACACCGACCACTACACTACAAACCACACCGACCACTACACTACAAACCACACCGACCACTACACTACAAACCACACCGACCACTACACTACAAACCACACTGACCACTACACTACAAACCACACTGACCACTACACTACAAACCACACTGACCACTACAAACCACACTGACCACTACACTACAAACCACACCGACCACTACACTACAAACCACACTGACCACTACACTACAAACCACACCGACCACTACACTACAAACCACACTGACCACTACACTACAAACCACACTGACCACTACAAACCACACTGACCACTACACTACAAACCACACCGACCACTACACTACAAACCACACTGACCACTACACTACAAACCACACCGACCACTACACTACAAACCACACTGACCACTACACACTAACCTACCTGAATCCTATACTGACCACTACTACACAAACTACACTACCCACTACATACCACACACCACACCACACTGACCACTACACTACATACCACACTGACCTACCTGAATCCTATACTGACCACTACTACACAAACTACACTACCCACTGACCACTACATACCACACCACACAACGCTAACCTACCTGATTCCTATACTGACCAGTACACTACACACTGACCACTACACTACAAACCACACCGACCACTACACTACAAACCACACCGACCACTACACTACATACCACACTGACCACTACACACTAACCTACCTGAATCCTATACTGACCACTACTACACAAACTACACTACCCACTACATACCACACACCACACCACACCACACTGACCACTACACTACATACCACACTGACCTACCTGAATCCTATACTGACCACTACTACACAAACTACACTACCCACTGACCACTACATACCACACCACACAACGCTAACCTACCTGATTCCTATACTGACCAGTACACTACACACTGACCACTACACACCACCCTAACTGATTTCTATACTGACCACTACTACACAATCTACACTATCCACTTCTCACAGACCACTACACAATACACTACATACTGACCGCTACAGCATACTCTATCCACAGACCAATACACCATACACACACACACACACACACACACACACAATACACTACACAATACGTTACACTACACACAATACATTACATTACACTACACACAATACATTACACTACACACAATACATTACACTACACACAATACATTACACTACACACAATACATTACACTACACACAATACATTACACATTACACTACACACATTACACTACACACATTACACTACACACATTACACTACACACATTACACTACACACATTACACTACACTACACAATACATTACACACAATACACACAATACATTACACTACACAATACATTACACTACACACAATACATTACACTATACACAATACATTACACTATACATCACACTACACTACACACAATACATTACACTATACTACACACAATACATTACACTATACATTACACTACACTACACACAATACATTACACTATACATTACACTACACTACACACAATACATTACACTATACATTACACTACACTACACACAATACATTATGGCTTCTCCCTCTCCCCAGACCATATCTACTCCCCCCCCCCCGGCCAGCAAAAAAAACTCACGAGTGAGTCCCTTACCTGTTTTTCCTTTCATCTCTGCTCTGCGCCGCCTGTCACACTGCCAGCCTGCCTGCCCCAGCGGGGACATGATCGGTGACCCGGAGAGGAGGAGGCGAAGATATCGGCCACAGCTCACAGTGAAGGCCAGCCCGCTCTCCCACGATCGAGGACAGGCCAGCCCCACCTGCTGCACATGACCCCTTTCGTCCAATCACAGGGCGCCAGGGGCCGGCCTGAGACTGGACATGGCGGCCGGAGCGCGGGGTCACAGGCAATAAAAACGAGGGTGACACATAGATGATGCTTGGCTCGCTGGGCAGGTGGGGCCCCCCAGGCAAGTGGGGCCCCCGGGCAACTGCCCAGCGTGCCCAATGGAAAAGACGGCCCTGTGTCCAAGGAACTGCAGGCCTCACTTGCCTCAGTTAAGGTCAGCGTTCATGCCTCCACCATCAGGAAAAGACTGGGCAAAAATGGCCTGCATGGCAGAGTTCCAAGGAGAAAACCACTGCTGAGCAAAAAGAACATCAAAGCTCGTCTCAATTTCTCCACAACACATCTTGATGATCCCCAAGACTTTTGGGACAACATTCTGTGGAACGATGAGACAAAAGTGGAACTCTTTGGAAGGTGTGTGTCCAAGTATTTCTGGCGTAGAAGGAACACTGCATTTCAGAAAAAGAACATTATACCAACAGTAAAATATGGTGGTGGTAGTGTGATGGTCTGGGGCTGTTTTGCTGCTTCAGGACCTGGAAGACTTGCCGTGATAAAAGGAACTATGAATTCTGCTGTCTACCAAGAGATCCTGAAGGAGAATGTCCGACCATCTGTTCGTGTACTCAAGCTGAAACGAACTTGGGTTCTGCAGCAGGACAATGATCCTAAACACACCAGCAAGTCCACCACCGAATGGCTGAAGAAAAACAAAATGAAGACTTTGGAGTGGCCTAGCCAAAGTCCTGACCTGAATCCTATTGAGATGTTGTGGTATGACCTTAAAAAGGCCGTTCATGCTCGAAAACCCTCTAATGTAACTGAATTAGGACAATTCTGCAAAGATGAGTGGGCCAAAATTCCTCCAGGACGCTGTAAAAGCCTCATTGCACGTTATCGCAAACGCTTGGTTGCAGTTGTTGCTGCTAAGGGTGGCCCAACCAGTTATTAGGTTTAGGGGGCAATCACTTTTTCACACAGGGCCATGATGGTTTGGATTTTTTTTCACCTTTAATAATAAACACCTTCATTTACAAATTGCATTTTGTGTTTACTTGTGTTGTCCTTGACTATTGTTTAAATTGGTTTGATGTTCCGAAACACTTAAGTGTGACAAACATGCAAAGGAACAGGAAATGAGGAAGGGGGCAAACACTTTTTCACACCACTGTATTAATACACCGTCTAAAAGGATATTAGCGGGGCTTTTTTTCAGCGGGAACGTGGGAGAACGCAGTTCTGGCACCTCCAGCACTGAATGTATGTAATAGTGTGGGGTGTGCTGGAGGGTCTATTGATGTTGGCTGCTGGGGATCTATTGTCACTGGTGGGGATCTGATTTTGTGTGAGGGTCTAATCTTGCTGATGGGGACTCTATTGTTGCTGGGGGGGCTTATGTTGCTGAAAGGTATCTACTGTTGAGGGAGAGGTCTATTTTTACTGGCTGCTGGAGGATCTGTTGTTGCTCCTGGGGGGGGGGGGGGTCTATAGTTGCTTGGGTGGATATTTTGTTGTGGGTAGTTCACTGTTGCTGCAGGGAATCTATTGTTGTTGGGGTGGAGTCCATTGTTGCTGGGAGAGTCTATTGTTGTGTGGGGATCTATTGCTGGGATTCTATTGTTGCTGGCTGCAGGGGATCTATTTTACTGCTTTTCTTTTTATCATCAACATGTTCCATACAAATGATTTAGCACCACAAAATGATACTTGGTTCTGTATTCTCTAAAAGGCGCAGTACTGGTAGGTGGGTAGGGGGTGGAATCAAGGGACGGTGGGTAGGGGGCAGAGACAAGGGGTGACTCAGATGGGGGGGGGGGGGGTTCCTGCATCTATTCTCTGAGAAAAAAAGCCCTGGGTATTAGAAACAGTAGACCACCGAATGCACTGTAGATATAGGCTACACTGGATGCAGAATATATGTATACAGTATAAAAGTGAGTACACCCCTCACATCTTTGTGAATATTTTATTCTATCTTTTCATGTGACAACACTGAAGAAATATCACTTTGCTACAATGTAAAGTAGTGAGTGTACAGCTTGTATAACAGTGTAAATTTGCTGTCCCCTCAAAATAACTCAACACACAGCCACTAATGTCTAAACCGCTGGCAACAAATGTGAGTACACCCCTAAGTGAAAATGTCCAAATTGGGCCCAATTAGCTATTTTCACGATTTTTTCAGACGAAATTTGTATTGCACACACGGTCGGACAAAGTTGTCGGAAAATCCAATCGTTCTGAATGAGGTGACGTAGAAAATGTACGATATAGATGCCAGTAGCCAATAGCTTTGGTCTCCAAATTTATTCTGAGCATGCTTGGCACTTTGTGCGTCGGAATTCTCTACACACGATCGGAAAAAGTCTGATCGGATTTTGTTGTCGGAAAATTTTAGATCCTGCTCTCAAATTTTTTCCGTTGGAAATTCCGACAGAAAAAGCCAGCTAGAGCCTACACACGATTGGATTTTCCGACAACATAATCCGATCTGACTTTTTCCATCGGAATATCCGACCGTGTGTACGGGGCATTAGTATTACAAGGTCAGGTGTGAATGGGGACCAGGTGTGTTAAATTTGGTGTTATCACTCTCACTGTCTCATACTGGTCACTGAAAGTTCCACATGGCACCTCATGGCAAAGAACTCTCTGAGGATCTGAAAAAAAGGATTGTTGCTCTACAAAAAGATGGCCTAGGCTATAAGAAGATTGCCAAGACCCTGAAACTGAGCTGCAGCACGGTGGCCAAGACCATACAGCAGTTTAACAGGACGGGTTCCACTCAAAACAGGCCTCGCCATGGTCAACCAAAGAAGTTGAGTGCACGTGCTCAGCATCATATCCAGAGGTTGTCTTTCGCAAATAGACATATGAGTGCCGCGAGCATTGCTACAGAGGTTGAAGGGGTGGGGGGTCAGCCTGTCAGTGCTCAGACAATACGCTGCACACTGCATCAAATTGGTCTGCATGGCTGTTGCATGGCTGTTGTCCCAGAAGGAAGCTTCGAAAACTGTTTGCTGAAGACAAGCGGACTAAGGGCATGGATTACTGGAACCATGACCTGTGGTCTGATGAGACCAAGATAAACGTATTTGGTTCATCACCATCTATGCGTCTATGGGACACGAACATGAATAATGAAAAGTGCTCATTTTAAAGGCTTATATGAAAGTTATTGTCATAAAAAGTGTTTGGGGACCGCGGCTGTAATGAATTGTCGGGTCTCGGCAATATAGATATAACTCATTGAAAAAAAGAGCATGGGATCCCCCCCAATCCATTACCAGGCCCTTTGAGTCTGGTGTGAATATTAAGGGGAACCCCGAACCAAAATAAAAAAAAATGCGTGGGGATCCCCCTAAAAGCCATACCAGGCCCTTCAGGTCTGATATGGAAATTAAAGGGAACCCTGCGTCAAATTAAAAAAAAACGGCATAGGGGTCCCCCCCAAAATCCATACCAGACCTTTGACTGAGCATGCAACCTGGCAGGCCGTGAGAAAATAGGTGGGGACAAGAGAGCGCCCCCCCTCCTGAACCGTACCAGGCTACATGACCTCAACATGGGGAGCGTGCTTTGGGGTAGCCCCCCAAAGCACCTTGTCCCCATGTCATCCTCACAACCCTTGCCCGGTGGTTGTGGGGGTATGCGGGCGGGAGGCTTATCGGAATCTGGAAGCCCCCTTTAACAAGGGGACCCCCACATCCCAGCCCCCCTGTATGAAATGGTAACGGGGTACAAATGTACCTCTACCATTTCAGAAAAAAAGTGTCAAAATGTTGAAAACGACAAGACACAGCTTGGGGACAAGTCCTTTATTAAAAAACAAATTGCGATATGGCACTGCGTCGCTTTAACTGACAATTGCGCGATCATGCTACGTTGCACCCAAACAAAATTGACGCCTTTTTTTCCCCACAGATAGAGCTTTATTTTGGTGGTATTTAATCACCTCTGCGGTTTTTATTTTTTGCGCTATTAACAAACAAAGAGCGAAAATTTTGGAAAAAAAAGCAATATTTTTTACTTTTTGCTATAATAAATATCCACAAAAAATATATACATTTTTTTTTCTCAGTTTAGGCCAATATGTATTCTTCTACATATTTTTGGTAAAATAAAATAGCAATAAGCTTACATATTGATTGGTTTGCGCAAAAGTTATATCGTCTACAAAATAGGGGTTAGTTTGATGGCATTTTTATTATTATTATTTTTTTTATCAGTAATGGTGGCGATCTGCAATTTTTATCGTGACTGCGACATTATGGCGGACACATCGGACACTTTTGACAATTTTGGGACCATTGTCATTTATACAGCAATCAGTGCTATAAAAATGCACTAATTACTGTATAAATGACACTGACACTAGGGGGCGATCAAGGGGTTAAGTGTGTCCTAGGGAGTAATTCTAACTGTGGGGGGGGGGGGGTGGGCTACCTAGCACATCACAGTGATCACTGCTCCGGATGACAGGGAGCAGTAGATCTCTGTCACTAGGCAGAACGGGGAAATGCCTTGTTTACATAGGCAAATCGATATTCCTATCGCACTCGTTCCTGGTATATGTGGCTCATAAAAAGACGGGTGCTGTAGCGATTACCAGTCGGGTCCTGGAAACATCAAACAAAAGTACATATTCGCCAGCACACCATGGATCGAGGAAACTTCGATCCAGTTTCCTCGATCCATGGTGTGCTGGCGAATATGTACGTTTGTTTACATAGGCATCTCCCCATTCTGCCGCTCCGTGACACGATCGGGTCCCGCGGGAAAGGTTGCGGAGCACGCGGTGGGCACGCACCCACCCACAATGCCGCGTCTTAAAGGGGACGTACCTGTACCCTTATTTGCACAGCTGTGCCATTGTGCACTGGTCGGCAAGCAGTTAATAAACCCACCAAGAATGTTATGCTATGTGGAGCCTTTGGTCTCTTTTTGGAGCCCAACTCCTATCCAACTCACTGAGTGACATCGGAAGTGTGGAGAAGCCCTGAGATGTGAAGAAAGGCCCCAGCTTGGTTCTAAGCCACAGGCGTACACCGACCCCCTATAATAAAGGGTCTACAGGAGCTGGTAAGCACTTTCTACAGCTGGTTGTGGATTCACTGTGGTTTTTGGTGATGGATGATGGACACTGCCACTAAAGAGAGGGATTTATTATCACATTGCTTGTGGACATCTTTGCACAGATGAATATAATCCATATGGATTCACCTATGGACTTCACATTTATCATTTAGCGCGATTCCTATTTATTTTCTATTTACTGTTTGTGATTGTGTTACACAAAAGAATTGCTGCTTACTGTTTATTTATTAGGCATAGATGGTTTGTAGCGCAGTTTTTATATATTTTAAAGTGTTTAGTGGTGTCTGTGTCCCCACTGGGATCCCCTAACTTTCTGACTCAGAGACCCCCTGAGAAATATCCCCTCTACTCCTATTGTGTTGCCAAATGTAACTGTTTAGACTTCCATTTCTGTCCTGTGGCAACAGCCACCAGGATAAAAGTTAAGGTTCTAATCCTTTCCAATTTTATCCAAAACTAGAAAATAAGGATTTACACAATTTTAATCTGATTCTGTCCCCTGCATTATCTTTTTTCTGACACTAGATGTCCTCAGTGTTCTGGGCGGATTGATATCCAGCTCAGGCAGCAAAGTGGCTTTGCGAATAGCATTTCTGCATTGTAGCAGTGGGTTCATCGGTTCAAATCTGCAACTCTATCTGCATGGAGTTTGTATCCCCTGTTCTCCTTGTGCCTGTGTATGGGTTTAGGTAGTAGGCGCAGAGGCAAGGAAACACAAAGTTGTTACTAGTCCATAATAATCAGTAGAAAATCCATACATTTGGGCCAGATTTATCCAAGAGTGCAGCTCACTCTGTAAATATAGGAGACCAGGGAGAAAAGAGAAAAGCGCCACTAAAGGCCCGTACACACGATCAGACTTTTTGACAACCAACATGCAAATTAGCTGATTTGGACCAACATCCGACCGTGTGTACGCTCCATCAGACCAACTTTTTCCAGGTTTCATCTGACTTTTGTTGGCTGTGCGAACGGACCAACTTTCTGCCAACAAAAGTCTGATAGACCAAAGTCCGACCGTGTGTACACAAAACCAACGGACTTTTGTACAAACCAATGCAGAACCAATGCAAAAGATCAGACAACAATACAGAAGTTGACCAAAGGTGGCGGTAAAGAGCAGAAAAACCAAGTGATTTGGTGACAGTTGGCTGAAAAAGTCCTGCTGTGTGTGTATGAGGCTTTAGTGTAGTCGATGTGAATACGTTTTTTTTTGCCCCCCATAATGGGCTACTCACAAGGACATAAATAGGCTCATTTGGCATGGTGGTGCTGGGTGCTGTGTCAGCCTGTCACTGTAAGAGAACTATTAGTTCCCGTCCGGTGCGCGCACACAGGCGTCTGCAGATGCCTGCGTGCATCAATGCGCGTGCGTGGCGGACTGCGTGCACACGCAGGAGTGCACCCATGACGCCAATTGGCGCCAGACTACCTATTTAAAGAAGTGCTCTGACCCCAGACCAGTGCTGACTGGTCTTGAGCTCTTCCCTGATATCTGAATCCTGCTATTATCCTGCTTGATACCTGTTGATGAACCTGGCTTGCCTTGGCCCTGCTTCTGGATCCTGTTCCTGCTCTGACTACCGGTTTCTGATCCTGGCTTCCCATTGGACTCTGCTTCTGCCTGCTGCTTTGTACTGCACTGTCTGCCTGTTACCAGATCCGGCTATCCCTGTGACCTTGCTTCTGCCTGCTGCCTTGTACCTCGCTGCTCGCCTTTTACCGGACCCGGCTATCCTGATCTGACGGTTCTCCTGCTCTTCCAAGAGCGCATCCTCTGACGCAAGTCTCCGGGGTCCACATCTGCAAGCACTCGTGTTCCTCCTGGCCCTCGGTTCCCTCTGTTCCACTTCCAGCTGGACCCGGGCTGGAGATACAAGAGAAGCCTGTTGTGGCCGGAAGTCTGAATTACGTGGAGAGACCCAATGGTCCAGATGGAACGCTGCGTGGAGTGCAACATGGTGAGAGCGGCTTGGGTGGTGCTGAGGTCACAGTTCCCAGGATGCAATGCAACGCATTTCAGCTCATGCATTGTGCTACATGGAAGCATGCACACTCCTTTTTCAAGCTGTGGTTTACTCCCACATTCCAAAGACATGCTGGTAGGTTAATTGGCTTAAAGCGGAGCTCCACCCGCACCAAAAATACTAAAAGACAGCAGCTACAAATACTGCAGCTGCTGACTTTTAACAAATGGACACTTACCTGTTCCAGGGTCCAGCGGTGTGTCGGCAGAATGTGACAAGCGACCGCTCGTCTCTCGGCTGCCCCGCCGCCATCCTCTGTCCGGGAATCAGGAAGTGAAGACGCAACGTTTTCACTGCCCGGTTCCCTACTGCGTATGCGCGAGTCGTGCTGCGCGTCTCCATTGGTCCCCGTTGTGTCCTGGGAACTGTGTTTCCCAAGACACAACGGGGCATCTTCGGATAGGGGCGGGGCAGCTCCGGATATCTCCGGATATCTCGTCACGGAAGTGGGTGCAGATACCTGTATTATATAGGTATCTGCACCCCCCCTCCCCCCTGAAAGGTGCCAATTGTGGCCTCGGAGGGGGGAGGAATCCGATAAACGGAAGTTCCACTTTAGGGTGGAGCTCCGCTTTAAGTCTAAAGTGGCCCTAGTATATAGTGTGTGAGTGTAAAGATCCAAGCGGCAGACCCTTGTGACTCTCAAATGGATAATGCATCTTTCTTCAAAAACAAAGGGTTCAAGAGTGGAAGTTCATCAACAGCAAGGCAGTCATGGGATGAGATGGCCAGTGTCAATAATCCACCTTCTGTGGGGGTGTTAGCATGCATTTTGTCCCTATAGTATCAGTCCTGGACAAAGTGGTGCAGGAAGCGGGCTGGTTGACACTGGACATCATTCAACTCAGAGATCTGATGACATTTAGGGGTGTAGAAAAATACTGTGGGGAACACACAGAATGAAGGTGGGTATTTTTTGTTTTTTTTATTGCAAGGCAAATTTTTTGTTTTTTTTTTAGGAAAAAATAAAATCTTGGAGTTCTACTTCAAATAGTTAAAAAGTGCAATACTCATGCTAATGTATAAAAGCATACAGTACACTCTGATAGTGCTGATATTTTTCTCCGTGTTGTATTTATGATTTTGTGACACTAGATGGCAGTCTAGATATAGTTTGCAAAAAAATGTCTACTTGCGTTGTAATTGTTCTTTCATTTTGGACTATTTAGATACATTATTTGTTTAGTTTTAGCTAAAGTGAAGAGGGACTAAAACATCTGTTACAAAACCTCATTAGAGTTATAACCCCCTACTCTGTTCATAATAAAAATAAAAATAAATTGCCCTCAAGCAGTATTAAAGAGGAAGTAAACCCTCTTAAAAAAAAACGTAAAAAAAAAAAAAAACCTGCAAGACAAAGGCATAATTAGCTAGTATGCATAGCATACTAGCTAATTATGTATCACTTACCTGAGATCGAAGCCTCAGTCCTCTTCTCCCCCTCCGACCGCCGACATGTTCTCCCGGAGTGACTTCCGGGTATCCCGGCTCTGGCGCTGTGATTTGCCAGAGCCGCGATGCCGTCACTCCGCGCATGCGCACGAGAGCGGCACAGTACAACTGAAGCATCGGCATATAGCGCCATTGCTTCAGTTGTCGCAAGTGCGCATGTGCCGCATGACGTCGGCACATGCAAATACAGGTATATCTCCTAAACCGTGCACGTTTAGGAGATATCCTTGTTAGTTACAGGTAAGCCTTAATATAGGCTTACCTGTAACCTAAAGTTGTAAACGAGGGTTTACAACCACTTTAACCAATTCAGCCCCGGAGGGATTTGCCCCCTTCCTGACCAGGCCATTTTTTGCGATACGGCACTGCAGCGCTTTAACTGACAATTACACTGCACCCAAATAAAATTGATGTCTTTTTTTTTCCCCACAAATAGAGCTTTCTTTTGGTGGTATTTGATAACGTCTGCGATTTTTATTCTTTGCGCTATTAACAAAAAAAAGAGCGTCAATTTTGAAAAAAAAAACACAATATTTTGTACTTTTTGCTCTAATAAATATCCAAAATTAAAAAAAAAACAAAAACGAATTTCTTCATCAGTTTAGGCCGATATATATTCTTCTACATATTTTTGGTAAATCACAATAAGTGCATATAGATTGGTTTACGCAAAAGTTATAACGTCTACAAAATCGGGGATAGATTTATGGCATTTTTTTTTTTTTTACTAGTAATGGCGGCGATCAGCGATTTTTATTGTAACTGCGGCATTGCAATGGACAGAACAGACACGTTTGACACTTTTTTGGGACCAGTGACATATATACAGCGATCTGAGTTGAAAATAGCCACTGATTACTATATAAATGTCACTGGCAGGGAAGGGTTTAAAACTAGGCGATCAAGGGGTTAACTGTGGGCGATCAAGGGGTTAACTGTGTTCCCTGGGTGTGTTCTAACTGTGGGGGGGGGGGGACTGACTAGGGGAGGAGACTGATCGGTGTTCATACTTAGTATAAACACCTGATCGGTCTCCTCTCCCCTGAGAGAACCCGGGTTTGTGTGTGTTTAAAGGACCAAGCCTAAAAATGAAAACAAAATACATCGAAGAATTGGTTAGCTGCAATTTAATAAATGTTTGCTTCTGGTATATTAATGCTTTAACTGTTTCCTGTTTCCAGCTTGCAGAGAAACCTAAAAAATAGAGTGCAACATATAAAACGAAACAAAATAAATTACAAGTGGTAAAGAGAAAAAAAAACACATATAATCATGATGTGGAAAGAAAAACCACCAAGGTTTAGACAGAAACCTAAATGATTAATTGCTATACAAATTATTTAAAAGTAAATATTCTGCCAGGAAGACAAAAAAAAATTTCTTTAGTTATACCAGATATGGCTGAATTGCCTAAGCAGTGATTTATTTTTATTTTTTTGCTGGTTTGTATCTACAAAAAAAAGAATAGTTTTACCCAGGGCTTTTTTTTCTCAAATAATAGGCGCTGGAACTCAACCACGACCCCTCAAAACCCCTCCACCCACACACACCCTCCAAATTACATCAAATAGTGGGTGTGGTCATTCAATCTTCACGAACAGTAGGAGGGTCTTAAAGGGGCATTAAATACCAGGATTGCATTACATACAGAGTGCAGAATTTAGGGGGGTTACACACAGTGCAGAGCTGTCACTTGTAAACACAGAAACCGGACTTCTGTGTTTACAAGTGATTGTGGTGAGCAGCCCCCCCCCCCCCCCCGGGTCTGAGCCAGAGGTGGTGGAACTGAGTTCCACCAAGTACCCCCTGAACAAAAGCACTGGTTTTACCATTAAAAAGTGGTATACACCTTCATGCTTGCCACATCAGGTATGCAGACCTGGGAACTCAAGAATGAAAGATCTCACCAGCAGAGTCTTTGAGGGTCGGGACAAGGTCACCCAGGGCCCAGGGCTAAGATGCCAAACTGGGCTCTCTCTCCCCCCTCCTCCCTCCTGCCAGTGCAGCACTCCTGTGTGTCTGTGTACACCTTGGCCAGCTTCTGAATACAGAAGCACTGCATTGGCAGGGAGGACGAGAGAGAACACAGCCCGCACCACCTCCTCTCTCCTCCACTCTCTCCTCTCCGCTCCCAGCACTGGGCTGACAGGAGAAGTGATGGCGCTGTCACTACTCCTGTCAGCTTTGTAACAGAAGGAAGGCACCCCCCATCCCTACCATTGCGCCACCCCACCGACCCTTTTCTCTGGCCCTGCTTCGAGGTGTACCTCTGTCAGAAAGTAAAAAACCGACTGATGATGAAAAATGTTGACATCAATCAGATGTTGCCGGGATGTTCCTAAATGTCATTGGAATTAAACAGTAATGCCCCGTACACACGAGTGGAAATTCTGCCAGCAAAAGTCAGATGAGAGCTTTTGGTCCGAAAATGCGACCGTGTATATGCTCCATCGGACTTTTGCTGGCGGATTTCCAGCCAGCAAAAGATTGAGAGCAGGTTCTCTATTTTTCGGTCGGAAAAAGTTCCAATCGGAAATTCCGATCATCTGTACCAATTCCAACACGCAAAATTCCTATGCATGCTCGGAAACAATTCAACGCATTATTAGAAGCATTGAACTTAATTTTCTCGGCTTGTCGTAGTGTTGTACGTCACTGCGTTCTTGACGGTCAAAAGTTCAGCAAACTGAACCGTGTGTATGCAAGCCAAGCTTGAGCGTAATTCCATCGGAAAAAACATCCAAGATTTTTCTGACTGAAATTCCGCTCGTGTGTACGCGGCATAAGCAGGAGGTTCAAGCGAAAATGCTCAAGTAGGGAAAAAAAATACTCTTCAATATCAGTACAGGGTATACCACTTTCCAAATGATTGAGATCAAAACATTTTCATTTAATCAGAAAATAATAATTTTAGTAACACCACTCTTTGGATTTGCTCGGTGATAAAACATCTGGTCATCAAGGTCATCAATGGCAATATGCAGACTTAGCTGTGGTGGTGGAACTCAATCTAAATTCACATAAAAAATGTAAGGACCATGTTAGTGAAAAGTATTGTATTTTGATAACTAATCTAATATGATGCTTTAATACGTGTGATGATACCATTCAATATATGGAGTAGACATGTGCACTGCCCAAAAATTTGTTCATTTTCGTTTCATTCGTTTTTTATTTTTTTCGTTTTTCAGGTCATTCGTTATGATCGCAATTAGTAAATTTGTTCATTCGTACATTCGTAAATTAGTACATTCGTACATTCATAAATGCGTACATTCGTAAATTTGTTTATTCGTACATTCGTAAATTAGAAAATTCGTACATTCGTAAATTAGAAAATTTGGAAATTAGAAAATCCGAAAACCCAAAAATTAGAAAATCTGAAATAGTAACTAACTTACAAATTATAGGTATTGTAATTTCCTTTCAAATTTGGCTGTTAGCGAACACGAATTTATCTGAAATGACGAATTATCCGAAATAACGAATGCCGCATCTAAACAAAATGGAACATAACAAATTAATAATAAATAATAATAATAAAAAGTTTTTATTGTTATTAATTCATTATGTTCCATTTGTTTGGATACGGCATTCGTTATTTCGGATAATTTGTAACTTAAGATAAATTTGTATTTGTTACATTCACTAACAGCCCAATTTAAAAAGGAAATTACAATACCTATAATTTAATAGTTAGTAATAGTTAAGTTATTATTAGTTAATTATAAATTCAGATTTCCGAATTTATGAATTTACGAATGTACGAATTTACAAATTTTCGAATTTGTTAAACAGATTTTCGTTAATTCGGCTATTTCTAAATTAACGAATTTGTCGAAATTAGTTAAAAAACTAATTCGGAACAAAACGAATTGCACATATCTAATATGGAGTCCTTGTTTAAGGACCTAGTGGGGACCAGTACTTGAATTCTGCTAATGAAACTCACCAGTCGCTCTCTTTTGATACAGATACTTACCCTTATGTAGCCGTGCCCCCGTAGGGGTTGCTGAATATTGTGGTTCACCTGTCACCCTGCCCAGCCCGGCATATATCCCTCAGGCACTCAGAGACATAGAACAGTCCATAAGCTTTGTTTTTTTTTATTGAGGGGATTTAACTTGGATGGGAATGGGAAATTATGGGATGCCCAGAAAGATTCAATGTAAATTGATTGGGACTTCTATATACACTCCTGTCCTGTATATACACTCCAGTCTTCTATCCAGCACAACTCTTGCTTAAAACCTCTTCCCCTTACTCCTCCAGCACTTGCTGCAGACCATTACTCCTCCAGCACTTCACTTGCTGCAGATTCCCACACCAGCTAGCACCACATGGTTGGGCCTGACACTAACTCAGCCAGCCCTCAGCGAATTGCCTTTTGCGGGCAAGGCCCCTGGGCCCCTATAAGGTAGAAAGGTAGAAATAGCCCAGGTGCTAACTGTGCTCAACACGGCTACTAATCCCAGTAAACCCTCTTCAGGCCCTGCCAGCCCCCCTGGCTGCAGTTGCCTCTTTTGCACTGCCCTTCCCACAGTCCACTCTTCTGGTTCTGTACCCATCTCAAACTGCAAACTCCCAGTTCTCTCAGGCGTGCCTCCCCAGTCCTCCTGACCGTGCTTCACTCACCAGTCCTCCTGGCTGCGACCAGTTGTCCTCTATGGAGTTTCTTAGCAGTGCTCTCTCCCGCTGTCCTCTCCTTGCTCTCTCATGTGCCTCTCCTCCAGGATCTCTTCTCCTCCTGGCTGCCCCCGAGCCCAGGCCCAAGGTCCCCCCCCCCCCCAGACTGGGGAGCTCACTGTGGGCCCTGACAGCCTCCACACTCTCACTTCAGCTCTTTCACCTGACAACTCCTCCCCAGCTGGGCTGACCCTGGGTATTTAAGGAGGCCTGCCCCCTACCAATCCAAATTGGGGATTGGGCAAGGCTTCTCAGACTACCCCAGGCAGCTCCACCTCTCCTCTCCTCCTCTCTTTCTAGCACCTTCTAGAAAGAAGAGGGGGGTGACAGTGATGCTGCCTGTGAGTCACCCAGCCCTGCCCTGAGCCACTCCCAGCCCATAATGAAAACGAACAGGCCTAGCCACCAGCTAGGCCTACCTAAATGTTCCTACTCTATAGAAAAATCTAACCTCTAGCACCTACCTAACTATAGGATGCTCCACTTATGAGATAGAAATGGTTCATAAGCAGAACACTTTGTGACTTCAGACGTCACAGCCTGATTCATGACTTCCACAGCATCGGTAACCCCGGTCAAGGATACAACCAAGGTTGCTGATTGGACAAAGAAAAAGCAGAAAACTGAAATTGTATTTCCACTTTTGCATTCAAATTTGAGGAGCACCCATAGTAGCACCCTCCTAGCCAATCTAGTTCTTGGCCCCTTCTGTCATTAATGGAGCAATGATCGTTTGTTCTGGCCTGCTCAGGGGTCCTATAGTATGGGAGTCTGATTGCTTCCTCTTGCCTCTAAAAGCACACACAGCAGTTCTTTTTTGAATTTTTGGAAATTTGTCTGGAGCAAGGCCCCTGGGAAGACTGTAAGCTACTCTGAACAATTTCATAGTGATTCTGTGACCACCAACAAAGAGGGACATACTGCGCTTTCCCTCATTAACATACCGTAAAGAATTCCAGCTTGTAGATCTTTAACCCGTTGTTAGGATAGACTGTGTTCAAATCCAGTTTACAAATTATATTGAGATCTGCCAGCACATTACAGGCAGGGTTAATTATGGTAAACCTTAATGTGGTTGTAAACCTTTATACATGAAAAATGAACAAAGCATATCCTTCTATAGTGTGTACTTGTCTCAATTCATACCACCAAGTGTCATTTCTGTCTGCTGCCTTGTTCCTCTGCTATAAGTATGAATCACTTCTAATGAGTTTTCCTGACACCAATAGAAAAATGGTGACAGGGGTGGGCACAGCATGATATTGAGATCTGCCAGCACAGTACAGACAGGGTTAATTATGGTAAACCTTAAAGGGGTTGTAAACCCTCGTTTTTTTTTTAAAAAATAACAAACATCTCATACTTACCTCCACTGCGCAGTTCGTTTTGCCCTGAGTGGCCCTGGTTCTCCTCTTCTGGGGTCCCTCAGCGGCGCTGGTAGCTCCTCCCCGCATCGAGTGTCCACGTTGGAGAAGACTCTCCTGTGTCTTTCATCTGTGTCCATTCACACAGAATGCAGGACTCGGCCCCACCCCCCGCACCGCATCATTGGATTTGATTTACAGCCACGGGAGCCAATGGCTGCGCTGCTATCAATCTATCCAATCAGGACACAAGACACCAGCTAAACCTGGTGTGCTCGTTCCCGGCCTGAGGTTGACAGCGTTCAGGTGAGTAAAACGGGGGCTGCAGTACTACAGAAGCTTTTTCACCTTAATGCATAGAATGCATTAAGGTGAAAAACCATGAGGGTTTACAACCCCTTTAAAGAGGTTGTAAACCTGTATACGTGAAATATGAACAAAGCATATCCCTCTATAGTGTGTACTTGTCTCAATCCCGACCACCAAGTGTCATTTCTTTTTGCTGCCTTGTTCCTCTGCTATAAGTATGAATCACTTCTGACTCACTTCTGAGTTTTCCTGACACCAAGAGAAAAATGGTGACAGAGGAGGACACAGCCTGTGATTGACAGCCTCAGCTCTGTTCCTGTGTGCTGTGTGAAGGGGTGTTTGTTTCTTCCCTCCAATCAGCTCTCAGAGCTCTTCTCACTGATCCACCCCCAGATTTTCTGAGAGATATTGTGTAGATCTTGAAGGGGAATAATGCGCTTATAGAACATTACAGAGCGTGGAAAGCTAAGCAGAATTTTTCAGTCCTGGAGTTTTCAGAAATAAGCACGTGAAAATATAAAGCAGGTGGTATCCCAATTTGGCTGCAAAAGAGGAAATACACTTGAAGAGTCGTCACTTTGCTCACTTGATTATTATGAGGGTTTCCTGCCAGCACATGTGCCCTGCACCACAGTCTGATTGGCTTGTAGTGCCGGCCCTCCCACACTCAGTCATGTTGTGCAATGGATTAGATGGGGTGGATCTCAAGACTGATTCTTTACTCACTGGAGTAATGAAGAAGGATAGATAAAGGGGATTATCATGGTACCGAGAACATAGAAATACTATTGGGTAAAATTAAAGATACATTTTATTATAGAACATACGACAATATATTAAAGCAATTGCGGTTTACAAATATAGTACAATATATATAGCACTCAATGTGATCAACAGAAAATATAGGATTAATAGGCCTATAATGGAATAGACCAAAGGTACAGATATTCAGAACCGAACTGACATGTTTCGCCAACATTGGCTTCCTCAGGGTGATGATGTGTATCTGTACCACAATAAAAATTCTAAAGAGCAAGCACAGAAAAAGTTTTCTGTGTTTGCTCTTTAGAATTTTTATTTACTATACACTGGGCCTACATTCATGGTTTTTAGGTTTTTCCCTCTAGTGACTAAGCCACCTCAATCATCCTGAGGTGTAAATGACACATCTATCATTGGAATACTATTAGGTGGCTTGACTGTTAGAATTGAATCATATTTCCTTGAATCGCTACTTGACCTTGTATAGTTTAGTTTCCTCTCCGATCCTATAAATCAGATAACTCTAGCCATGACCTACTTTCAGCTGAGTGTGCGGTCCACCAATGCTGCGCAGTTGCTTAACCACTTCAGCCCCGGAAGATTTGGCTGCAGAAAAACCAGGACATTTTTTGCGTTTCGGCACTGCGTCACTTTAACTGACAATTGCGCGGTCGTGCGACGTTGCACCCAAACAAAATTGACGTCCTTTTTTTCCCACAAATAGATCTTTCTTTTGGTGGTATTTGATCGCCTCTGCGGTTTTTATTTTTTTTTAGCTATAAACAAAAAACGAGAGCGGCAATTTTGAAAAAACAATATTTTGTACTTTTTGCTATAATAAATATCCCCATTTTTTTTTTAAAAGCTAATTTATTTCTCAATTTAGGCTGATATGTTTTCTTCTACATATTTTGGTAAAAAAAAAATCGCAATAAGGGTATATTGATTGGTTTGCGCAAAAGTTATAGCGTCTACAAAATAGGGGATAGTCTTATGGCATTTTTATTATTATTATTTTTTTTTACTAGTAATGGCGGCGATCTGCGATGTTTATTGTGACTGCCACTCGTTATGGCGGACACATTGGACAATTTTGACACATTTTTGGGACCATTGTCATTTATATAGCGATCATTACTATAAAAATATAGTATTGTGTTCGCTGGGAGGTGATTCTAACTGAAGGGGGAGGGGACTGACTAGAGGAAGTGACGGATCGCGGTTCCTAGCTAATAGGAACATGCGATCTGTCACTCCTGTCAGAACAGGGAAGTCATAGTTGCTAACATTGTAAAAAATGTATAGGGGCACTTTTTTGGCTGTGGACGATGTCTTATTATAATTAGAGGCGGGGTATGCGTTTGTAGGCATGACATGGCAAAAAAAGAAAAATGCAGCGTGCCGTGCCGAAAAGTGGGCGTGTTTTATGTGAAATAGTGGGCATGGCTTATATGGGTGTGGTTCAAATGGGGGTGTGGTTAGAGTCTGAAATTAATGAGAGATGGAGAAAGAAAGGGGAAAAGAGGGAGGGAGGGAGAGATTAAGAAGGAAAGAGGGAGGGAGGGAGAGATTAATTAGGAAAGAAGGAGGGAAGGAGAGAGAAGGGAGGAAAAAGGGATGGAGGGACAGCAGGCCCAGATTCTACACCACAATAGAAATGTGTATAACAGAGTTTAACAAATCAGCAGATAAAGATACTCCAAACACCTGGTGTTAGCGCTTCAATCATCCCAGCACCATGGTTGCTGTGGTGTCAGGATGATTGAAGCGCATTATTACTATGATTATATTGTAATATAGAATGAAATCATTCAACTCACCATAATCCAGAATCAGTGGGACCCCTGAGGCATGTCACCTGCCCCGTCGCCTGCCACCAGATACCATCAAGTGCCCCTAGCAGAGTCCGTCCTTGCATCAGGTGCCCCCAGCAGAGTCCATCCTTGCATCAGGTGCCCCCAGCAGAGTCCGTCCTTACATCAGGTGCCACCCTCCTTATATATCTGTGTCCCTGGCAGCGGAGCCCCTCCTTACATCTGGTGTCCCCAGCAGCGGAGCCCTCCTTTACATCTTGTGTCCCCCAGCAGCGGAGCCCTCCTTTACATCTTGTGTCCCCCAGCAGCAGAGCCCTCCATTACATCTGGTGTCCCCCTGGCAGCAGCAGCTGAACCCTCCTTACAGAACGATCTGTGTCCCCCAGCAACAGAGCTCTCCTTACTTCAGTGTCCCTGGCAGCAGCAGCGGAGCCCTCCTTACAGAGTGATCTGTGTCCCCCAGCAACGAGGCAGCTACAGTTCCTGGCAGTTCCCAGCTTTCTCATGTGTGTGTGTGTTCAGTGGAGAGGTGAGAAGCTGATTGGCTGTCCCTCCCCTCTCACTAAACACAAGGGGAAATAATCCTCGTGACAGCGTTGGCGGACATCTTTTTGTAGCCTCGCCTGTCCTAAAACATTGAAAACGAAGAAGGGGGGTTTTTAGCCAACCTATCGGACTATCACGGTACCTGAACGGATGTATGTCTCAATACCAAAGATTGATTCTAAATAGTTTTATTAACACATAGTATACAAAAAACATATCATATATAAAAACAGTGGGGATCATTGCAGTCCAAAGGTTTACATATACATATAACTTATTGATAAATCAGAATGTTTAGACAAAACTCGCTGATTCAATGCTGGTTGACGCGTTTCGCTTAGAGCTTCTTCAGAACCAGAGCATAGCGGTTCATATATCTTACAATTCTTGTTCGAAAGGTAGGAACTGGTATATGTCAGTAGTACCCAGTAGGTTATCTAAAAGTGAGTCTCTCGGGGAGGCCGTCGAGAACTCGCCGAGTTTGGGGTCTAGAGCCAGCAAACAAAGCATGGGATAAAAAGTGGAAAAAGAAAGGGTAGTAATAGTGGGACTTGGGTGTGCCGAGTCGGCCAATAACAGAATGGTATTGTGCGGGCAGATCTATAGTGCCGATGTCCTTAAGGATCCAATTGGGCCCTACTCGTGGGTCTCCTTTTGGAAGTGGTGATTTCAGGGAATGATATAACCACTATACAAGGTCCAGCATCACATGAATAAGCTGGTAGCCACTTGTAAAGGAGGGGAACACCCCAGCTGGGAAGGATCACCAGCTCTGCAGGGTCAGACTCCAATGGCTGAATCCATTAGTTGCAGGCCCTGAACAGGGTATGGTGAAAACAGCTTCCCAGCACTCCATCTCGTAGGAGATGGAGTGCTGGGAAGCTGTTTTCACCATACCCTGTTCAGGGCCTGCAACTAATGGATTCAGCCATTGGAGTCTGACCCTGCAGAGCTGGTGATCCTTCCCAGCTGGGGTGTTCCCCTCCTTTACAAGTGGCTACCAGCTTATTCATGTGATGCTGGACCTTGTATAGTGGTTATATCATTCCCTGAAATCACCACTTCCAAAAGGAGACCCACGAGTAGGGCCCAATTGGATCCTTAAGGACATCGGCACTATAGATCTGCCCGCACAATACCATTCTGTTATTGGCCGACTCGGCACACCCAAGTCCCACTATTACTACCCTTTCTTTTTCCACTTTTTATCCCATGCTTTGTTTGCTGGCTCTAGACCCCAAACTCGGCGAGTTCTCGACGGCCTCCCCGAGAGACTCACTTTTAGATAACCTACTGGGTACTACTGACATATACCAGTTCCTACCTTTCGAACAAGAATTGTAAGATATATGAACCGCTATGCTCTGGTTCTGAAGAAGCTCTAAGCGAAACGCGTCAACCAGCATTGAATCAGCGAGTTTTGTCTAAACATTCTGATTTATCAATAAGTTATATGTATATGTAAACCTTTGGACTGCAATGATCCCCACTGTTTTTATATATGATATGTTTTTTGTATACTATGTGTTAATAAAACTATTTAGAATCAATCTTTGGTATTGAGACATACATCCGTTCAGGTACCGTGATAGTCCGATAGGTTGGCTAAAAACCCCCCTTCTTCGTTTTCTATATTTAAATTCAGGACGAGGTACCCCCCCTGAGCTTCTCCATATCTTTCTGTCCTAAAACATTCCCGATTTTCCTGGGACAAAGGCAAAATCCCAGGAAATTATTCGGGACAAGCTCCGAACGGGACAATCGGGATTGTCATGGGAAAATCTGGACTGTTGGCAAGTATGGGCACAGTAACAGCACTTGGGGCACAGTGGCATCATTTAAAGGGCACAGCGGCAGCATTTGGGGTACAGTGGCAGCATTTAATGGGCACAGTGGCAACATTTGGGGCACAGTGGCAGCATTTGATGGGCACAGTGGCAGCATTTTGGGCACAGTGGCAGCATTTGATGGGCACAGTGATGCGTTTGGGCACAGTGGCTGCGTTTGATGGGCAAAGTGGCAGCGTTTGATGGGCACAGTGGCGGAGTTTGATGGCACAGTGGCTGCATTTGGTACAGTGGCTGCGTTTGATGGGCACAGTGAGGCTGCAATTGATGGGGGTTTTTTTTCAGAATTTTTCAGTTTGTTTGCGCCCCCCAAAAATTTTGAGCACCAGCCGCCGCTGCTGCCTGCACACCATGGACTGAGGAGGTGAGGGGACCAATTAATAGACAGAAAACTCCTAAGGATCCTAGGACTCCTGGAATCGGTGGCAGTGCTGGGGGGAGGGGTGGGTGTGATCAATTTCCAGCATGCCCCTTTATCTCCCCAGTGGGCAGAATTCCGTATAGGTGATGGTGGATATGACCGCAGGGGAGCATGATATACATATGAATACTGTCTCTATTTACATATGAATGCTGCTGTTCTGCCGCTATTTAGATATGAATACAGACGCTATTTACATATCAATGCTGGTATTTACATGTAAACACAGGGTCTGCTGGTGAGTCATCTGTACACAACAATAGGGCAGAGCTGGGCAGAATTAGTAACAGAACTTCACACTGAGATATCAAGACACAGCACTGGACTAAAACCTCAAGGGACAAGGCTGCCCCTTTTGCCCTGCCTTAAAGACGGCCCTGAGGATAGCCTGTGAAATGCATTGCAGACCAACACCCCTAGCCTGATACTTCCATTCCATCCACACCGCTGCAGCATCACCCGACATGCAGGACTCCCTATTTTGGCCTGGGGAGTGGCGCGGCTGCTAATTCTAGCCCTTGGGGCCGTGCCAATACTTCTGCATGACGTGCGTTCCACTGTGGAATGCACGTTGGGCTTACTGCACGTCGGTGGTGCTGCCCCGCCCCGCCCCTTTGTCGATGGGGCAGCGCCACGTCACCGGGGGAAAAACCCTTTGCAGTGCCGTCCGAGCTAGTGATAGCCAGACGGCCTGTTTACAGCACCAGCTGCCTTCAATTTGCTCATCAGGGGAGGCAATCCTCCCATCATGGCCGCTATATTATACAGCATGCCACCCGGTCTGTATGTCTCAGTTCTGAGCTTGCAGATGTTGGGTGGACATTCTGTTGCTTCTCTTAAGGTATTGTGCATACTCTTATTGATTCCTGTATACTCTCTGACTTTTACAGCCAAACCTTTTTTGAACTGTCCTGTTTTTTGCTACAAACCTGCCCTAAAGCCATGATATGATTTAACTTAAGGTAACCTATTCAAGTATTTTAGATTTTTGGTGTATGCCTGCTTTTGTATGGATAGTGCATTACAAATTACTTATTTGGTCTGTTGTCTCTATATCCTTAGGTAAAGCCACATTATACACGGGTTCCTTGTGTATGCAGCAGTGTTTTTGGGGTCGCACTACAAGGGCCCCCTCTCCCCTCCTTGGGCGATACTCTGCAGCTTCTCTTTAGCCAGGAACTTGCATGTCTCAGCTTTATTCTTTTGTCCAAATCTTTTGTTGTACTTTATTTACTAAAACTGGAGAGTGCAAAATCTGGTGCAGCTCTGCATTGCAGCCAATCAGCTTCTAACTTCCGCTTGTTAAATTAAGCTTTGACAAAGAGACCCGGAAGCTGATTGGTTCCTATGCAGAGCTACACCAGATTTTGCACTCTCCAGTTTTAGTAAATCAACCCCATAGTGTCTTCTTACTTTAATTGCCATCTTATAGAATCCTTCATTTAAGAAGATGTGTCATCAGTGTGGGCCAAGATGAAAAAACATTGCTATCCTATTCTGGGATTGCTTCTAGATCCTTGCCACATATGTCTGGAGCAGTGTTTCTCAACCAGGATTTCATGGGACCCAAGGGTTCCTCCAGAGGTTGTTGGGAGTTCCTTGAGCAAAGAGCAACTTCTGCCTCTCAGATGAGGAACCACTGAGAACAATGACCTTTTTAGCTATCTGTAAGGGCTCTTTCACACGGACGGACCGTATGTCCGTTTTGCAGCCTTCCGTTTTCGGATGCAAAACGGACATACAGGTATCCCTATGGAATAGCGGGTGTCAGCGGATGAGCATCCGCTGACACCCGATCTCGTCCGTGCCCGCCATGCTCCGTTTCTGCAGACGGAGGAAAACCCAATTTTTTCATCCGTCTGCAGAGCGGATCGGGTGACGACGGACTCTACGGTCCGTCGTCACCCGATCTCCCATAGGGGAGAGCGGCGCTCTGACAGGTCCGTCCCTGCACTCCGTGCAGGGACGGACCTGTCATCTTCCTGCTCAGCGGAGATCGCTACAGCGATCCCCGCTGAGCAAGCGGCTATCCACGGGGCGGATCTGCACTGATCCGCCCCGTGTGAAAGAGCCCTTAGGGGGCAAATTCTTCTTAATTACCACAAATATAAGTAGCAATCTTTCAAGTGACCAACACACCAATGTACCATGAGCTATATATATTTATTATTATTAGCAAGGGTCCCCTAAGACCAAAACATCATTTCAAAGGTTCCTTCCCCCAGGTATTCTATCTTCCAAACATACAGTGTCTCCAAGAACATTTCTCCCTTCCACAGGTACAGAGGGGAGGTACAGTTCCCAAAAACCATAGGTTGCAAAACATAGGTGATGCAAATTCATACTATTGGTGTGTATATGGTAAAATCTCCACTCTGGATGGAGAAGCAAAATAAACACTAATGGACAGCAGCATTGGGGGTCAATCTGGGGATAAAGGTTTTAAAGAAATTAGTAAAAGATGATCATTGTAAACACCTCTGTCAGTGTTACTAAAGCTTTGGATTTTTTTTTTTTTAAATAACAAACATGTTATACTTACCTGCTCTGTGCAATGGTTTTGCACAGAGCAGCCTCTTCTCTTATCCCGGCTACACCCCCCTGCTGAGTGCCCCCAGAGCAAGCATCTTGCTCTGGGGACACACATGCATCTCCGCTCCCGAGATGCCTCTGTCTATAAGACACACACTGCCCTGCCTCCCACTCCCTCCTCACTGGCTGTAATTGACAGCAGCGGGGGGCCAATGGCTTCTGCTGCTCTGTCTCAGCCAATGAGGAGAGGGAGATCTGGGAGAGCCGAGGCTCCCGTGCACATTGCTGGATCGGGCTCGGGGTAAGTATTAGGGGGGCCTGTGGCGGTAGCAGCACACTAAAGATTTTTTTACCTTCGTGCTTAGAATTCTGTGCACCATAAGAACAATCATAGCGGCAGTTCCACCGCTTGATCATTCTTACAGGTGACGGGAGGGGACATCCCCCCTCCCGCCACCATCCGGTGCTTCTCCGGGCTCTCCCGTGCCATTGGGTACCCGAAGAAAGAATCGGCCGCCGCCGGATGACGACCATAGAGATTTCCGGTGACCACATGGTCACCAGTCATCTCTATGACCATCAGAGGCCCGGGCGTGACATTATGACATCACGCCTGGGCTGCGGATGTCAACAAAGCCGGTTGGTAAGCATGAAATCGTGGATTTTTTTCCCCGATCTCATGCCTTCCAGCCTGGAGGAGAGATGCAGGGTCTTATTGACCCCGCATCTCTCCATAAAAAGGACCTGTCACGGAAAATTCCTATTACAAGGGATGTTTACATTCCTTGTAATAGGAATAAAGGTGATCAAAAAAAAAGTAAAATAAAAAATTTAAAACACCCCTGTCCCCGGTAGCTCGTGCTCAGAAGTGAACGCACACATAAGTCCCACCCACATATATAAACGCTGTTCAAACCACACATGTGAGGTATCGTCGCGTGTGCTAGAGTGCAAGCAACAATTCTAGCACTAGACCTTCTATGTAACGCTAAACATGTAACCTGTAAAAAATGTTAAATCGCCTATGGAGATTTTTAAGTACCGAAGTTTGTCATGACATGTTAGGTCTCTATTTACTCAGCGTAACATCATCTTTCACATTATACAAAAAAAATGGGGCTAACTTTACTGTTTTGTCATTTTTTAAATCATGAAACTGTTTTCTTTCCAAAAAAAACACGTTTGAAAAATTGTTGCGCAAATACCGTGCGAGATAAAAAGTTGCAATGACCACCATTTTATTCCCTAGGGTGTCTGCTAAAAAAAAAAATATAATGTTTGGGGTTTCTGAGTAATTTTCTAGCGAAAAAATTATGATTTTTACATGTAGGAGAGGAGTGCCAGAATAGGCCCGATATGGAAGTGGTTAAATGGTTTGTATCAACCCTTCAGCTGCCACTTTTGCTGGATAGCTTGGTCTGTGAAAGGAAGTTGAGACATAACAGACTCACTTGCTGCATCACCAAGTGAAAATAAATGAAAAAAAGCCTAATAAAGAAAATGTATTTAGCCACCACATCTAAGTAAGCTGCAATAAAATACATTTTTGTTTTTGGGTTTATTACCGCTATAACCTTTTACATTACTGTAGTTGAGCCTAAACTTTTAATGAGATGACAAAAGATGGAAAAATGTAAGCTACGGGCACAGGGACAGAAAAGGGAAAAACTATTATACAACTCAAGACCACATTTTCCAGAAAACGCGTCCAAATAAGCTAGGACTAGTCATTTCACAAATATGAATAATGAGAGAGGCTGTATGCTACATATGACGATGATGCCTCATCACAGATAGGATTAGAGCTGATTGATGGACCTGGTTATGATCTTGTGGTTAGATAGGAACATGAACACCTACAAAAATGTATGTGTATGTATGTGTTTTACTAGTTCAGCAAAAAAAAAATAAAAAAAAATTAAATTGCATGTGGCTCCTGTACATTTCCTGCCTTACAAGTGCTTGCACTGCAAATAGTTTTAACTTTTATCTGTATCTTTATCTGCAACTAATATTAAAAAGAATATACTGTATATATGGGGATGCACTGGACACCTTTGCTGCCATGGTGCTATATGCTGGGTGTCCAGTGCGCCCCTGTGCCTTTATTGAGAGGTGGGCTCCCTCCAGGCTCACTTGCCCTCTATCTATCCTTTAACCACTTCCCATCCAGGCCAATTCTGACATTTCTCTCCTACATGTAAAATTCATAATTTTTTTGCTCGAAAATTACATAGAACCCCCAAACATTATATATGTTTTTTTAGCAAAGACCCTAGAGAATACAATGACGCTCGTTGCGGTATTTGCGCAGCAATTTTTCGAACACGTTTTTTTCAGAAAAAAAACTATTTCATGCTTAAAAAAAAAAAACAAAACAGTAAAGTTAGCCCAATTTTTTTGCATAATGTGAAAGATGAAGATACGCCGAGTAAATAGATACCCAACATGTCACGCTTTAAAATTGCACGCGCTCGTGGAATGGCGCCAAACTTTGGTATTTAAAAATCCCCATAGGCGACGCTTTAACATTTTTTAATGGTTACATGTTTTGAGTTACAGAGGAGGTCTAGGGCTAGAATTATTGCTCTCGCTCTAACGTTCGCGGCGATACCTCACATGTGTGGTTTGAACACCGTTTTCATATGTGGGCGGGGCTTACGTATGCGTTCACTTCTGCGTACGAGCTCACGGGGACAGGGGCGCCCTATTATTGTTAATTTGACTTTTATTTTTTAAATTTGACAGTTTAAAAAAAAAAAAAAAAAAAAATTGATTACTTTTATTCCTATTACATGGAATGTAAACATCCCTTGTAATAGGAATATTACCTGATCGGACCTATTAACAGTGAGATATGGGGTCAATAAGACCCCACATCTCACCTCTAGGCTGGAAAGCCTAAAAGTAAAAAAAAAAAAAAAAAAAACGATCACGGCTTCCCAGCGGAGGCGGCGCCGTTATTCGAATGCAGAGGCCGGACGTGACGTCATCACATCGCGCCCGGCCTCCGAACGATCATAGAGACTCCGGCGACTATCTGGTCCGCCGGAAATCTCTATAGTGATCATCTGGTGCCGGCGGTTCCTTTGTCCGACTCAGCGATGGAAGTGGTGAGTCGGTAGAAGCACCGGAGGGCGGCGGGAGGGGGGGGCATCCCCTCCCGCCGCCCATAAGAACGATCAAGCGGCGGAACAGCCGCTATGATCATTCTTATGGTGCAGGGAATCGCCGTCTGAAACCGGCAATATCTGAATGATGTCTGTAGCTGCAGGCATCATTCAGATATACCCCCGCAAACCGGAGGCCGTCATATGACGGCCGACGGTCGGGAAGTGGTTAATATGCATGCGCTTCTACTATGGAGGCTCACGAAAATTTGTAGACTTAGGACTGCAGATAATACTGGGTACAGTGAAGTGGCTTTGCAGCTTATGCATTGCATGTATTTGCAAATGTGTGCAAATTAAACCCCTATTTTTAACGCATACTGTTATGCCGCGTACACCCGATCGGAAATTCCGCCAGCAAAAGTCTGATGAGAGCTTTTGGTCGGAAATTCCCACTGTGTGTATGCTCCATTGGACTTTTTCTGGCAGAATTCCCGCCAGCAAAAGATTGAGAGCAGGTTCTCTACTTTTCGGTCGGAAAAAGTTCCGATCCGAAATTCCGATTGCCTGCACAAATTCCAACGTGCAAAATTCCTACGCATGCTTGGAAACAATTTGACGCATGCTCGGAAGCATTGAACTTAATTTTCTCGGCTCGTCGTAGTGTTGTACGTCACCGCAAACTTTTGTGTGACCGTGTGTATGCAAGCCAAGCTTGAGCGGAATTCTGTCGGAAAAAACCATCCAAGATTTTTCTGACGGAAATTCCGCTTGTGTGTACGCGGCATAAGCAGGAGGTTCAAGCGAAAATGCTCAAGTAGGGAAAAAAATACTCTTCAGTATCAGTACAGGGTGTAAACTTGGATGTTTTTTCCGATGGAAAATCCGCTCGTGTGTACGGGGCATTAGACAGGATAATTCTGCTGATTGTAGGCTGTTTGGTGAGTTGAGCTGGGAATTTTCTTTGGTTTTGTTTGACATGCGTCGCCCTTGCATGTGCTCCTGGCTGCGAAGATCAGTTATAGGTGTGGACAGTGGATTTGTACTGTATATATGGGGCATATTTATAATAAATCAAAATCCATCTCAAAAATAATCAATAAAGTCAACCAACGGCAAAATTGGTGATGTGAAGAAATTCCATCAAAGTTCAGTGCACAAAATGAACAACAAGAGGAACAATCCAAAATCTTGTAATCTCGATCTGCTTACCAGAACCAAGTAGTAAAGAAGCGATGTAATCAAACGTGCCGGAGGTGGATGAGACTTGATCAGAAGAGCCAAATGAAAAACGGATCCAGACTTCTCCAATAAGTTGTGAAATAACAGGAATCACGGATCCGGATGGATTAAATGAGCTAAAGGAATAGAAGATGAAAACTGTTTGCCGATCGCTTGCGGATGTCACCTTAAAGCAGTGGTCATCAACCCTGTCCTTTAGGGCCCACTAACAGGCAAGGTTTGAAAGATAACTGAAATATGTCAAAGGTGATATCATTTGCTGCTCAGTGATTGCTGTATTGCTTTTTTCCTTTTCGGCTAACATTAATATCCTTTCACTGCCAGAGCTGTTTTTGCATATTTTGCACACATGTTTAAAAAACTGTTTAAAAAAATTATTTTACGCCTGAAGATTACGAAAAAAAATCTAAAACATTACAAGCAGACATCCTACAGAATAAAATAGTTGTAGTTCCAATGTTTTATGTCACAGGGTATTAGCGTAAGGGTTAATGAAATGCAAAGTTTCAGTAAACTATACACTAAAGTGTATTTTAGGGCACATAAACACAATATATTACCCAATTGTTGATAAAATATAAAAGATGAGGTTGTGCCAAGTAAATTGACACCCAATATGTCAAGTTTTATATAGCGCTACCTCCTCAACATTAGGGAGTGGGTGCTTTGGGGCAGGGGGCTCTGCGCCCCCTACCCCAAAGCACCTTGCCCCCATGTTGATGGGGACAGGGGCCTCTTCCCGACAATTGTGATTGGTGGTCGTGGGGGTCTGCAGGCGGGGGGCTTATCGAAATCTGGGGACCCTCTTTAACAAGGAGCCCCCAGATGTCGCCCCCCCATGTGAATGGGTATCGGTTACATACTACCCCTACCCATTCACCAAAAAGGCAGTGAAATGTAAAAAAAAAAAGCCAGTTTTTGACAATTCCTTTATTAATAGCTCTGTCTTCTCCCGGTGCCGTCCTCTCCGCCGCCGTCTTCTCCTGCCATCTCTCCGGTGCCTTCTCTCCTGCCGCCGTCTTCTCCTGCCGCTGTCTTCTCTCCCCATGTTGAGGGAATGCGGCCTGGTATGTTTCGGGGGGTGCGCTTGCTCTTTTCCTCCCTTTCCTGACCTGGGCTGCATGCTCAGATAAGGGTCTGGTATAGAGATGCCATTTTTTTTTATTTTGGCATTCACTTCACTTCACTTCTCTATTATATCTATGGAGGAATGTGTGGGCACCCTTAGACATTAGCATTTCTCAGTCAGTGGAGAGGGTGGTTCTGGATGGATTATTTAATTTGGATGGACTTTACATAAGTAACTGACAAATTAAAGCCCAACTCCAGCAAACACTTTATAAGCAGCTACAGCTATAGACCTATTGACTAGATCACCAGGTAATGCATTTTTACTGGGGAAAAACAAAGACTGTTATGTTAATGCTACTGACAGACTGTATCATATACACTCACCGGTGACTTTATTAGATACACCTGTTCAATTGCTTAGTTGGTAACACAAATTGCTAATCAGCTAATCACATGGCAGCAACGCAATGCAGTTAACGCAATGCATCTAGACGTGGCGAAGACGACTTGCTGAATTTCAAACTGAGCATCAGAATGGGGAAGAAAGGAAGTGACTTTAATCGTGGCATGGTTGTTGGTGCCAGACTGGCTGGTCTGAATATTTAAAAAAACTGCTGGCATTTTCACGCACGAAAACTAGCATTTTCCAGCACGAAATACTCTAGGGTTTACAGAGAATGGTCCGAAAAAGAGAAAATATCCAGTGAGTGGCAGTTGTCTGAGTGAAAATGCCTTGTTGATGTCAGAGGACAGAGGAGAATGGGCAGACTGGTTTGAAATAATAGAAGGGCAAAGGTAACTCAAATAACCACTCGTTACAACCAAGATATGCAGAATTCCATCCCTGAATGCACAACACATCGAACCTTGAAGCATATAGGCTACAGCAGCAGAAGACAACACCGGGTACCACTCCAGTCAGCTAAGAGCAGAAAAGTGAGGCAACAATTCGCACAGGCTCACCAAAATTGTACAATAGAAGATTGGAAAAACGCTGCGATTCAGCTGCGACATTCAGATGGTGGGGTCAGAATTTGGAGTAAACATGAAAGCATGGATCCATCCTGCCTTGTATCAATGGTTCAGCCTGGTGGTGGTGGTGTAATGGTGTGGTGTGGGGTATATAATGGTGTGGGGGATATTTTCTTGGCACACTTTGGGCCCCTTAGTACCAATTGAGCATCATGTAAACACCACGGCCTACCTGAGTATTGTAGTTGACCATGTCCATCCCTTTATGACTACAGGGTACCCATCTTCTGATGGCTCCTTCCAGCAGGATAATGCACCATGTCACAAAGCTCAAATCATCTCACCACTGGTTTCTTGAAATAACAATGAGGCCACTGTACTCCAATGGCCTCCACAGTCACCAGATCTCAGTCCATTAGAGCACCTTTGGGATGTGGAGTGAGGCTATCATGTCAATATGGACCAAAATCTCACACCTTGTTGAATCTATGGCATGAAGAATTAAGGCAGTTCTGAAGGCAAGAGAGGGTCCAACCCAGTACTAGCATGGTATACCTAATAAAGTGAGTGTATGTCATTTTTGATTTTGGCTCATACACCTTCAATGAGTTGTAAATGCAGAAGGTTTTTTATCTTAATGCATTCTATGCATTAAGATAAAAAACCTTCTGTGTGTAGCAGTCTCCCCAACGCCCCTAATACTTACCTGAGCACCATCTCTCCAGTGATGTCCACGAGTGTCTTAGCCATCCAGGACTCTCCTCCTGATTGGCTGAGACACAGCAGAGGCGCCACTGGCTCCCACGGCTGTCAATCAAAGTCAGTTAGCCAATCAGGGGAGAGAGGAGGCAGGGCTGGGGCGGGCTCCATGTCTGAATGGACACACAGAGCTGTGACTCGGCTCGGGTGCCCCCATAGCAAGCTGCTGGCTGTGGGGGCACTTGACAGGAGGGAGGGGCCAGGAGCAGCAAAGAGGGACCCGAGAAGAGGAGGATTTGGGCTGCTCTATGCAAAACCAACTGCACAGAGGAGGTATGTATGACATTTGTTATTATTTCTTTTTTTAAAACAAGACTTTACAATCTATTAAAGGTGCAAAGGCAATGGACAGGGGTGTATTGCAGTGCAGCGATAAATTACCCCCACTCAACTAAATGGGGCTGTGCCACAACCACCCCACAACCGTGTTTAATGAACAAAGTTGTGGTGTGGGTTTTAGGGGTCAAAACAGTAATATAATGCCTCCTCACTGCCTGTCAAATGCTCTCTGAAGAGTGAGCTGGTGCAAATGAGCCCTCAAAGTGTTGTATTGTTGTCATTACACAGGTTGTCCATTGAGCAGTGCTGTTGCACAGGATTTTACCAGCAAGAAGCTATGTAGATTTGCGCAGAGTGGGTTCTGACTTATTTTAAGGGGAAGGTTTGTTTAGGGATATTGCATTAAACCATCAAATTATACCACGTCTATTACCTGCATTCATTGATAACATACTTCTACGCCTTTGTAGGGAAACATCTATATTTGTAACCATACCATTTATACAGTGATTCTCTCTATTCTATTGCAGATGAAAAGTGCTCTGCAGAAACTAGTCTTATTTGCAGAAAATGTGGCATGGATGTCATTCAGAGAATGCTTTACATTATCTGAATGAATGCAAAGTGTTCTCTGATTGGGCAAAGTGGAGAGTGTGACATCACCTCTCTGTCTCTCTGCCTTGTCGAATCAAAAAGCACTCTGAGCTTCATTAATAAAGACTTGTCTGGTTTTAGATGGTGTAGCTTTTGGCTCATCACTACAAATCAGAGCTTCGCAGCCACAGAAAGCCACCAATCAGAAATCGTTTTTCAGCATAGACTTTCTAATTAAAGATGAATTCTGTCTGGTTGCTATGGGTTACTGTTTATCAATGTTATATGTGGTTCATTGTGAAACCAGGTCTATCAGTTACTAAAGTAGCAGTAATAAAGACAATAGAGCTAAGCTGGATGTGGTTTTCACATAGTTCTCTGAAAATGTACCTTAGTAATCAGGATTCATTTACACTTTGCCCACAGACATCCGGAGTCCATAATGCTTTAAGATGCAAGATTCTGATATAAAAAGTCTGATATAATAATGCCTTGTGGCATTATAAAAAAAAGTGGTAATACTAAAACACACATAACTGATTTTCTAGGGCTGTGATTCTCAACCACTAGGGCCACTGCTGAGTCATGGCCTCCTTCCTTCATTCAGCTGCAGATCCTCTGACTTTCCACAGTGCCCCCCCCAACCACCCATAGTGGCTGACAGTGCCCCCCAACTACCCATAGTGGCCCGCAGTGCCCCTCAACCTCCCATGGTGGCTCGAGACCCCCTGAGAGCTCTCAGTATCCACGGCATCCAACAACTTCTCATGGTGGCCTGCAGTGCCCCCCAACCTCCTATAGTGGCCCGCAGTGCCCCTCAACCTTCTATAGTTGCTCCAGATCCCCTGAGAGCTCCCAGGACCCACAGCCTCTCCCAACCTCCCATAGTGGCCCAGAGTGCTCCTCAACCTCCCATGGTGGCCTGCAGTGTCCCTCAACCCCCCATAATGGGACGCAGTGCCCCTCAACCTCCTATAGTGCCTCTAGACCCACCCATAGTGGCCCGCAGTGCCCCTCAACCTCCCATAGTGCCTCCAGACCCCTGAGAGCCCTCACTACCCAGAGCACCCCCAAAACCCCATAGTGGCCCACACACGCATTATTGCAGATGAATAGTAGCAAGTCTTATTTGCAGAAAAAGGTGGCACGGATGCCATTCAGAGAATGCTTTACATTATCTGAATGAATATAAAGTGTTCTCTGTTTGGGCAAGGTGAAGAGTGTAATATAGAGAAGTGTATAAAGATAAGTGCTGATCCGAACATCAACCGCAAATATCCTTGATATACTAATATGTGTACATATAGTAAACTAGCGTAAATTGAATCCTTACTATCATTACTTGTACTCATAGCATCTGATACCTATATCCAATGCAAATAAAGTGCAAGTGCATAATCGTGCAAATCAAACATATGTGCAAAATTCACAAACAATATCAATAAAGTGCATGCTATAACTAGTTATAGCATGCACTTGTTAGTTATAAACAAGTTAGAAATGAAAAAACTAGAAAAACATCAACGTAAGATCATGCAGTTTGTCTGGGGTAAAACGAAACCCAGGATCAAACGGCAGGTTCTTTATGCCCCTAAAATCGATGGAGGCCTTTCGGTCCCTAATCTACAAGCCTACTACACAGCGGCGGGTATCGCCCCACTCGCTCACCTCCACGAGAAGCAACAAATGCCATTGTGGGCCATCATCGATCTGGTGGATTCCCACCCGGTCCCCCTGGCTTCCCTTCCGTGGCTCCCTAGGGCTCACCGCCCACCTACCATAGGTCCATGTTTGACCCATTCCCTTTGGTTGTGGGATACAGTCAAGTACTCAGCAGGTCTGATTTCTCCCCACCTCCCGCTACTCCGTCTCCTTCATTGTCCGTTATTCCCGCCAGGATGCGATAACTCATCACAGTTTGCATGGTGGACCGACCATGATTTTGTGGACGTTCACTCTATGCTCACTCCGGCCAAAATTGTCCCATTCGCAGCCCTACGCTCTTCTCACGATATCCCCCTTAGGGAACATTATAGGTATACACAACTCCGACACTTCCTTCAACAACTAATAAGATCTCAACCTATTCCTTATGCCATGACTCCTTTTGAAAGTCTATGTAGATCACGCCCTCAATCTTTGGGTATGATATCTCTCATATATACAGCTATAATAAACTCTAGGAAACCACCACTGAGACCTTATCACCTCCAATGGGAGGCCGAACTTGGGAAACAATTAGAGCCGGAGGACTGGCAGAGCATGACCATGGCGCTATCCAAATGCTCCAAGAATGTCCTCTTTTTGGACAATGCCTACAAGGTGTTCTATAGGTGGTACTATACCCCGGCCAGATTAGCAAGCTTTATCCCATCTTACTCCCCCTTATGCTTCCGTGGGTGCTCTCAAGAGGGTACAATGGCGCACATCTGGTGGACCTGCCCCAGGGTACGCAGACTGTGGATCAGAATATACGCGTTACTTCGCAACCTTTTCAACACCACTATAAAGAGGGACCCTTTTGAGGCCCTATTGTGGAAACCGATCATAGAACTTCTTCGTCCTGAACGCCAACTGGCTGCACATATTTTTACTGCAACTAAACTGACCATAGCGCGGGCCTGGAAAACCCCGGCCCTCAGCTTTGAAGCAGTCAAAAACTGCGTAAACGACATTATGGTAAATGAGAAACTTACTGCCATGTTATAAGACACTCATGCTAAATGCCTCCGAGTATGGCAACCCTGGGTGGCTCATATTCGCCCCTCACGATTTGATCCAATGCTCCTCTCCCTTTAATAAGCCTCTGTTCCCCCCACCCCGAGGACCCCCCCCTCCCCCACCCCCTCTTAATTTCTTTTCTATGTCTTTGCTTCCCTCTTTATTTTAACCTCCTCTTCTTTTCTGCATTAAGTGCTCACATCACTCCTTTCTCCTTTTTTTTTTCTTATTCTCTCTAAATTCTTCTTTCTCTGCACTGTTCTTCTACTTCCTCATTTTTCCTTCTTTTGGTCACCCCAGCCCACGGGCTTGACCCTGCTGGGACTGGATACTTAACAGGACACACTTTTTTTTCATATCAGGGAACAACACCATTCCCCATGTTGGTTGTTCAGTTTACTGCTCTTCCATAATATTATCTGTTATAATGTTATCTCGTCTCAGGTTCCACAACTGACCTAGAGCGACAATAAGTATATAAATTTGCTTCAATGCAACACCACTATACCAAGACTCACGAAAGGTAGATATCTTTTAGATATCCTCCTACACACACTCTTGGTCTAATAAGGTTTGGCTCATAATTTTTCTTTTGAGTTCCAGAGTAACCCTCGTGTAACATACTGTTGTAAACATGTAAGCTCACAATGTGCCCATCATCGTTCTTGTTTTGTATTATTTCATTGATGTGAATCCTTAATAAAAACCTTTGTACAAGAAAAAACTAGAAAAAATGTATAAAAAGTATCTGTAGTGTCCAAAAATAGGTGACAATAAAAGTAGTATAAAAATTGTGTCAAAACAATCAAATTCACAAAATTCTTCACAAAGAAATTCCCAAAGGTGCTCCACCACAACGTGAATCCTTCACGACTCTCACAAAATCAAACTCACCAGATAGATATGCTGGTAAAGTTATAAACCAGCCATCAAGCCAAATCTCTCCCATCGATCCTCAGATTTATTCCTCTTTCCTCCTGGGCATTGGTCAGAATCCCATCTCCCAATTCATAGTATACAGTATGGGGAATAGAAAAAAACGAAGGAGGCTCCCATAGCGGAAAATTGTACTAACAGGCTTTATTAAAAATTGTAAGACTTCCACTCACATATTAAAAGTGCCTGCCCAGCACTAGGGAAAAACACGCTCAGCTGGAAGGCATGCTCATACGCGGTGACTCCAGCGTCCTTGCCCTGCCCTACGCATGTTTCGTCATGTGACGTCCTCATAGAGCTGCAGGAGAGTGTAACCTCACCACTTCTTGTAGACCAATATACAGTATCTCACAAAAGTGAGTACACCCCCTCACATTTTTGTAAATATTTTATTCTATCTTTTCATGTGACAACACTGAAGAAATGGCACTTTGCTACAATGTAAAGTAGTGAGTGTACAGCTTGTATAACAGTGTAAATTTGCTGTCCCCTCAAAATAACTCAAATAAATAATTAATGTCTAAACCGCTGGCAACAAAAGTGAGTACACCCCTAAGTAAAATGTCCAAATTGGGCCCAATTAGCCATTTTCCCTCCCCGGTGTCATGTAACTCGTTAGAATTACAAGGTCTCAGGTGTGAATGGGGTGCAGGTGTGTTAAATTTGGTGTTATAGCTCTCACTCTCTCATACTGGTCACTGGAAGTTCAACATGGCACCTCATTGGAAAGAACTCTCTGAGAATCTGAAAAAAAGAATTGTTGCTTTACATAAAGATGACCTAGGCTATAAGAAGATTGCCAAGACCCTGAAACTGAGCTGCAGCACGGTGGTCAAGACCATACAGCGGTTTAACAGGACAGGTTCCACTCAGAACAGGCCTCACCATGGTCGACCAAAGAAGTGAGTGCACATGCTCAGCCTCATATCCAGGGGTTGTCTTTGGGAAATAGACGTATGAGTGCTGCCACCATTGCTGCAGAGGTTGAAGGGGTGGGGGGTCAGCCTGTCAGTGCTCAGACCATACGCTGCACACTGAATCAAATTGGTCTGCATGGCTGTCGTCCCAGAGGGAAGCCTCTTCTAAAGATGATGCACAAGAAAGGCCGCAAACAGTTTTCTGAAGACAAGCAGACTTAGGACATGGATTGCTGGAACCATGTCCTGTGGTCTGATGAGACCAAGATAAACTTATTTGGTTCAGATGGTGTCAAGCGTGTGTGGGGGCAACCAGGTGAGGAGTACAAAGACAAGTGTGTCTTGCCTACAGTCAAGCATGGTGGTGGGAGTGTCATGGTCTGGCTCTGCATGAGTGCTGACGGGACTGGGGATCTACAGTTCATTGAGGGAACCATGAATGCCAACATGTACTGTGACATACTGAAGCAGAGCATGATCCCCTCCCTTCCGAGACTGGGCCACAGGGAAGTATTCCAACGTGATAACAAACCACAAACACACCTCCAAGACGACCACTGCCTTGCTAAAGAAGCTGAGGGTAAAGGTGAAGGACTGGCCAAGCATGTCTCCAGACCTAAACCCTATCGAGCATCTGTGGGGCATCTTCAAATGGAAGGTGGAGAAGCGCAAGGTCTCTAACATCCACTAACTCTGTGATGTCGTCATGGAGGAGTGGAAAAGGACTCTAGTGACAATCTGTGAAGCTCTGGTGAACTCCATGCCCAAGAGGGTTAAGGCAGTGCTGGAAAATAATGGTGACCACACAAAATATTGACACTTTGGGCCCAATTGTGACATTTTCACTTAGGGGTGTACTCACTTTTGTTGCAGTGGTTTAGACATTAATGGCTGTGTGTTAAGTTATTTTGAGGGGACAGCAAATTTACACTGTTACACAAGCTGTACACTCACTACTTTACATTGTAACAAAGTGTAATTTATTCAGTGTTGTCACATGAGAAGTTAGAATTAAATATTTACAAAAATGTGAGGGGTGTACTCACTTTTGTGAGATACTGTATAAAGCGGTGGTATATAAAGCTGATCAGACAGAGGCAGAAGTGGTGGTGGTGGTGGGGGTGTTCCGACAGAGGCAGCGGTGATGGTGGTGGGAGGTTCAGACAGAGGCAGCGATGGTATTTTATATCATGACAATTAAAACTTTGGTCAGAGGCAGTGGTGGTGGGGGGGTTCAGGCAGAGGTAGCAGTGGTGGTGGGGGGGGGGGGGGGTTCAGTCAGAGGCAGTGGTGGTGGTGAGGGGCTTCACTCAGAGGCAGATGTGGGGGTTGGGGGGATTCAGTCAAAGGCAGGTGTGGTGGTTGGGGGGTTCAGTCAGAGTCATCAGTGGTGGTGGTGGGGGGATGGGTTTGACAGAGGCAACGGTGGTGGTGGGGGGTTCAGACAGAAGCAGCAGTGGTGGTGGTGGGAGGGTTTAGACAGAGGCAGCGGTGGTGGTGGGATTCAGACAGAGGCAGCCGTGGTGGGGGGGATCAGACAGAGGCAGCGGTGGTGGGGGGGTTCAGACAGAGGCAGCGGTGGTGGGGGGGGATCAGACAGAGGCAGCAGTGGTGGGGGGGTTCAGACAGAGGCAGCGGTGGTCGGGGGGGTTCAGACAGAGGCAGCGGTGATGGTGGTGGGAGCTTCAGACAGAGGCATCAGTGATGGTGGTGGGGGTTCAGACAGAGGCAGCGGTGGTGGTTCAGACAGAGGCAGTGGTTGGGGGTGTTTAGACAGAGGCAGCAGTGGGATGGGATAAGTGGCGCTGGCACTTACTTGCTCTCAGTGTCAGTCGTGCCTCCAGTGATGCCTCTTCCAACATGGGGTCTCTGCGGACAGCAGAAAGCACCTCCCCTTCACTCTGTTGGCTGACTTTCTCCTCCAGTTTCCGCCTCCTGTCCCGACATGACATCTGTCTGCAGCAATGGGGGGAGCCGCAGAGAGGTTGGGTGGGCGGTCTGCTGTGTGGGTATGACAACAACAGCGCCGGGCCCCATCACAGTGGGATAAGTGGCGACACCCACAGTAAAATAAGCAGCAGAGTGAGGCGGAGTGGAGTGGGCGGGCGGGGCCCGACCCTGGAGTTCCGCCACTGTCTTGGGTGTCGAATTTCCGCCCCTCTAAAAGTGTCGCTTAGGACCAATGGACCCACCAGGACCCATGGTAAGGCCGGCCCTGGGGGGACAGCAGTAATTTTCCCAGGTGGAAGGATGAAGAAGGCTCTCTTCTTTTGCAGGGAGACCAGCTCTGATACAGACTATAACCAAGCGGTCCCCAACCGGCCTCATGGAAGACAATCCCACCTCAGACCAGGGGGGGGGAGTGAGCATTGGTGGGTGGTGTTGGGGGTGCAGCCTGTCACCTTTGGGGGGTAGGTGTGCAGCCTGCCACTTCAACACCTCAGCCTGTCACCTGAAGTCAGCTCGTGGTCTTCACCAGTGCTCTATTGTCTTAGACCCGGTGTTCTGCCATAAACTGTCCCCCCATCGGATAGTGTCAGCCCCGTACTGCGCAGGCGCATCGGAGGACAAGGAGACTACGAAAGTCTCTGAAGATGAACGGCGCCTGCGCACTGAGTGCAGGTTCAAGCCCCACCATCCAAGTGGACATATGGTAGCACTTAGTAACAGGGCCCCTCGCGGGCTCGCTTCGCTCGCCACGTTTCGGACACGGCCTCGATTCGCTCAGCAATTTTTTATTCTAACTCTATGTCCACTTGGATGGTGGTGCTTGAACCTGGACTCAGTGCGCAGGCGCCGTCCATCTTTGGATACTTTTGGCTTCTCCCTGTCCTCCGTACTGCGCAAGCACAGTACAGGGCGGACACTATCCGACGGGGGACAGTATTCGACACACCGGCTCTCCTTCCTCTCCTCCTTTTTCTCCCCCTTCTCCTTAAAGGTATTGGGGCTGCGAGAAGGGGAGCGGGCATCCTCTGGTGGTTGGAGGGTGGAAGTGCAAGTTGTGCTGGCTCGGTCCCTCGCCGCACGGCCCAGCTCCCAACAGGCCACGAACTGACACCTGTCCGCAGCCCGGGGGTTGGGGACCTCTGCTATAACCCACGTGCAGTGAGTAGGACATCTTTATTTAAGGGAAGCAGTAATTTTCCTGGGTGGAAGGAGGGAGAAGGCTCTCTTTCTGCGGGGACACCAGCACTGATACAGACTGTAACCCACCTGAGAGCAGTGAGTGGAATATCTTTATCTCGAAGCAGAACGGACGCTATCCTTGAGCCTTGGATCATGACCTGGACTGTTGGGAGCCTACTGTGCAATATAGAGCCACATGTTGAGAATACCACCAGAGAGAAAGAGTCAAGCCTTTGTGACTGGTGCTGAGACAGAAAGCCTCTGCCTATCACTGCCTCTGCGACTGCTGGCCAACCATACACTGTCTGCAGCAGAGGGCAGACTTGCCGGTTAGAAACACTTTACAGTTGCATCCACCAACTCCTAAAGGGACACTACCAAGGGAGCACCACCGCAAGTTTTTGAGCCCCAACAATTGAAGTTTGCTCTGTTAGCCTGGTGGATATTTTCTATCTGCAGCCAAATTTAATGGTAAATGATGGCTTTATACATAAGTGTAGCTGTTGTATGTGCTATTTGATTGTAGAATAGAGATTAGAATGTGGTGTTCAGGTGACTGAGATGTGTGAGAATCTCTGACATTGAGGCTTCCCTAGCTAAAAAAAGCAGTATATATATCACTGGCTGGTCTACCACAAAAATTCGATGTTACCTATTTTTTTTTGTTTTTTTGCTGCATATTTCCTGTAGTTCTGAATATGTGTTTAAGTGCATTTTTCTTTCAAATATCTAATTAAAAACAACATAAAAAATGGATTTTACTCATTTTCACTGTTCACTGAAAGCTGATATTTAATTCTATGGGTAGAGGCAGAGCCAGGGCAAAGTCCTTTAGTGCCCAAAATGCCCCCCCCCCCCCCCCCATATAAGGTAAACATAAAATAATCAAATATATTCAAACTTAAGTGAGCAAAAAATGCACCCTATAAAAGAATAAACTGAATACAGAATGTCCAAAGAGAAAATTCTTTTGCAATGACTCATAAAGAATGATCACATAACAGTTCCATAAACCAGGATGGATTCTCTCAATAGCTGGTCCTCTGTATTAAGCTTGTATGGTGACAAGACTCTCTATCACCCAAGAAAATAGTGCGATGGTATAGAAAAGGTCCTCCACCACTGAAAAAGCTGCCGCTTACCAGATACTGAGATCTCTTGTTTAAGGAGATCACTAGGGCTTGTGGCTTTTTTCACAGCCTCGGGTCTCTGTGGGTGATGTAGGAGGTTTCACTGATAATCGTGCAGAAGACCCTCAGTAAATGAGTCCCCATGCAAAAGTAAAAACAGGGAATTTTCATAGTGTATCACTTTAAAACATTTAATAAAAAATAGAAAGACATGCACTTACAAAATAGTAGTATATATGGGCGCGTGTTGTATGGTCGAGCCGGCCGGTTCTCTATTGCTGCCCGTTGCTTCCGGGTCTAGCGTGGTCTAGTGGTGACGTCAGCGCGCCGCTCCTCCCTACGCTGTTTCGTCACAGATGACGTCTTCTAGGGGCACTATCATAGGTTATAGACCTTCCCAGCTGCCTTTTCGGTCTACTCTTCAGCCCAGGTGGAGGATGGTGGGCTCATTCGCTGTCTGGTTTCTATGAGAGAGATTTACAGAGTGTGCAGGAGCTGAGTGATCAGATAACAGCTTACAGTATCTCAAAAAAGTGAGTACATCCCTCACATTTTTTGTAAATATTTTATTATATCTTTTCATGTGACAACACTGAATAAATGCCACTTTGCTACAATGTAAAGTAGTGAGTGTACAGCTTGTACAACAGTGTAAATTTGCTGTCCCCTCAAAATAACTCAACACACAGCTATCAATGTCTAAACCACTGGCAACAAAAGTGAGTACACCCCTAAGTGAAAATGTCAAAATTGGGCCCAAAGTGTCAAACTTGTGTGTGGCCACCATTATTTTCCAGCACTGCCTTAACCCTCTTGGGCATGGAGTTCACCAGAGCTTCACAGGTTTCCACTAGAGTCCTCTACCACTCCTCCATGACAACATCACGGAGCTGGTGGATGTTAGAGACCTTGCGCTCCTTCACCTTCCATTTGAGGATGCCCCACAGATGCTCAATAGGGTTTAGGTCTGGAGACATGCTTGGCCAGTCCATTACCTTTACCCTCAGCTTCTTTAGCACAGCCATTAATTTCTAAACGGCTGGCAACAAAAGTGAGTACACCCCTAAGTGAAAATGTCCAAATTGTGCCCAAAGTGTCAATATTTTGTGTGGCCACCTTTATTTTCCAGTACTGCCTTAACCCTCTTGGGCATGGAGTTCACTAGAGCTTTACAGGTTGCCACTGGTTTCACTCGTCCATGACGACATCACAGAGCTGGTGGATGTTAGAGACCTTGCGCTCCTCCACCATCTGTTTGAGGATGCCCCACAGATGCTCAATAGGGTTTAGGTCTGGAGACATGCTTGGCCAGTCCATTACCTTTACCCTCAGCTTCTTTAGCAAGGCAGTGGTCATCTTGGGAGTGTGTTTAGGGTCGTTATCATGTTGGAATACTGCCCTGTTGCCCAGTCTCGGAAGGGAGGGGATCATGCTCTGCTTTAGTATGTCAAAGTACATGTTGGCATTCATGGTTCCCTCAATAAACTGTAGCTCCCCAGTGCCACACACAAGTTTGACACTTTGGGCCCAATTTTGACATTTTCACTTAGGGGTGTACTCACTTTTGTTGCCAGTGGTTTAGACATTAATGGCTGTGTGTTGAGTTATTTTGAGGGGACAGCAATTTTACACTGTTATACAAGCTGTACACTCACTACTTTACATTGTAGCAAAGTGAAATTTATTCAGATATTTAAAAAAATGTGAGGGGTGTACTCACTTTTGTGAGATACTGTATGTGGATAGAGTTGTAATATTGAAAACAGAAGAAGTATGTCCTGGGTTCTGTAAAGCTCACCATACATAAATCAAAAAATACTAAAAATTTGGTAAAAAAATAAATAAAAATTCTTTGTTTCTATTAAAATTTATTGCAGAGTATTGGCAGAGTATTGGCAGAGTATTGACGAGTACTGGCGAGTATTGGCAGAGTATTGCAGTATTGCACAGTATTGATAGAGTATTGCACAGTGGTGGCAGAGCAATGCACAGTGGTGGCAGAGCATTGCACAGTGGTGGCAGAGCATTGCACAGTGGTGGCAGAGTATTGCACAGTGGTGGCAGAGCATTGCACAGTGGTGGCAGTGTATTGCTGTCACTGACCAGCGCTGTGGGCACTACACATCTAGCCCACAGCGCTGGTCCCATCTCATCTCTTTCCGCTTCTCCCCTCTCACTGTACCGATCGGTACAGAGAGGGGAGGGAGGAACCGGCGTCATGACGTGACGCCAGTTTGTGTACATGTGATCGCTCCGTCATTTGACGGAGCGATCACTTGGTAAACGGCCGCTATCAATTTCCCGTTTACCGTGATCCCTGATGCGCCGGGTCCACTCAGGATAAGCCGACCGCGCTGTAGCCGTTTTTCGGCTATGGATCGGTCGGCATGTGGCATGTCAAGCCAAAAAGTTATTTTTTCAGTTTTATATGGATCATTGTAGTATACTGCTATCTGGGACTGGGAACCTGTTGGAGAAATTTTTAATCATTTTGTGTCCCAGTGACAATGGTATCACCAGACAAGAAACTAAGAAAAATCTGCAACAGAAATACGAATTTGTATACTGAAATACAAACCTGACAGGGGCGCCACCCCCTCTCTCCAGGCCACCTCCTTTATGTAAGCATGAATCTATCCATGGCTGCCGCAGCAACCCCCTATTCATGTGTCTGGCCCCTTTCAGGGCACGGGGCACATGAATTACAGCAGCCAGTTTTTTTTTTTTTTTTTTAAGCACCTGATTAGAGCAAGAGGCTCTAATAGGCTTCAAAATAAGGTGGGTCTCGGGACACAGAGTGCGACCGGAGCCCACCCAGGTGTGTTGCAACAGTGAATGAATATTTGCTGTTGCAACACTGATCCTCCTCCCGGCCAATCGGAAAGTGGGTCTGATACCCGTCACCCAATTGGCTGAAAGCACAGGTGATCCTACTGGATGCTTATGAGGAGGGGAGGAGATGCACGGAGAAAGCGAGGAGGAGAGGGGCCGCTAGCCTATGCCTGTATGCCCGATCCCTGCTGCCGCTCCTCGGATGCCCTATCTCCGTTGCTCCTCGGATGCCCGATCCCCGCCGCTGCTCCTCGGATGCCCACCACATAGATGGAGTAAGTGTCGGTGGACCAACCGGCAGACAGCGGGAGTGAGGGTGGTTTGAGTTGCTGTAGGTGGGGGGGTTGGTTATTTCCCGCCCCTCCAAACAAAAAACCACCAGCCGCCACTGGACAGGGGCTTTAGCCTTCCCCTTCCCTACAACAAAAAAAAATGATTCTGTCAACATTGCTATTTGTCTGGTAAAATGCTGTCAGCAGGACAGGAATTAAGGGGACATCCTTCAAAAAGAGGCCCAGAAAGCAAGGTTTCTAATCCTTCCCCTCTATCTTAAAAAACAAACAAATAAGACACAATTTGACTGGACTTGCGATGCATACTAGCACATTATGCCATTTTCTTGCAGTGTTTTTTTCAGCGATTTACTACCTCGTTAACTTCCTAGAGAAGGGTTGAGGCAAACCATTTATCACTGGCGGGGGTGCTTACAATGGTCAAATTTTATTAATTTAGTCAAACTTTAATGTTTTTATAACTGCTTAAAAAAGGTTAGCTGGAGTTTGTTTTTACCTTGTTGGTCACTTGACTAAAGGCCATCTAAATCTAATAGTCCATCTAACACCACCCTGTCCAGACAGTGCTGCTATCCAAGGGTGGCTCCTTTGCTCCTTCATTGATAGAGGGGGTACCCTAAAGCTGGTCATACAATAGTAGAATTTTGCTTAAAATTTTTAATTTTACAAATATTTGTTGGATTATTCAAATTATTACTGGGGTGAAATATACAATCGTTTTTGACCACAGTGACAAGGAAATTCAAAGGAGCAGGATGGATTATTTTTTTTATGAATTAAAGTGGTTGTAAAGGCACAAGGTTCTTTTTTTTTCCTCATGTATTCTATGCATGGAGGTAAAAAACCTTCTGTGTGCAACAGCCCCCCTCCCAGCTCCCCCTAATATTTACCTGAGCCCCCTCTCAATCCAGCGATGTTCATGAGAGCCTTGGCTCTTTGGGGATTCGCACTCCTGATTGGCTTTTGGCAGCAGCGAGAGCAATTGGCTCCCGCCACTGTCATGCACAGCTAGTGAGCCAATCAGGAGATGGAGGGGATGGGGCCGAACTGCGGCTCCATGTGTGAATGGCCACACAGAGCCGTGGCTCAGGAGCGTACCTGCTTCGGTGCCCCCACAACAAGCTGCTTGCTGTGGGGGCACCCGGCAGGAGAGAGGAGCGGTGGTTCTAGGTTCTAAAGGCAGAGTTTTTTTTTTAACCTTGCTATAGGGGCACTCTATGCTATACTTTGCAGCTTGCTATGGGGGCACTCTAAAGGCAGGAAGAGCCAGAAGTGTTGGTGTGTGACCCAAGAAGGGGAGGATCCGTGCTTCTCTGTGCAAAACCATTACACAGAGCATAAGTATAACATGTTTGTTATTTGAATGTAAAAAAAAAAACAAGGGTTTAGCAACACATTCATTTCTAACAGTGTGTAGCACACCCCACGTATAAGCTACAGATGAAAGGGATCCCCCGCTCCTACACAGCCAGGCACACTGAATTTCACAGGCACACAGAGTCAGAGAACACACCACAGCTTTGTTTTTGTTATTTTTTTCAGGGTTAACAACTTGGATAGGGATGGGAAGTTATGAGATGCCCACTTGGCTTCAGCAATCTTCAGGGACAACTTCACATATACATCTATATATATATAGTCTTCTTCACTTTCCTCCTGCACACTCTTTGTTTCTATCTTCCTCTGTACAGATTCAGCTGATTCACTCTTGGTGGCATTGACAGGTCCCTTGTCATCTCAGTAGCAGCCCATTACAGGCAGGAACTGGAAGTCCCTTAAAAATAGCACAATTGTAGTGGAACCGCTTCCCTTGTGGCCACTGGTCCCAGAACCACTTCTTCAGGCAATGTCAGCCCACCTGGCTGCATCTGCTCCTTTCACCAGCCCTCATTGCTGCCTCTCTACACCAGTCTGCCCAACTGACTCCTCCTCAGCCCACTTGGCTGACTCTTAGGAGATCTCTCAGGGAAAGGGCTGAAGACTTAAGCACACCACCACCTTCAAGGGATACTGGCTACATGTGGCAGTCTCCTCCCTTTGTTAGTCCTCAACAGTGATGAACTACTCACTCTGTCCTCTGTTGCTCCCATGCCTCCAGGAAAGATTCCTTCCTAGTGTCTTTGGCAGGATCCTTCCAGCACCCTAGCCCTGGCCTAAGACAGGACAACCCTCCCCAGAATAGGGAGCACCCCTCAGGGCCACCGACAGCCTCTTCAACACTGAATCTCCATCTTCCACCCAACTGTTCTCGCTGGCATGGCCCATGTCTATTTATGAGGTAAGCTCTGCCCCCTGCCAGCTCACTACTGGAGATTGGCTGAGGCCTCAAAATAAAACAAGGCAGCTCATCCTAACACCCGCCCTTCCAGACCGGGGTGGGGGGGGGGGACCAGAGGGCTGCCAGGATGAGTTACCCAGGCCCGAACGCTAATAAACCTTGACACAATTAAGACTCACCAGCTTAAAGTGATTGTAAAGTCTCTTCTAAAAAATAAATAACAAACATGTTATACTTACCTGCTCTACGCAGTTGGATTTGCACAGGGCAGCCCGTATCCTCCTCTTCTCGGGTCCCTCTTTGCTTCTCCTGGCCCCTCCCTCCTGACGAGTGCCCCCATAGCCCAGCAGCTTTACTATGGGGGCATCCGAGGCGAGCTGCAGCTCCATGTGTGTCCATTCAGACACGCAGCTGCCGTTTGACCCCACCCCCTCTCTACCCTGATTGCCTAACTAACTTTGATTCCTGAGAATTGATTGACAATTCTCAGGAGCCAATGGCGCCACTGCTGTGTCTCAATCAGGTGGAGAGTCCCGGATGGCCGAGGGACTCGTGGACATTGGTGGAGAGAGATGGAGCTCAGGTAAATATTAAGGGGGCACTGGAGAGGCTGCTACACACAGAAGGCTTTTTATCTTAATGCATAGAATGCATTAGGATAAAAAACCTTCTGACATTACAACCCCTTTAACTATGAGTCAGAGTATTGTTTGCCTACACTAACTTCTAGCACACACTAGAGGGTGCTGCAAGTGCATACAGTTTTCATTCAGTAAAGTCATTTGTTCCCAAATTAAAAGCAGTTGACATTTTGAAGTACTTTTGAACAACATTCGTCAAATTTCAAATGCATGTTTACATAAATGTGTGTTAATGTATGACCAGCTTAAAGCGGGATTCCGCCGAAATATGTTTTTTTTTTTTTTTTTCCGTTCAGTGTGAACTAAAGACATAAATAACATGTAACTCACCTGCTGCAGTTCTTCTCCCCGCCGATCGCCGATTCCGTCCGTTTGGATAACTTTGAAAATTGCTTGCTGGACGATTTCATTTTGCTTGTGGGCATTAGAAACCCACAAGCATTTACTTCCGGGATGTGGAATTCACTACTCGATCCCGCGCATGCTCACTTCGCTCAGCGAGCAGCGCCGTAAACTTTCCGGTTGCCATCACAACGGGCGGCGTCGCCAGACGAAATCTCTCGAGATTTCGTGCTGACGGCATCCCCCGTGGCTTCATGGGAGGAATGCAAAACAGCTCCCAGGGGTCATTGCGGATCCGGGGGAAAGCCGAAACCATGCCTACTCCTACGGGAAGACAGACCGGAAGCCATAGCAAAAATCAGTACAGTAAGTTAAATAATTTTTTTTTTTTAACCGGTTCCTGACCGGCGCACGACGATATACGTCGGCAGAATGGCACAAACAGGCAGGAGGGCGTATATATAAGTCCCTCCTTAATGCCGTCCGTGCCATCGGGAGCGCGCCGGGAGCGGTCGGGACCCCCGTGAGGCCGGTCGCGGGGACACGCGCGATCGTCACACGGGAAGGCTGAACGAGGAGATGCGGAAATAAACAGCATCTCCCCGTTCTGCCTAGCAACTAGTGACGCCGATCTCTGCTCCCTGTAATTGGAGCAGAGATCAGCATTTACTAGCTGACAGCCACGCCCCCCCCCACAGTAAGAAACACACCCCTAGGCATACTTAACCCCTACACTGCCCCCTTGTGGTTAACCCCTTCACTGCCAGTGTCATTTATACAGGAATCAATGCATTTAAATAGCATTGATTGCTGTATAAATGACAATGGTCCCAAAAATGTGTCAAAAATGTCCGATGTGTCCGCCATAATGTCGCAGTCACAATAAAAATCACTGATCGCCGCCATTACTAATAAAAAAAAAAAATATTAATAAAAAATGCTATAAAACTATCCCCTATCTTGTAAACGCTATAACTTCTGCGCAAACCAATCAATAATCGCTTATTGCGATTTTTTTTACCAAAAATATGTAGAAGAATACGTATTGGCCTAAACTGAGGAAAAAAAATGTTTTTTTATATATTTTTGGGGGATATTTATTATAGCAAAAAATAAAAAAGAATGCGTTTTTTTCAAAATTGTCGCTCTTTTTTGTTTATAGCGCAAAAAATAAAAACCGCAGGGGCGATCAAATACCACCAAAAGAAAGCTCTATTTGTGGGAAAAAAAGGACGTCAATTTTGTTTTGGAGCCACGTCGCACGACCGCGCAATTGTCAGTTAAAGCGACGCAGTGCCAAATCGCAAAAAGGGGCCTGGTCCTTTGGCTGCAAATTGGTCCGGTTTGAAAGTGGTTAATGGTCATTTGTTCATCAGCATTGGTAACTACTTTGAATTAGATGAAGCAGTATTTTAGAGTACCAAACCGCTTTAAGACAGGAAATGTGTTATTGGCCAGATCACCCAGTAAAAATTAAGGTGAAAAAAAATAAAATAATAAAAACAGACAGACAATGAATGGAGTCACCACATCTAAGGAACAGTATGCTGCAATATATAAACATTTTGTTTTTGGGTTTAACCACCCAACCCATAGTCAAATGACAGCTGGGTGGGACCGCTCTAGATCCAGGTGGTCAGGGCAAATCCCAACCCATCTGTACAATATGATTAGCAGTGGTCAATTACAGCCAATCACAAGAATACACACTGAATTAATTGATTTCTTTCAGAAAAAAATGGTTGCTTATAACAGTGAATATCACAGTTATAAACAATCATATTTTGCAAAAAAAAAAAATTCTGATCACCTCCCCAGAGTAGTGCAGTGTTATGGCCCGTACACACAATCCGAATATTGTACGACAGATCGTACGACCTTTTCCGCTTAATAGTCGCAAGTAGAAATTAAATAGGAAAATAAAGTCACGAAAATTCTCGCACGACAGGAAAAAAAAATCGGAAGTGATGTCATGTGTTGTAATGTATTTGTATTGTATTTTCGGACGACAACTATACTGACTAAACGAAAATCGTACGATCTGGAATCGCACAAGGAAAATTTTTGCGCATGTCCAATCTAATAATATCGGATGAACTGTAGTGATCGGCTGTCGAAAGTAGTGTACACACGATCTGAAAATGGGATTCTTCCTCGGACGACAGTTTTCGTACAATATTTGGATCGTGTGTACGGGCCATTACTCTGGTAGCGTTGTGGTTGATTTACTAAAACTGAGGGCAAAATCTGGTTCAGCTCTGCATAGAAACCAATCAGCTTTCAGGTATTGTCAAAGCTTAATTGAACAAGCTGAAGTTAGAAGCTGATTGGCTACCATGCACAGCTGCACCAGATTCTGAGTACTCCAGTTTTAGCAAATAACCATTTTGTTTTGCTCTGGTCACAGTATGTAAAAAAGAAAAATTGTCAAAAAAGAAAAATTGTCAAAAAAGAAAAAAAAGTAATAAAAAAGAATAAAAATTAAAAAATTAAATATATATAATATATTTTTACATACTGTCACCAGTCAGTGTCCCTGATCACACCAGTATTATGTTGGCATTGTACTACTCATGCCTCTTACTAAATACATGGGGCTGCCTACTTTCCAAAAAGGGGTAATTTGGGGGATATTTGTAATGTCCTAGCATTTTTGGGCCTCAAAAAATGAGATAGGCCGCCAGTACATCAGGATTGATATATACAGTAGTACCATAGTTTGTGGATTCTATAACTTTTCTACAGACTAAATAATATACACCGATTTGGGTTATTTTTATCAAAGAAATGTAGCAGAATACATTTTGGCCTAAATTTATGAAGAAAGATTATTTATTTGCAAAATTTTATAACAGAAACGATAAAAAAAAATATTTTTTTCGTTTATTTAGCAAAAAATTTAAAAACAGTGGTGATTAAATACCACCAAAAGAAAGCTCTATCTGTGTGAAAAAAAAATGATAAAAATTGAATTTGGGTACAGTGTTGAATGACTGAGTAATTGTCATTCAAAATGTGACAGCGCTGAAAGCTGAATAGGCCAGGGCAGGAAGGGGGGTGAAAGTGCCCAGTATTGAAGTGGTTAATACCGCTTTAACTGCTTGCTGACCAGCCGCCCATTATACTGCAGAAGGTTGGCAAGGCTGTGTAAAACGCCGTAGGTGTACCTCGGCCGCTTTCAGAGCTATAGGGAGCGCACTCGCAGCCGGAGCGGATGCCGCGATCGCTCCTCAGAGATCCAGAACGGGGATCTGTCAATGTAAACAGACGGATCTCCGTTCTGTCAGTGAAGTAGAGAGCGATCTGCTGTTCCTAGTGATCAAGAACAGCCTTCTCTCTCTACCCCCTGTCAGTCCCATCAGTCCCATCCCCCCTACGGTTAGAAACACCTCCCTAGGGAACACTTAACCCCTTGATTGGCCCCTAATGTTAACCCCTTCCCTACCATTGATATTTATACAATAATCAGTGGCTATTTTTCGCTGTATAAATGTCAATAGTCCCAAAAAAGGGTCAAAAGTGTCCGATCTGTCCGCTGCAATATCGCAGTCCTGCTTAAAATCGCTGATCGCGGCCATTACTAGTAAAAAAAAAAAAACTAATAAAAATTCCATAAATATATCCCCTATTTTGTAGGCGCTATTACTGTTGTGCAAACCAATTAATATACGCTTATTGTGAATGTTTTTTTACCAAAAAGATGTAGAAGAATACATATTGGCCTAAACTGATGAAGACATTTTTTTTTTTGGATATTTATTATAGCAGTAAAAAATATTGTTTTTTTTTTAAAATTGTCAGTCTTTTTTTGTTTATAGCGCAAAAAAATAAAAACCACAGAGGTGATCAAATACCACCAAAAGAAAGCTCTATTTGTGGGAAAAAAGGGACATAAATTTTGTTTGGGTACAGCGTTGCACGACCGCGCAATCGTCAGTTAAAGCGACGCAGTGCCGTATCGCAAAAAATGGCCTGGTCATTAAGGGGGCAAATCCTTCCGGGGCTGAAGTAGTTAAATTGAATTTTGTCTTTCCCAGGGGCTATAGTGTTTGTCTACAAAATGGCAAAATTTCACCACCCTGCTTTACCATTGCAAATATCGCTAGCATGTAATGTCAGGATGTGGAGAGGGTCATTGATGCTGAACTCTGTATAGATCCTGGAATGGGCTCATTGCTTACAATACGTTCAAATAAAAAGTACATTCATTGTAATTGTAGGCAATGTTTGGGAAATTTCTAACCACAGAGAGGACATTAATGTTATTGTATTGTATAACAGACAAGTATGTGTGTCAGGGAACGCCCCGAGGGCACAGCGTGTCTGCTGTTAGAGACTGTCAGTCTATGATATACAGTATATTGTATACAGCCTCATGTCCATGTTATCGCACTGAATACTGCCGTCTTCCAAACTGAAATAAAATGTGGTAAAACTAGTCCGACCTGAGGCGTGGACATTCGCAAACTGACGCTGTTTCCAAATAAACATTGCAAGTGTCAGTTTATCACCTGTTGCCCCAAAGACATGTAATATAACACCACGTAGACTCTCAGTTCCCATAGCTCTACTTACCTGTCTAGTTATTTCCTATGAATATTTTCACAAAGCTTTACTGCACATGGAGTATATTGAGAAAAAAACAGGCAACTGCATAAAATTGAAAAACAGAGCTAATTTGCGGTGCTTTGCTGCTTTTTTTTTTTTTTCTCGCTTTTTGTGCTAGCACTGAGCTGCATGCAGGCAGTCTGCAGACAGGCACAGGCTGTAATATTTCTACCAACCTGAAGGTGGCAGTGTGCGGTTTCTTCAGGCTGACTAAGTTCAAGTGTAGTATCTGTTCTTATCAGTGATCTAGTGGAGGTTCTGACATTCTGGCCTGACTGGCTTGACTAAGGTTGGAATGTATGGCTATGAATCTCTGCTCGAGTGATGGGGACTTGGCAGGGTTAGCACCAGCTGGAACAGAAACCAGGGCACCCACAGACAGTTTCAGCACGAAAGTAATTCCTCCGGGAAAGCTGGAAGAGCCCATTACCTGCTGGTTTGAGCGTTCTACCTTTTCCTGCCATGGGCTGGGAGGGCAGAGAATCTGCGGTGTCTGTGCCCCCTGGGAGTGGTCACCCTAGGGGTGCTCTTAGTAACACTTGGGTGTGGGACCCCACTGTGTGAAAAGGCACATGGTCACAGCACCAAATACTTGTTTCTGCACTGTGCCTTTTAGGGCTGAGCCTTTTGTCCGGGAAAATGTTTGTTACCAGGTCTAAGAGTCTAGTCAGTGCACACTGCACGACCACTTATTTATTTATTTATTTTTCTCCACTGTTTTGTCACTTTCACTTTTGTGTGTGTTTTTTTTTTCTCACTATGATGGAGGGTGTGAGTCCTTGGCTTGCCCTGAAGTCTAGGGGGAGGATGTGTGGCCTCCAGGCTCCTTCCTCCTCTGACCCTGGTGGGGTGGGGAGAGTCCCTCGATCTAGTACTTGGTGGTTGGCTTTGACTAACCACGAGGAGAGGAGTCCACCAGGTCTTCTGGCTAGGTGGACCATGTCGCACCCTTTGTCCCTATCAGGAGCCTTGCACCCTGGGGGATCCTACTCCTTTGGGGGTGGACAAAGCACACCATTAGTGTATATACACATGCACATGCACATTTTTTGTACACTTAACGTTTTTTGTTTTTCGCGGATTAAGAAAAATATTATTCTGTTCTTATCAGTGTCCAGTATGGGATACTACACTGTCATGTTTAGTAAGGGGTCTTGTGGAGCCTTTCCCGATAGGAGAGGAAACCAAATAAGCATTTAGCACGTAAGTTATGGGTTGGGAGTACTCCCTTGGCATGGAGGGTTTGGAGTGTCTCTTGATTTGAGTGGTGTTGCATGATCTAGTCATGGACTGGGAGAGCAGGGGACCCGCTGTGTCAGTGCTCCCTTGAAGTTAGTCGCCCCAGGGGTGATCGTAGTATCCCTTGGGCATGAGAAACCTACTATGAGAAAGAGCACAAGGACATGTCACCTAAGCTTTTTTTCTGCACAGCGTCTCTATGGGCTAGGCTTTTTGGCTAAGTCCGGGGGAAAATTTTGCCACCAGGCCGCAAGGCCTAGCTAATGTACCTGCACGTTATTTATTTATTTTTTCCACCTTTGTTATTTTGCACTTTTGTTTGTGCTTCTTTCACTTGGATGGAGGGTGTGGGTCCTCCGGCCTACCCTGATGTCTAGGGGGAGGATGCTTGACCATCAGGTTTCTTTCCTCTCCTAAACCAGGGGATCTTTCTTTGGGGGAGCCCCTCACCGCTTCGGCTGACCATGAGGAGAGGCCTCCACCAGGCCCTTAAGTCTTGCCTCTGTCAGTAGCCTTGTGCCCCTAGGGGGTCAGGGTAGAGTCCTACTTCTTCGGAAGGTGGACTAGAGACACACCCTTAAGTGCACTTTTTTTTGTGTGTGTTTTTCACATGCACTTTTTTGTACACTTAGGTGTTTTGGTTTTGTGCAACACTGCAAGAGTCCATTGGGGGAAATTGTCCCCAGTTATGGGCTCCAGGCAGCCATCTTAGGGTGTACGGTTATCATATCGGATGCCAAAATCCCACGAGATTTGAGCAGCCAACTCGACCAAGGATCTTATAAATATAGGATAGGTAGGGAATTATTCCAGTGGGTAGAAAAAAAACAGATACAGCAGTAGGGAGAGTTTCTAGATGAGCAGAATCAAGTAGGCTTCCCGTATAGGGTAACGCCACTGCACAGTATCCTGTCAAGCTTCCACCGGCCGCTATAAAAGGCAGACTCAGAAGAACATAGAGTCATACAGCATACCTCCACCCCTCTAATGGAGTGCTGTACATGTTGCACTGTACTGTACATGTCACCACTGAGATCTGTCTTCTTCACCACCATTATACTGTCTTCCAGAAAACTGTATACTCCATTACATACATAGTGCCATTGTTATATATGTTTGTTGTGCCTGGTATATTTCAGTAACATTAAATCAGTGTCAACCAAACCATCCCTGTGTGGTGATTCTTACTACAAGCCTAAACAATAGAATAGATACACATCAGCTGTATGGACTCACCCACACATTTGAGTTTGACATGTTTGCAGAGATGGGTGCACGGCCCGGGGTGTAGAGCCTGCACATCCGGATCAATGCACCCATCCCTGCATATCTGTCTGACTTGGTACATACTGTAGAACCTGGGTGTCCCGGTCCATGTACCCATCCCTGCATACCTGTTGAACTCAACTGTGCGGGTGATTCCATATAGCCAATGTAGATCCATTCCTTTTTTTATGGGCTTCCTGCACACAGCTCAGCACTAGTATAGAAAATGAACAAATGGCTCTTCGCGCTGTATGTAGGGGGGGTTTGTCTTGGTGGTCTATACTAATGTGGGGGGGGGGGTGTTTTTTCCTGGGGGGTCTATACTAATGTGGGTGGGGGGCTGGTTTGTCCTGGGGGGTCTATACTAATGTAGGGGGGTTTGTACTGGGGGAGTCTATACTAATGTGGGGGGTTTGTCCTGGGGGGGCTATACTAATGTCTATGTGAATGAGGCTTTTGATTATATTCCATAAAATTGTCTATTTTATTTTCATCATACTCACTGTGTGGGTGAGTCTGTATAGCCAATGTGTATCTATTCACTTTATAAAGGCTGCATGCACACATGACTAATCATGTAAAGTTATGGCCCTACTTAAAGAACAGTGAAGTGAAACAATATACAAATACATCAGTAACAATATGTTTTCAGTCCTTCAAAGATTCTTCCAATAACCATGCTCCAGAAAATAAATGTGCATTGTAAGCTCACTCAGATTTGAAGTGAAAATTTTACACTCACTAGACTCAAATGGTCATGGAGGGCCTAATTTACTTTTAATATGGATTTCAATGGTATCTCCTCTCCTCTAATAAGGTGGTGATCAGAGAGAGGAAATGGATAGTTAGAGAGGTTTCACAGAGTGCAAAGGTTTGAGAAAATGATCCACTGCTTCAGGTCAAAGGAGGAGGTTGGGCTGAGAAGTTTGGAAGTGGCAGGAGTGTTAGTATTAATAGGGATGTTGAAGTCCCCGAGAATGATTGTGGGGATTTCAGAAGAAAGAAAGTAGGGTAGCCAGACAGAGAAGTCATCAAGAAAGGTTTATACGGTTCCAGGGGGCCTGTAGGTCACAGCTATCCTTAGAGAAACTGGAGTGAAAAGACGAATGCAGTGTGCTTCGAAAGAGGAGAGTGACAGAGAGGGAGGTGGTTGAAGTACCTGAAAGGTGCTATGTGGGGCTAGAAGTATAATTTGAACTAACTAGCCCAAAAAACAAGGGTGGGATGTCAGAAAAGTAAGGTTTCAATCATAGCCAACAGAAACCCTGTGGATAGATATTAACAGTATAATGAAATTAGCTATACCCCACAATGAACCAGAAGACATGTCATCCTCCTACAACTATGCCTGGCACCCTTCCACAGAGAGCCCACAAAGCCTACACACTCCTGGATGAGGATGTGATGACTGCTTCCTAAGGAACCAAGCTTTATAAGCCTAATGGCTAGCTTATTTCTTATCACATGATTAGTGTATACTGCATATACCAAAGATTTCCTTTCACTCCATAGTCAATGAGTCAATCCCAGAGAGATAATATATATATATATATATATATATATATATATATATATATATAGCGTAGAAGTTTTTATTAGTAAAACAACATGGTATGATATGGGTTCCCCACCGGATGTGACGTCAAGCGTGGTGACTGCACAGCCTGAATGTATTTTGCAAGGATTGCGTCATCAGGAAGCTTCCATATATTCTGCCCAATGGCTCCCAGGCTTGGGGTGCTTTATGCGAGTAGCTGGCGTAGGGACAGAATCCCCATCTTTCAGGGACAAAACTTAGAGATATGGAAAGGTTTCCGGAGGAGAAGGGACAGTACAGTGCAGGCGGGTGCCCGGGGTGCAGTGTACCCGGGCACCACAGAGGTGGGGGCGCTCCCCTCCCTCCTCTCCTTGTCCGTAGGCGGCTCTCTCCGCCTGTCACTGCGGCCACCGCCGCCACTGTGTTTTCTCCCCAAGACCACCCCCCCTCCCTCCTCCTGTCAGCAGAGGAGAGAGAAACAGCTGGAGACCGGAGCAGCTGTCTCTGTGTGCAGAGAGACCAGCCGCGGCCACGCAGTGACGTCACTGGGGGGGGGGGGGCAGGGTGGTCCGTGGCCGAGCCCGACATGTTTCAGTTCTCCTCCTGTGTGTAACTCTCGCCTGCTGCCCAGCAGCACAAGCCTCACACGCTCTGTTCTCCACCCGGGGCGGCGCGGCTGCATACTGTCCTCTCCTCTCCAGCTGCCACCCGGGTGTTTTTAATTAGCCTAATGGAGGGGGGTGGTTTGTCCTGGGGGGTCTATACTAATGTGGGGGGGTGGTTTGTCCTGGGGGGTCTATACTAATGTAGGGGGGGGGTCTGTACTAATGTAGGGGGGGTTGTCCTGGGGGGGTCTATACTAATGTAGGGGGGGTTGTCCTGGGGGGTCTATACTAATGTGGGGGGGTGGTTTTTCCTGGGGGGTCTATACTAATGTGGGTGGGGGGCTGGTTTGTCCTGGGGTGGTCTATACTAATGTAGGGGGGGTTTGTCCTGGGGGAGTCTATACTAATGTGGGGGGTTTGTCCTGGGGGGCTATAATAATGGAGGGGGGGGGTTGGTTTGTCCTGGGGGGTCTATACTAATGTGGGGGGGTGGTTTGTCCTGGGGGGTCTATATTAATGTGGGGGAGTGGTGGTTTGTCCTGGGGGGGTCTATACTAATGTAGGGGGGGTTGTCCTGGGGGGGTCTATACTAATGTGGGGGGGGGGGGGTTGTCCTGGGGAGCTATACTAAAGTGGGGGGGGGTGGTTTGTCCTGGGGGGTCTATACTAATGTGGGGGGGTGGTTTGTCCTGGGGGTCTATACTAATGTTGGGGGGGTTTGTCCTGGGGGGGTGGTTTGTCCTGGGGGGGTCTATACTAATGTAGGGGGGTGGTTTGTCCTGGGGGGGTCTATACTAATGTAGGGGGGTGATTTGTCCTGGGGGGTCTAAACTAATGGAGGGGGTGGTTTGTCCTAGGGGGGGTCTGTACTAATGGAGGGGGTGGTGTTTTTTTCCTGGGGGGGTCTGTACTAATGGGGCGGGGTGATTTGTCCTGGGGGGTCTGTACTAATGAAGGGGGTTGTTTGTCCTGGGGGTCTGTACTAATGGAGGGGGGTGGTTCTCCTCCTGTGTGTAACTCCCGCCTGCTGCCCAGCAGCACAAGCCTCTATACTAATGTAGGGGGGCCTGTACTAATGTAGGGGGGTTGTCCTGGGGGGGTCTATACTAAAGTATGGGGGGTTTGTCCTGGGGGTCTATACTAATGTGGGGGGGGGGTGTTATTTCCTGGGGGGTCTATACTAATGTGGGTGGGGGGCTGGTTTGTCCTGGGGGGTCTATACTAATGTAGGGGGGTTTGTACTGGGGGAGTCTATACTAATGTGGGGGGTTTGTCCTGGGGGGCTATACTAATGTGGGGGGTGGTTTGTCCTGGGGGGTCTATACTAATGTAGGGGGGTTTGTCCTGGGGGGTCTATACTAATGTAGGGGGGGTTTGTCCTGAGGGGCTATACTAATGTGGGGGGGTGGTTTGTCCTGGGGGGTCTATACTAATTGAGGGGGGGGGGGGGTGGTTTGTCCTGGGGGGGTCTATACTAATTGAGGGGGGGTGGTTTGTCCTGGGGGCTCTGTACTAATGAGGGGGTGGTGGTTTGTCCTGGGGGGTCTATACTAATGTGGGGGGGTGGTTTGTCCTAGGGGGGTCTGTACTAATGGAGGGGGTGGTGGTTTGTCCTGGGGGGGGTCTGTACGAATGGAGGGGGGTGATTTGTCCTGGGGGGTTTGTACTAATGAAGGGGGTGGTTTGTCCTGGGGGGTCTGTACTAATGGAGGGGGGTGGTTCTCCTCCTGTGTGTAACTCCCGTCTGCTGCCCAGCAGCACAAGCCTCTATACTAATGTAGGGGGGGTCTGTACTAATGTAGGGGGGTTGTCCTGGGGGGGTCTATACTAATGTAGGGGGGGTTTGTCCTGGGGGTCTATACTAATGTGGGGGGGGGGGTGTTTTTTTCCTGGGGGGTCTATACTAATGTGGGTGGGGGGCTAGTTTTGTCCTGGGGGGTCTATACTAATGTAGGGGGGTTTGTACTGGGGGAGTCTATACTAATGTGGGGGATTTGTCCTGGGTGGCTATACTAATGTGGGGGGGGGGGGTTTGTCCTGGGGAGTCTATACTAATGTAGGGGGGGTTTGTCCTGGGGGGTCTATACTAATGTGGGGGGGTTGTCCTGAGGGGCTATACTAATGTGGGGGGGTGGTTTGTCCTGGGGGGTCTGTACTAATGGAGGGGGGGGTGGTGGTTTGTCCTGGGGGGTCTATACTAATGTGGGGGGGTGGTTTGTCCTGGGGGGTCTAAACTAATGGAGGGGGTGGTTTGTCCTGGGGGGGTCTGTACTAATGTGGGGGGTTTGTCCTGAGGGGCTATACTAATGTGGGGGGGGGGTGGTTTGTCCTGGGGGTTATACTAATTGAGGGGGGTGGTTTGTCATGGGGGGTCTGTACTAATGGAGGGGGGTGGTGGTTTGTCCTGGGGGGTCTATACTAATGTGGGGGGGTGGTTTTTCCTGGGGGGTCTATACTAATGTGGGGGGGTGGTTTTTCCTGGGGGGTCTATACTAATGTGGGTGGGGGGCTGGTTTGTCCTGGAGGGGTCTATACTAATGTGGGGGGTTTGTCCTGGGGGGCTATACTAATGGAGGGGGGGTGGTTTGTCCTGGGGGTCTATACTAATGTGGGGGTGGTTTGTCCTGGGGGGTCTATACTAATGTGGGGGGTGGTGGTTTGTCCTGGGGGGTCTATACTAATGTGGAGGGGTTGTCCTGGGGGGCTATACTAAAGTGGGGGGGTGGTTTGTCCTGGGGGGTCTATACTAATGTGGGGGGGTGGTTTGTCCTGGGGGGTCTATACTAATGTTTGGGGGGTTTGTCGTGGGGGGGTGGTTTGTCCTGGGGGGGTCTATACTAATGTAGGGGGGTGGTTTTTCCTGGAGGGTCTATACTAATGTAGGGGGGTGATTTGTCCTGGGGGGTCTAAACTAATGGGGGGGTGTGGTTTGTCCTAGGGGGGTCTGTACTAATGGAGGGGGTGGTGGTTTGTCTTTGGGGGGTCTGTACTAATGGAGGGGGTGGTGGTTTGTCCTTGGGGGTCTGTACTAATGGAGGGGGGTGATTTGTCCTGGGGTCTGTACTAATGAAGGGGGTGGTTTTTCCTGGGGTGGTCTGTACTAATGGAGGGGGGTGGTTCTCCTCCTGTGTGTAACTCCCGCCTGCTGCCCAGCAGCACAAGCCTCTATACTAATGTAGGGGGGGTCTTTACTAATGTAGGGGGGTTGTCCTGGGGGGTCTATACTAATGTAGGGGGGGTTCTATACTAATTGAGGGGGGTGGTTTGCCTCGCCCTCGCCCTCGCCCTCATATCGGCCAGGGAAGAAAAAAGAAAGGAGCAAAGAAGAGGATTGTGGGACATGTGGTCCCAAGGACTGGCAACCCCACTGTAACATGGAAACTGCAGCCCACACAGCATGCTCAGCTGAATGGCAGAGAGAGAGAGAGAGACAGGAGCCCGGGAAAGCTTTCAGGGAAGTACACCCAGGACTCCAGAGGGAGAGGACAGTGCTGAGAGAACACCATCAGAGAGAGAAAGCCACACAGCCTGGCGCCATCCCTGGTGGAGAAAGGAATGGAGTAATTGCCAGAATACAGATATGGGCTCTACCCAGTGGAGTCGCCACGGGCAATTCAGAGTGAGCAGACTCCTGATCAGAGGAACCGTTGTTGCTGTATCGCTGGGTCAGGTGAAAGGGCCAATCGGCCATTATCTACTAACATCCATAGGAACTGCAGTCTCTGACCATCTCTTGTACCATGTCTGCAGTCTCTGACCATCTGCTGTACTATGTCTGCAGTCTCTGACCATCTCCTGTACTATGTCTGCAGTCTCTGACCATCTCTTGTAACATGTCTGCAGTCTCTGACCATCTCTTGTAACATGTCTGCAGTCTTTGACCATCTCCTGTAGTATGTCTGCAGTCTCTGACCATCTCCTGTACCATGTCTGCAGTCTCTGACCATCTCTTGTAACATATCTGCAGTCTCTGACCATCTTCTGTATTATGTGTGCAGCCTGACGATCTCCTGTACTATGATTGCAGTCTCTGACCATCTCTTGTATCATGTCTACAGTCTCTGACCATCTCCTGTGCTATGATTGCAGTCTCTGACCATCTCTTGTATCATGTCTACAGTCTCTGACCATCTCCTGTGCTATGATTGCAGTCTCTGACCATCTCTTGTATCATGTCTACAGTCTCTGACCATCTCCTGTACTATGTCTGGGGGCTCTTTCTAACAGACTCTTTAACAGAAGCCCCCTCTGTGTGCATCAGAGAGACTCCCCTCCAGGTCTCATTAGTGTACCGTTTGCTGTATTTTCTTTATTGGTAAAAGATCATGGGAGGATCCCAGGGTAATGAAGACTTCTTACGGGAACATCTCTGTGTTTGAGTCGTTGTCATAGAAACATTTGTAAAGGGGAGGAGTTGGTAAGATGACCACGCTCACGCGGGGCGCCAGAAATATTTCTGCACCCAGGCGTCTGTGACCCTAGGATCGGCCCTGGGCCTACGTCTACTTCTCAGGAAGCCTTCCCTTTTGGGTGTGGTCCGGCCAGGCTGCATTCTGCTCCTCATGGCAGATGCTGTCGGCATTTTCCAAGCTGCATATCGCTGGTCTACCGCTGCCTCTGTTGTAAGTGGCAGTGGTCAGGTGTGCTCCATGCTGGGTCTGTTATATTTGCTGAACTTTCCTACAATATATAGCTACTGCCAAACTTGCGCTCAGTGTGTTCACTGCCCGCCATGCAACACTACACCTACCCACATGCATCTTACCCCTATGCTCCACTGGTCTAAGGTTCTGACCAGGGGTCAAGTCCTGGGGAAAAAAGTGTGGGAACTCCCACCCAAGATCCATTCCCCCACCAAAAAAAAAAATGATACGCTCATATGCACAAACGCTTCAAAAATTGTTTTTTTCATCCAATTTTTGGATTGTGTGTATGAAGCTTAACTGTTAGTACATAAAAAAAAAACAATCCTCAATAAACATAAATACGGTAATTCTCTAAATAATCAGCATTCATTCAATTGTGCTTCCATGCAAATGTAAACATCATGTTCTGATCTTTATTGGGGAATGTTATTTTGTATATACAGTGGTGTGAAAAAGTGTTTGCCCCCTTCCTCATTTCCTGTTCCTTTGCATGTTTGTCACACTTAAGTGTTTCGGAACATCAAACCAATTTAAACAATAGTCAAGGACAACACAAGTAAACACAAAATGCAATTTGTAAATGAAGGTGTTTATTATTAAAGGTGAAAAAAAATCCAAACCATCATGGCCCTGTGTGAAAAAGTGATTGCCCCCTAAACCTAATAACTGGTTGGGCCACCCTTAGCAGCAACAACTGCAACCAAGCGTTTGCGATAACGTGCAATGAGGCTTTTACAGCGTCCTGGAGGAATTTTGGCCCACTCATCTTTGCAGAATTGTCCTAATTCAGTTACATTAGAGGGTTTTCGAGCATGAACGGCCTTTTTAAGGTCATACCACAACATCTCAATAGGATTCAGGTCAGGACTTTGGCTAGGCCACTCCAAAGTCTTCATTTTGTTTTTCTTCAGCCATTCGGTGGTGGACTTGCTGGTGTGTTTAGGATCATTGTCCTGCTGCAGAACCCAAGTTCGTTTCAGCTTGAGTACACGAACAGATGGTCGGACATTCTCCTTCAGGATCTCTTGGTAGACAGCAGAATTCATAGTTCCTTTTATCACGGCAAGTCTTCCAGGTCCTGAAGCAGCAAAACAGCCCCAGACCATCACACTACCACCACCATATTTTACTGTTGGTATAATGTTCTTTTTCTGAAATGCAGTGTTCCTTCTACGCCAGATATACTTGGACACACACCTTCCAAAGAGTTCCACTTTTGTCTCATCGGTCCACAGAATGTTGTCCCAAAAGTCTTGGGGATCATCAAGATGTGTTGTGGAGAAATTGAGACGAGCTTTGATGTTCTTTTTGCTCAGCAGTGGTTTTCTCCTTGGAACTCTGCCATGCAGGCCATTTTTGCCCAGTCTTTTCCTGATGGTGGAGGCATGAACGCTGACCTTAACTGAGGCAAGTGAGGCCTGCAGTTCCTTGGACGTTGTTGTGGGGTCTTTTGTGACCTCTTGGATGAGTCGTCGCTGCGCTCTTGGGGTAATTTTGGGCGGCCGGCCACTCCTGGGAAGGTTCACCACTGTTCCATGTCTTCGCCATTTGTGGATAATGGCTCTCACTGTGGTTCGCTGGATTCCCAAAGCTTTGGAAATGGCTTTATAACCCTTTCCAGACTGATAGATCTCAATTACTTTCTTTCTCAATTGTTCCTGAATTTCTTTGGGTCTCGGCATGATGTGTAGCTTTTAAGGATCTTCTGGTGGACCTTACTGTGTCAAGCAGCTCCTATTTAAGTGATGCCTTGATTGTGAACAGGTGTGGCAATAATCAGGCCTGGGTGTGGCTAGAGAAATTGAACTCAGGTGTGGACAGCCACAGTTATAGTATGTTTTAACAAGGGGGGCAATCACTTTTTAACACAGGGCCATGATGGTTTGGATTTTTTTTCACCTTTAATAATAAACACCTTCATTTACAAATTGCATTTTGTGTTTACTTGTGTTGTCCTTGACTATTGTTTAAATTGGTTTGATGTTCCGAAACACTTAAGTGTGACAAACATGCAAAGGAACAGGAAATGAGGAAGGGGGCAAACACTTTTTCACACCACTGTAGAATGTTTATGTGGTGAGTTTACACTTTTCATTGAACAGAGTTTGGATAACACAGGGTTAAATGGAAAGGTCATAAATTAACTGCACATTATCTGGACAGAATGCTTGGGGAGATAGTGATGTGTTCCTGCTTAGGAGATGTATGTTAGCTTGGGGGGCTGCAACTCTACAGGGCTCCAACACACACTCGCTGCTATTCCAACCCTTCACATATTTCCACATAAACTTCCCTCCTGGCATTAAACTTTGCCAGGTATTGTGCTCAACTTACCACCCCAAACTGATGTTCCTCCCTCCGCTCACCTCTCTCCCTGCATGTCCTGTGAGCAGAATAGCTGTGCTCCTCCTCTGGGTTCTCTCATCATATGGCACTGAAGATAGAGGAGGGGGGGATTCAGTGGGACACACAGAGCAAGTATGCAGGAGACTGGGGGGGGGGATGAGGAGACAGAAAATCAGGAGGGGCCGGCGGGGAGGAGCGCATCATGAGAGGTCTGACTAAATACAATCTCTTAGCAGCAGGGACCTGATCTACCTGTCAGCTAGCTGTGATTGACAGCGGAAGCTGTCATGGGGCCCCCTACTGGCAATGCCTGAATGGTCAGGTGTGCAGCACTTACTATTGCGAGCTGTGTCGGCAGCTGCTGGTGTAGCACCTGCCACACAGCTCACATACTTCAAAGTCTTGCAGGACACAGCTGCTAATGGGAACTGAGTTCCTGTTGTGGAAAAAGTACAGGAACTCCGTTCCCATGCGTTCCCGCAGGACTTGAGCCCTGGTTCTGACATCATCAAGGCCAGTGAAGGGAGTCCTGCACTGGACAGGAGGATGCCGAGGGACAGTCCTCCTCTGGAATGAGGGGGAGCACCATCTGCTGGAGGAGCGGAGGATCAGATAAGTAAATGTGCTTCTCCTCTTCCCTAGATAAAATGAGCACTGCAAAAGGGAGGGTAATTTTATAGTTTCTTGGAGTTGGGCTTTAAAAATATGTAAATATTTGAAAATTCCTAGCCAAGCCATAGTTCTATTTTAACTCTCCATCATCTAACCAAAAAAAACACATTTTGTTGGTGAATCATTTCTGTGAATTAGCAATATTCAGTAAATGCTCCACTGTAATCCATTTTGGGCAGACAGATAATAACATGAAGTGTAGGATCATATCATTGTTGTTTCTTCATTACTACACAGATCATGGTTAGCTAACAAAGGAAACAAAACAGGACTCGATGTGTCTTCTAGAACGAGCAACCACAATCTGTTTAGACTTGATAATGAGTCATTGCAGGAGATCACAAGTCCCTCATACAGCCTGGAAACGGGTTCCTCCAGAGCCTGGGATTGTGGGAGGACAACATGATTACCAGACAGACCGATTAAGAAGAACACAATGTTGATTTAATAAAAATGCTTTTGTGCTGCACCGGTCGTTCTGTAATTTGTAACAAACCACAAGGTTTGGCACAAAACAGAAGCTAGATTGTTATTATATTAAAATCGTGTTTATTCAGATTCATTAAAGCTGAACTTTAGGCGGAAATAAAAAACACCATTTTATGCAGCCATGAGTTCAAAAAACAATAATAATAATACGCATAATGTGTAGCACTGCCCCTGTAGGGCTTGCTGAGTGTTGACTTCATAGGCCTCTCTCTGGTTACCTGCAGCCGGTTGCTAATAGATCCCACTTAGTTGCAGAGGGTTCCCACCTGGTTGCTGAGGGTTCCCACTTAGTTGCTGAGGATTTCCCACTTGATTGCTGAGGGTTTCCCACTAAGTTGCTAGGGGTTTCCGCTTGGTTGCTAGGGGTTCCAGCTTAGGTTGCTAGGGGTTCCCACTTATTTGTTAGGAGTTCCCACTTGCACCACCCTTGCTCCAGCTTGCTCATTACTCAATGAACAGTCCAGGGCATTTGTGTTTTTGTATTTTATTTTGGAACTTGGATGGGAGAAGGGATGAGTGGGATACTCCAACTGGAACACAAAGGATAAGGACAACTCTTACTTGACCTCTCTGGATTATTAGCAGAAGCAGTCACACTGCTTTAACCATACAGCCACATGTATGGAGTAATTAAGTCTTCTTGCTCTCACTAGCAGCAGAGTTGATGCACTACATTATCTTCAGGACACTCTCTAGCATCCCCTTTACTAACACCCATCCACTGACTCTTCTAGCTGAAGGGGGCAGCCCTCACTGGACAGGATTCAAAGACACAGATCTGTACACACAGTAGGCAGAATCAGATCCTTCCTGGTGTCTCCCTTCCAGTTAGCTCTGCAGGACCACTGGGTTCAGCTTCTCTCTCTCTCTCTCTATGCCCCTGGGTTGACCACCCAGGGCCGCACGGCCTCCTGCGGGGAGGAGAGGGCAGCCGCCCACTCCCTCCTGGACTTCTCTCTGCCAATTGTCAGGGCTGTAACAAAGCCTGTGGACTCGCTTGTCAGGTCCCCTCCCACTGTCCAATACGCCTCCCTATTGGACCAGTGGGGGACAGTCAGAAGAAGCTGAGCTGCACCTGTGTTCAATGAGCAGACCTAACCAATAGATCCTGCTCCCTGGTAGGCAGAGAGCACTACATTTTACCTGACCAGCTTCCTGGTAAGCAGAAAGACCAAAAACTATACTCTCTTCTAGCACCTACCTACAAATGTACCTAGTGTAATACCTGAATCTGACATGGCATCTTCCTCTAGTAATCCCCTGTACTGCAACTGCTCAACTGGATGAGGGGGGGGGGCAGCACTAGAAGCCAATCAGGTTACTTTGTGCACATGTGCTAACAGGGTACATACTTACAGGAGGAAAGAGCAGTGTGAGCAGAGAGTAGAGATGAATTCAGGCATGTACAGGCCCGGATTTACTCCCTTTGCCGCCCCAAGGCCGGGTCCTTCAATAACGCCCCCCCCCCCCTCCACACACACACACACCACCATTCTCGTCCTTTATCGATGACTGCTACAATAGATCAATTAAAAACATATCTCCACACACGAGAACACTGAAAATAACAGCCTTATCAATGCCCATCAGTTCAGTCTGATCAGGGGCTACCAGTGCAGCCTATCAGTGCTCATCAGTGGCGCCTATAATTACTCATTAGTGCAGCCCATCAGTGCAGCCTACCAGTGCCGCATATCAGTGCCGCCTACCAGTGCCGCCTATCAGTGCAGCCTACCAGTGCCCATCAGTGCAGCCTATCGGTGCAGCCTACCAGTGCCCATCAGTGCAGCCTACCAGTGCCGCCTATCAATGCTCATCAGTGCTGACTATCATTGCTCATTAGTGCAGCCTACCAGTGCCCATCAGTGCAGCCTACCAGTGCCGCCTATCAGTGCTCATCAGTGCCGCCTATCATTGCTCATTAGTGCAGCCTACCAGTGCCCATCAGTGCAGCTCACCAGTGCCGCCTATCAGTGTCCATCAGTGCCGCCTATCAGTGCTCACCAGTGCAGCCTACCAGAGCCCATCAGTGCATATCAGTGCAGCCTACCAATGCCACCTAGGAGTACCGCCACATCAGTGGCAATCAGTGCAGCCACGTCAGTTTCAAAATATCACAGCTTACAGCCTACTAGTGCATATTACTCACACAACTTTGATTATAGCATGGAGCACTTTGCAGTACATGAATTTTCACTGAATGTGGATTGTTTACTGGGTTTGCATTGATTTCAGCATATATACAGCAGCTTATGATTGTCAGTCCTCAGTGGCAGCTTTTTATGAAATAGCTCAGTCACGTGAGGACTAGGATCCATACATGCCTGAGCTCATTCATGTCCAACCACAGGGTGGGGGAAGCGAAGTGACCTAGGTTCCTAGTTTAACTGTAGCACAGAAAAGTCAAGTCACCAACCTAGATGTACTGTGCAAATCTCAGGACTTGATGGACATTGCCGTTGCAAATAAAACAGCTTTTGTAGTCGCATTTCATCTGTTTGATTTGCCTAGAGTTCATCTTTAACATAGTAAAAGAAGCCTGTATTGAAAAAAATATATTGTTTTGATGTTATATATTGATTGATCGTTCTGATCTTTTGATGAGTCCCCTTTGCCATATTGTTATTTTTTAGAACTGTTTACACCAGCCTTCTCAGCTTTTTTAACATGGAAGAACCCTTCAAATAACTTTTTGGCTTCAGGGAACCCCTGCTAATAATTATAATATTTACAGCTCACAGTACATAAGTGTGATGGTCAGTGTGAAGAATGCTCCTTACATTTGTAGTCATAGTGAAGAATTACCCTCTTACAGATAGCTAAAATGATCATTGGTGTCAGTGGTTACTCATTTGAGAGGCAGAAATCGCCCATTGCCTGAGGAACTACTCACAACCTTTGGAGGAACCCTAGTAAAGAAACTCTGGTCTTCACCTATTTTTATCTCTGTTTGCAGCTCAGTGACCAATCTCCTGAAAGTGTTTGGACATGCTCTGAGGAGGATTTTCCTGTGGGAGATTCAATTTCACTGCACTTGATCCAGTGTCGGGTGCTGCTCTGGACCAATCTCCTGAGAGTGTTTGGACATGCTGTGAGGAGGATTTTCCTGTGGGAGATTCAATGGCAACCGTGTGCAATCAATGGGGTTTGGGATTTCTGTGAGGAACTAGTGAAGTAACATACTTTTTTTACATTAAATTGGCCTTCTTTAGCTATGGACCCTTATAGGTTATCCGTCCCTTCCTTTCTTGATTATACAACCACCATGCACACTTCTTTGTAAACCACACTGATATCTCTCTCCAAACTCTGTGTGTGGTCAACTCCTTACATCCTTCTTTTTTTTCCCCTATTGTTGGTGGTCCTCCCACAGGCCAGTGGGATTGCGTAAGCCCCCTCTCACATCATTCTTTTCTTATTTTAAATTACATACGTTAGTGGTGACATCTATCAACTTATTTTGAGTGAATAATTTTACCTGCATGAGAGATTAAAGGTCCTGATGAAGCGACTTCTGTCCACAAAACACGCCAACCTATATCACATTTACTGTGAGGATCTCCATGCTCAAAATGTCCTGCCTCTCAAATGAGAGACAAGAGCTAGATTATATCTATTGTCAAAATAATAATGTCCTAAAAAACGGATGTTGTTTATAATCTGTTTTGAATAAAGACGTTTTCTACTTTTAAATAATTGGCTTGAACTGTATTTGTGTTCATTGGGGGGACATTTTAAGTCCTATTTACAGAGATTTTCTTCTTTTGAATGAGAGTGAAGATGGTGGACCATACCTACGCGATGTTTGTCAACACGACCACTTTTAATCTGCACCAGAAGTACATGTAAAAGCATGATAACACCGGAGAGCAATTGGGAGACAGTTGTCACACTAGAACAGGAAGTGTCTGAACGAGGATCGTCACCAGGTATTATTTTACCATTTGTCCTCCAGAAGGTTTTACCCCCTTCATGACCAGACCACTTTTTTTCTATTCAGCAGTGGGCTACTTTTACTGGCAATTACTTGGTCATGCAACACTGTACCCAAATTACATTTTTATGATTTTTTTTTCTCACAAATAGAGATATCTATTGGTGTTATTTTATCACCACTGTTTTTTTTTATTTTTTTATTATATAAATGAAAAAAGACCAAAAATGTTGAATAAAAACAATATTTTCTTATTTCTGTTATAAAACATATCCAATAAAAAAATAAAAAAATAAAATTTCTTTATAAATCGAGGCCACAAAGTATTCTCCTACATGTCTTTGGTACAAACAAATCCCAATAAGTGTAAATTATATGGTTTGTGTGAAAGTTTTACCATCTATAAACTATAATATACAGTATCTCACAAAAGTGAGAACACCCCTCACATTTTTGTAAATATTTTATTATATCTTTTCATGTGACAACACTGAATAAATTATACTTTGCTACAATGTAAAGTAGTGAGTTTACAGCTTGTATAACAGAATAACTCAACACACAGCCATTTATGTCTAAACCACTGGCAACAAAAGTGAGTACACCCCTAAGTGAAATGTCCAAATTGGGCCCAATTAGCCATTTTCCCTCCCCGGTGTCATGTGACTCGTTAGTGTTACAAGGTCTCAGGTGTGAATGGGGAGCAGGTGTTAAATTTGGTGTTATCGCTCTCATCTCTCATACTGGTCACTGGAAGTTCAACATGGTACCTCATGGCAAAGAACTCTCTGAGGATCGGAAAAAAAAAAAATTGTTGCTCTACATAAAGATGGCCTAGGCTATAAGAAGAATGCCAAGACCCTAAAACTGAGCTGCAGCACGGTGGCCAAGACCATACAGCAGTTTACCAGGACAGAACCATGTCCTGTGGTCTGATGAGACCAAGATAAACTTATTTGGTTCAGATGGTGTCAAACGTGTGTGGCAACCAGATGAGGAGTACAAAGACAAATGTGTCTTGCCTACAGTCAAGCATGGTGGTTGGAGTGTCATGGTCTGGGGCTGCATGAGTGCTGCCGGCACTGGGGAGCTACGGTTCATTGAGGGAACCATGAATGCCAACATGTACTGTAGCCTACTGAAACAGAGCATGATCCACTCCATTCGGAGACTGGGCCGCAGGGCAGTATTCTAACATGATAACGACCCCAAACACACATCCAAGACAACAACTGCTAAGGAAGCTGAGGGTAAAGGTGATGGACTGGCCAAGCATGTCTCCAGACCTAAACCCTATTGAGCATCTGTGGGGCATCCTCAAACAGATGGTGGAGGAGCGCAAGGTCTCTAACATCCACCAGCTCTGTGATGTCGTCATGGACGAGTGAAACCAGTGGCAACCTGTAAAGCTCTAGTGAACTCCATGCCCAAGAGGGTTAAGGCAGTACTGGAAAATAAAGGTGGCCACACAAAATATTGACACTTTGGGCACAATTTGGACATTTTCACTTAGGGGTGTACTCACTTTTGTTGCCAGCCGTTTAGAAATTAATGGCTGTGTGTTGGGTTATTTTGAGGGGACAGCAAATTGACACTGTCATACTAGCTGTACACTCACTACTTTACATTGTAGCAAAGTGTAATTTCTTCAGTGTTGTCACATGAAAAAATATAATAAAATATTTACAAAAATGTGAGGGGTGTACTCACTTTTGTGAGATACTGTATATACAGTACACTGCAATTTACAAAGTTATAGACACTATACTGTCATGGCGGTGATCAACAACTTATAGTGTGACTGTGATAGGGCGGCAGCAATCTGGTGCTAACGGACACTATCTGGGAGCATCACTAACTGACACTGATGTTTCAAGTTACACTAATACAGTGATCAGTGATAATACTGTGCACTGACACTGTACTAATGGCAGTGGCTGGGAAGGGGTTAACATCTAGGGCCAATCAAGGGGTTAACTGTGTGCCTAACGATGTGTAATGTGTGCTGCTTTTACTTTACTACCTGGCTGTTTTTCCTCCCTGTTCTGCAGGGAGAAGAAACAGCCAGATCATTGCTCCCTGTACACAGAGTTCTGTGTTTTTGTAAACACAGAACTCTGTGTGTGATTGGACAAAGCCGATCAGCTGACTTCAGCCAAAATCATTGGCTTAAATCAGCTGCCAAACTTGTGCTGTGTCCAATCACAGCATGGGTCAGCAGGGGGCACGTGCATGAACGTCGTCAAACCCTGAAGAATAAGCAGATGTACAGGTATGTGATTGTGCCTGCACCTGCTGCCCGCTCACAGAATGTTTACTCTGAGCGTTCGGCAGGTGATTATCCCATACCTGCATAAGAGTAAAACAAATGTTAATGCCTAAGCACAATTTTTCAACTTTCACATGTGTTAGTAAAACTGAACATATCTACTTTGTGTATCCACGTAATTTATACCTTGTTTATAATTAGGACAATTTGGGCTTTCATTTGGTGATTTTCTTTTTATTATCAAAAGAAAACTGGCCCACAATAGTAAGAATTTTTTTTTTTTTTTTTTTTTTTTTTTTTTTACATTTAGCTGTATATTTCTTGCTACTACCATCATTTACCACCAAAGAACAACCCAAAATAAATTCTCCTGCTCCTGACGATTGTAGCAATACTACATATGTGTATGTTAGTTGTCGTTTGTACCCGTAGTAGAGCCCAGAAGTAATGGTGCACATTTTTTTTTTATCCTGCCTAAAACACACTGACACTAATTAACAATGATACTAATTTAAAATATGTGGCCCCATAGAAAAAGAATCACTTGCGTGAGGCGGCATGTATACGTACAGTTGGCAGGAAGGGGTTAATGAAAGCTGCAAATTTAAAAAAGACTAAAAACAACTTTTATGGTTCTGTTAAAGCTTATATACAATACATTATGTATAGCTACGTTAAAGTACAACGCCGCCAAAAATCTATTTTTTTCCCATCCCTCCCATCTCACTCTAACCCATCCTGCCAAGATTTTAGAAGTCCTTACCTTGTGAAGTCCGTTATACTTACTTGAGTCCCTATCAGGAATCAAGTACTCACCGAGGCCAAGATGCCGAGAGCGGTTGCCCTTGCGACTCAGCGCCCACTGCCCCTGGAGATGATACAGAAGGCAGTTGGCACCAAGAGGCACAAGCCACCTGTTGGTGATGGCTAGGCGTGGGCTCGGGTGCTGTAGACAGGAGAGGTGCTGGAAACTGGAATCCGGGCTGAGGCTCAAACACTGGTAGGCAGGCTGGAGGTGAAACACAGAAGATTAGTCAGGCACAAGCTAGGGGGTCAAACACAGGTAGACAAGTCCAGAACGAGGTAACCAGGCGGAGAGATACGGCAGGGTCAAAGGCAGGCAGAGGGTCAGGTGCTGGCAGCAAGAAGCAGATATCCGAAGGTACAGGCCGAGGGTCAAACACTGGAGACAAGTGGAAAGTCCGGTAGGCAAGCCAAGGGTCAAGGTTTGGAGAGAAGCAGGATGGTCAAGGTGATCCGGGTCGGCAGCGGGTAATCAATCAAGGAAGCAAACAGCAGGTACAGGTACAAGGAACAAGGACAGCTGAGAGACGAACCAGCATTGTTTTGGTGTGAAGGCCTCTCTTTTATAGGCCAGCTGGTTGGTCACATGGGGCGCACGCTAGTGCGCATGCGCGCGCGCCGCTCAGTGGAGCCGCGAGCGCGCGTGCGCCGCCGCAGCATTACCCCATCTCTTCCTGTGCGCCGGAGCGCCAGCCCCGTGCGCATGCGCCCTACAGCGCGCAGCGGACGAGGTCCCTGATAGTGCCCCCCCTGAGGGGCGGACTCCGGACGCCCAAGCTATCCATCAACTCAGGATGTTCTTGGTGGAAGATCCTGATCATCCTAGGGGCATGGACATTTTTGGATGGTTCCCAGGAGTTGTCTTCTGGCGGGTACCCCTTCCATTTTACCAGGTATTGGAGCTGGCGGCCCACCTTCCTGCAACCCAGTAGAGATTCCACTTCATACTCTTCGTTACCATCAACTGTGACAGGAGGTGGAGGAAGTTCTTCTCTATCCGGAAAAGGACTGGGAACCAGAGGTCTTAGCAACGAGGCATGAAATACCGGGTGTATTCTGTATGTCTTGGGTAGTGAAAGCTCAAAAGCCACAGGATTTATCATCTTCTTGATCTCAAATGGCCCGATGAACTTGGGGCCCAGTTTGCGTGAAGGACACGAGAGTTTGAGATGGGTGGTTGACAACCATACCTTCTCCCCTGTTTTGAAGGAGGGATTAGCCTTTCTACCTTTGTCGTGAAATTTTTTGTAATCCTCTTGTGCCTGCTGCATTGTCTTCCGGAGTTCCTGAAAGTTGGACTGGATGGATTCTAGCCTTTCTTGTACCGCTGGAGCTGGTGATTCAGGGAAGGCGTTTGGGAGGAAAGATGGATGAAAGCCAAAATTTGCCCAGAAGGGAGTTTGATTAGTGGTTGAATGGGAGGAGTCATTATACGCGAATTCTGCATAAGCCAGTAGGGAGGCCCAATCGTCTTGTGCTGCGGAACAAAAACAGCGTAAATACTGTTCAAGCGTCTGGTTAGTACGCTCTGTTTGTCCATTGCTCTGTGGATGGTAGGCTGATGAAAGGCAGACCTTGATTCCTAGAGACTTGCACAGTTCCTTCCAAAATTTTGAAGTAAATTGAGAGCCTCTGTCCGAGACAATGCTCTTGGGGACCCCATGGAGCCTGACAACCTCCTTAATAAAAATGTTGGCCGTTTCTAAAGCCGTAGGAGTGCCAACCATAGGCAAGAAGTGACTCATCTTGGACAGCCGGTCCACTACTACCAGGATGGTAGAAAACCCCTCTGAGGGTGGTAAGTCTACGATGAAGTCCATCGAGATGTCGGCCCAGGGGCGCTCCGGGATGGGTAGTGGTTTTAGTAACCCCCAAGGTCTATTTTTGGCCCCCTTGTTCCGTTGGCAAGGTATGCAGGAGGAGATATAGTTTTGGCAGTCTTGTCGCCAGCCTGGCCACCAGAAGGTGCGGGAGATAAGTTCCGCTGTTTTCCGGACTCCGAAGTGCCCCGCTAGCTTGTGGTCATGGAAGGTTCTTAGGACTAAGGGTCTCACTTCTTGAGGGACAAAGACTTTGTTTTGATGCCAAAGCAGGTTCTCACGCCTTTCCAAGGAAGCCACAATAGGATCTCTGCAAAGAGTTGATGCTGTATGGAGAGTAGAAGATAGGTCAGTCGGGGTAAGTAGTAAAAAATTCTGGGGAGCTAGGATGGTGCTGGGTTCTGTTATTTGGGCGGACTCCGAAGAGATGCGGGAGAGAGCATCTGCCTTGCCATTCTTGGACCCTGGCCGGTAGGAGATGTGGAACGTGAATCTTGAAAAGAAGAGTGCCCATCGGGCTTGGCGAGGTCTTAACCTCTTGGCAGTCCGTAAGTATTCGAGGTTTTTATGGTCGGTGAAGATGGTAATCGGATGGACCGCCCCTTCGAGAAGATACCTCCATTCTTCTAAAGCATTTTTAATAGCTAGTAATTCCCGATCACCCACGTCATAGTTCCTCTCGGGAGAACTTAATCTCCGAGAGGCGAAAGCCACTGGATGGAGAAGAGCCTTTGGCCCATGCCGTTGAGAGAGAATGGCCCCAGTGGCCGAATCTGAGGCATCTACCTCCAATACGAAAGGGAGCAGCGGGTCCGGATGCCGTAAAATGGGAGCAGTGGTAAAAAGTGTTTTCAACTTGATAAAGGCCTCCTGAGCCTCCGGCGTCCACTGAAAACGACTTTGCTGGCGGGTTAGTTGAGTAATCGGGGCAACGATAGCAGAGAATCCCACGATGAACCGCCGATAGAAATTGGCGAAGCCAACGAATCGTTGCACCGACTTTTTATCTTTGGGAGGTGACCACTCTACCACTGCCTTGACTTTCTGAGGATCCATCGACGTACCTTTGGTGGAGATGATGAAACCTAAGAATTGGACGGTAGATCTTTCAAATTCGCATTTCTCCGCTTTGAGATATAGTTGATGGGCCCTGAGGACGGTAAGTACCCATCGGACATGTTCCCGATGGAGTTCCAAGGTTGCTGAAAAGATGAGGATGTCATCCAGATAAACGACTAGGAAGTCATCCAAGTGTTCTCTGAAGATGTCGTTCACCAAGTGTTGAAAAGTGGCCGGAGCGTTGCATAGGCCGAAAGGCATCACAAGATATTCGAAGTGGCCAAACCTAGACCTGAAAGCAGTCTTCCATTCATCCCCTGCGCGGATCCGGACGAGGTTGTAGGCACCTCGCAGGTCGAGCTTGGAAAATACCTTGGCTGTTCGAAACCGCTGGAAGAGCTCTGGGATAAGCGGTAGTGGGTACCGATTCTTGACAGTAATTTTGTTTAACTCCCTATAATCGATGCAGGGTCGAAGAGAGCCATCCTTTTTGCCTACAAAGAAAATGCCAGCCCCGGCTGGGGAAGTAGATGGCCGAATAAAACCCTTCTCGAGGTTCTCATCAATATACGCTTTAAGAGCTCTTAGCTCGGTCTCCGACAGGGGAAATATGCGTCCGAAAGGGATCTCAGACCCAGTGAGTAATTCAATAGGGCAGTCATAGGCCCGGTGTGGAGGTAGATTATCGGCCTTTTTTTTATCGAACACATCTTTAAAGTCCTGGTATGCTGGGGGAATGTGTTGCAAGTTTTCAGGTGCCATGACAACAGCCAGATGAGCTTTTGGAGGTGGTGCCAGGCAATGTGAATGGCAGTATGGAGAGGAGAAGGAGACCTCTTTCCGGTCCCAATGGATCTGAGGGTCATGGGCTTGTAGCCAAGGAAGTCCTAGAATAATAGGGAACATAGGGGATGAGATAAGGTCGAAGCGTAGAAGCTCCTGATGTCCAGAATCTGTGGTGGTGAGGATAGGTGTTGTCTCCAGTGTGACTGGCCCCGAATGTGGCAGAGACCCGTCAGCCAAGTGAACCAATAGTGGTCTTCCTTTATTAACATATGGGATCTGCCATTCCTTGGCAACGGAGACATCTAAAAAGCAGCTGCAAGCCCCGGAGTCAATTACGGCCGGTAATCGAATCCTCTTTCCCGCCAGCTGTAGGGAGACAGAGAGAGTCACATAAGCCTGAGTAAGGTTAGGATTTTGACAGTTCATAGTGTGCTGAGATGGCAACTTACTGGGCCGGATGGGGCAATTCTGTAGGAAATGACCGGATCCTCCACAGTAGAGACATAGGTTGGATCTGCGTCTACGTTGGCGTTCCTCCTGAGACAGCCGGGGGCGGACTAGACCTAGCTGCATAGGTTCCCCATCTGATGCCAAGGTGCCGGTAGGCAAGGGAGTGGTTGGGTACATGGAAGGACCTCTTGGGGACCCCCACACTGGCCGAGACCCTTGTAGGCGCTCGGAACGGCGCTCACGCATGCGCCGGTCCAGTTTGGTAGTCAACTGGATGAGTTCTTCTAAGGTCGTGGGAGTCTCAACACGAGCTAATTCATCCTTGAGGCTCTCGTTCAATCCGAGCCGGTACTGGTAGCGGAGGGCTGCCTCATTCCATGTTGTGTCGGCCGACCATTTACGGAACTCCGCAGTATAGTCCTCTACTGGTCTTCTCCCCTGGGAGAGGGTATGAAGAGTAGCTTCGGCTGTGGCAGTACGTTGGGGGTCATCATACAGTTGGCCCATAGCTTCAAAAAAAGAATCCACGGTGTTGAGCAAGGGGTTCCTTTGCTCCATGAGACCGTGAGCCCAGGTCTGGGGTTCTTCTGAAAGCAGAGAAATGATGAATCCCACCTTTACAATTTCAGAGGCGAAGGTCCGGGGTTGTAAAGCGAGATACAAGGAGCAGGCGTTTTTGAATGACCTGAATTTTCTACGGTCGCCTGAAAAACGCTCAGGGATAGGAACCCTGGGTTCTGGTACAGCCATCATCATAGCAGGTGGATTTTGCATTTGAGGTGCGGAGGCCCCGCTGGCTGACCCGGAAGCTGGGTTGGCAGGAGGAGAAGCAGTTGCCAGTTGTTGGAGGCGGGTATCAACCTGGGCATAGCCTTCCTGTAATTTCTGCACCGCCTCCATGAGGGATGACACCTGTTGACATAACATCTCCAAAGGAGATCCCGCTCTGTTGGCCTCTGTCATGGCTGGTTCGTACTATCAGGAATCAAGTACTCACCGAGGCCAAGATGCCGAGAGCGGTTGCCCTTGCGACTCAGCGCCCACTGCCCCTGGAGATGATACAGAAGGCAGTTGGCACCAAGAGGCACAAGCCACCTGTTGGTGATGGCTAGGCGTGGGCTCGGGTGCTGTAGACAGGAGAGGTGCTGGAAACTGGAATCCGGGCTGAGGCTCAAACACTGGTAGGCAGGCTGGAGGTGAAACACAGAAGATTAGTCAGGCACAAGCTAGGGGGTCAAACACAGGTAGACAAGTCCAGAACGAGGTAACCAGGCGGAGAGATACGGCAGGGTCAAAGGCAGGCAGAGGGTCAGGTGCTGGCAGCAAGAAGCAGATATCCGAAGGTACAGGCCGAGGGTCAAACACTGGAGACAAGTGGAAAGTCCGGTAGGCAAGCCAAGGGTCAAGGTTTGGAGAGAAGCAGGATGGTCAAGGTGATCCGGGTCGGCAGCGGGTAATCAATCAAGGAAGCAAACAGCAGGTACAGGTACAAGGAACAAGGACAGCTGAGAGACGAACCAGCATTGTTTTGGTGTGAAGGCCTCTCTTTTATAGGCCAGCTGGTTGGTCACATGGGGCGCACGCTAGTGCGCATGCGCGCGCGCCGCTCAGTGGAGCCGCGAGCGCGCGTGCGCCGCCGCAGCATTACCCCATCTCTTCCTGTGCGCCGGAGCGCCAGCCCCGTGCGCATGCGCCCTACAGCGCGCAGCGGACGAGGTCCCTGATAGTCCCCCTACCCAGAACCCTCACCGATGCCATTTTCGCCTGCAGGGACTACAAATCCAGCCCCACGCTTTAACTCTTGCCAACTGGTCCTCTTCACCACCCTTGGTCTGTTGTCGGCCCTCTTCTGGATCCTAAGGCTTCATTCAAACTTGTGCGACTTGTCATGCAACTTTGTACATCAAAGATGCATGACAAGTCATTCTCCATGTTTTCAAATGATAACCATTCATACAGTTAGGTCCATATATATTTGGACACAGTCACGATTTTAGATTTGTTCAGGTATTTACCAAAATATATTCAAGCTATAGTTACATAATGGATATAAGCTAAAAGTACACACTCTCAGGTTTAATTTGAGGGTATGTACATCCATATCGGAGGAAGGGTTTAGGAATTACTGCTCTTAAGAATAGCCACCCAAGAGGCAAAATGTAATTTTAAAATTGAATCAAAAGCTGTTTCATGGCCAGGTGTGGGCTACTCCCTCGTTATTTCTTTATCAATTAAGCAGGTAAAAGGTCTGGAGTTGATTCTAAGTGTGATGTTTGCATTTAGAATCTATTGCTGTGAGCCTACATCATGCATTAAAAGGATGCAAGTGAAACAGGCCATTGTAAGGCTTCAAAAAGGAAACAAATCCATCAGAGAGATAGCAGCAACATTAGGAGTGGCCAAATCTACAGTTTGGTGCATTCTGAGGAAAGAAGAATGCACTAATGAGCTCAGCAGCATAAAAAGGCCTGGACGTCCAAGGAAGACAACAGTGGTGGATGATTGCAGGATCCTCTCTATCGTAAAGAAAAACCCATTCATAACATCCAGACAAGTGATGGACACTCTCCAGGAGGTGGGCATATCATTGTCAAAGTCTACAATCAAGAGAAGACTTCACAAGAGCAAATAGAGAGGGTTCACCACAAGGTGCAAACCATTCATAAGCCTGAAGTATAGAAAAGCCAGATTAGACTTTGCCAAAAAAACATCTAAAAATGCCAGACCAGTTCTGGAAAAGCATTCTTTGGACACATGAAACTAAGATTAATCTGTACCAGAATGACAGGAAGAAAAAAGTGTGGTGAAGGCTTGGAACAGTTTATGATTTAAATCACACAACGTCATCTGTAAAACATGGTGGAGGCAGTGTGTCATTGGTGTTTATTGATGATGTGACAGAAGACAGAAGCAGCCAGATGAATTCTGCAGTGTTTAGAGCTATACTGTCAGCCCAGATTCAGCCAAATGCAGCAAAGTTGATTGGACACAGTACAGATGGACAATGATCCAAAACACACTGCAAAAGCAACCCAGGAGCTTTTGAAGGAAAAGAAATGGAATATTCTGCAATGGTCGAGTCAATCACCTGATCTCAACCCAATAGAGCATGCATTTCACTTGCTGAAGGCAAAACTAAAGGCAGAGAGACCCACAAACAAAGAACAACTGAAGACAGCTGCAGTTAGAGCCTGGCAAAGCACCATAAAGGAGGAAACCCAGTCTTTGGTAATGTCCATGGGTTCCAGACTTCAGGAAGTCATTGCCAGTAAAGGATTCTCAGCAAAATATTAAAAATGAACATCTTATTTATAATTATATTCATTTGTCCAATTACATTTGAGCCCCTGAAAATGGGGGGACTGTTTATAAAAATGGTTGCATTTCCTAAAATTTGTACTTGATATTTATGTTCAACCCCTTGAATTAAAGCTGAAAGTCTGCACTTCAAATTAATTTGGATTGTTTTGTTTTAATTTCATTCTGGTGGCATACAGAGCCAAAAGTATGAAAATCGTGCCTCTGTCCAAATATATATGGACCTAACTGTATATGCGTGACTTAAAGTTGCAGTAACTTCAAAGTAGCTCATGCACTACTTTGGTCTGCATTTCATGCAACTTGAGGGCCATAGACTTCTATTATAACCCTCAGAAGTTGCATTAAAGTCATACCTGAGGGCTGGTTCACACTTGTCCGACATGCGCTCCAACTTCCAGGGCACAAGTCGCATGACATGTCAAAATCAATAGTTTCCTATGAGAGCCGTCTTAACTGGTCCAACGTGTGTCGGTCCAACTTTGAAAATGCTCCCTGCACTACTTTGGTCTGACTTGTGCACAATTTCAGCCCATTGATTTGAATGGAAGTTCCATCTTGATGTCACAAGGGGGTGGGGTCTCTGTGTGATGTCCCCCGGATGGCCACACCCAATGGCTATATAAGAAATGGCAGACACCGGACCTGACATAACAGCGGGGGCAGCATCAGAGGAAGACCGGGTCAGCGGAGGAAGAAGTCATCGGCATAGGAAGAAGAACCGGGAGAAGAAGAAGAAGTGAAGGGCGAAGAAGCAGAGGGAGAAGACCGGAGGAAGAAGACACGGAGCTATGACGGGGGACATTCTTAATTTTTCATAAAGGACTTTTCCAAAACAGTCTCTTCTTTTTTTGTAACACTACACTTTTTTGGGGTGAATGGGTAGGGATACAATGTACCCTATACTTATTCACATATGGGGGGGCAGTATCTGGGGGCCCTCTTGTTAAAGGGGGTTTCCATATTCCTATAAGCCCCCTGCCCACAGATGCCAACAACCACCACCACACCACCAAGGGTTGTCGAAAGAGGTCCTTGTCCTTAACATGGATGGGGACAAGGGCTCGCTTGTCCTTCCCCCTTTCCTGACCTGCCAGGCTGCATGCTCGGATAATGGTCTGGTATGGATTTTAGGGGAATCCCACGCCGTTTTTATTTTTTTTTTATTTTGGCATGCCAGACTAAAAGTCAGATCCCATTCATTGAAGTCGGACATAAAGTCGCAGGGCAAAGTTGGATCAGAAGCAGTGCAACTTCTGTGTCAGAATAGTGTGAACTTAACCTCAATGTCATACAATGAAACTTGTGTGCAACAATTGTCCATTATCACTGGTCAAAGCCAAAGTCGTTTTCAAGCTGCACCCATCTAAAGTTGCATCAAAGTTGCTCTCCAAAGTTGGCGCAACCTTGAAGTCGTACAAGTTTGAATGGAGCCTAAGAGAACCCCTCCATTGGTCTGCCAATGGGAAATAACCACATCTCGCAGGCAGTAAAATAAAGTGGACATAAACGGAGAAAAAAATGGACTCAACACTGGAATATCATGTGACTGCGGCTTAAGGTAAGTGAAAAAGGTTAAGGTTAAGATCTATTTTAAAATACTATCTCTTCTGTTATTGTAATTTCATTCATAAGGTTAGCCTCTCAGTGTCACATATCATCAATATCCGCTCTGTGATGCCATTTAATTTGATATCCAAATTTTTAAGGCAAGCAAACACACTATTACGGTAACATTCAGAGCATTTTTTCAGCTATGACCCCTAGAAATTTGACCATTGCTGTAATAATTGCATGAATCACTGCCATATTATTCCCGGTACACTGAAAAGCAGAGCAGATGAAGTCCAGCTCATTACCAAGTAGCAAAAGGACACGGGGTCAGTTCATGTCTTAAACCAAACATTGCAACATCCCTCTCCAAATAATTAACTTATATGTCCTAAATTTCAAAATAATGGCAGCGTGATTAGGATCCTTTGTGCTACACGTCACCCTGTACATAAACAAGAAACCCTAACCAATGTGTTTTCCTAGTTAGTGGATTTCCCAATGGGTTCGTGTTTAAAATCAGTAAACATGACGCAATTGGAGCAGTTTATTGTCTGCTCATGCTACTTCCTGGTTTTCCAGCTCTAAGCAGTTCTGAGGTGGTTATCTAAGAAAGACTTTCCAAATACAGTAAAACCTTGGTTTGAGAGTAACTTGGTTTGAGAGCGTTTTGCAAGACAAGCAAAATTTTTTAATAAAGTTTGACTTGATATACAAGCGATGTCTTGATATACAGTACAGGTAACATCATGTTGCAACTGAGTATAAAAGAGAAGAGAGGTGCCTGTAGTAATACTACTAGTACTACTAGTAATGCCAACCCTCCCATCCAAAACATATACTTCAGTGCATTCACTATTTGGCTAAAATTTTTTCAACCCTGACCATAAAATCTATATGAGCTGTTAAATTCCTAAGCTTTGGGTAATAATATGAATTTGCTCATTCCCCCCTTCACCCCATCCCACATCCTTTGCTTCAGCTCTTCAGTAATTTTAGTTTATCACAAAAATGAAGGTCATGGCTCTGTGGAGGACATGCGCATCCTCCACACCAACCTCATCAAACTATGTCTTCATAGAACTGGCTTTGTACAGGGCACAGTCTTGGAACAGAAAAGGGCTTCTGTGAAATTGTTGCCACAAGGTTGGAAGTGGTACAGACTACAGCTGGCCACAGGGATCAAGGCACCACATCCCCAATTATTAGTACATCGAAATATTGCTTACAGATTGAAACTTTACAGGTGCTAGTCAGATTTATCACAAATAACAATAAACAATTTCTTTTCATTGTAATCAACTGTTAAACATTCCTATAGCAGCCATTCTTGGCCAGGGTTCTGTGGGACCCTAGGGTTCCTCCAGAGCTTGCTAGGGGTTCCTTGAGCTGTCCTTGATTGACCTCCCATCTGATGAGTCTACAGGGCCAGGGCCAACACCATTTAGCAGAGCAAGCTGCATGACACAAATCATTTTTTTATTTGTCTGTAAGGATGGTATCCAGACAACAACTGTAAAGATAGCATTCTTTCCACAGACTGCCACTGTAAGGCAGCGTTCTTTCCACTGTAAGAGGCAGTATAAGAGGCATTTGTTCCCACTGACCCCTAAATGAATTGGTTTTAGTAAAGTCTCCCCAGGACCTGAAAATTATTTAAGGGTTCCTCTGGGGTAAAATGCTTGAGAAAAGCTGCCCTAGAGCAGCAGTCACCAACCAGTGGTCCATGAGAAAATTTTGGTGGTCCGCCCAATGTTGTTTCTAATGTGGTTTTCAATGCGTGCTGACAGTCAATACTGTCAGTGCGCATTGATACCCGATGCCTCCTCTGTAGTTTTGGTTTCTGTGGACTCAGAGGCAGGCGCCGGGAGTTGTACAGAGAGCGAGAGGTGAGGAAGGAGTGGATTTCCAATGGCAGCGCAGATCACAGACTGTAGGAGGGAGCATGGAGCTAGAGCGCATGGCTGGATAAGGAGGTGAGATCCAATGAAGAGTCTTTGTAAGGCAGCAGTGTGATCCAGGGGAGGGGGGCAGAGAGCCAGAGCATTGTGTGTAAAATTCATGTTAGTGGTCCGCGGGATTCAAATTTGTGAGTTTAGTGGTCAGTGAGGTCCGAACCACTGCTCTAGAGGGCCTTCTAGGGCCTCATAATGGCCAACAGTTTTAATGTTATGAATTCATACACCACCCCCTTTCACATAATACCCTGGTTATCCTCACCCATCAATATAATACATACTGTATGTTCAAAAGATATATCACTTTGATCTTGTATGTTGATTATAATGGTGGGATCTGGGTAGAACTCAACACGTTTCTTGAATCAGTCAACCCACTTCATCAGCATCTGTGATAGAGATGCACTGAACCATCAGTCAAGTATTTTGAGCCTCCACCTCTCCCCACCTCACTCATGAGAAAGGAAAAACAAGGATAAAAGGGTAGTGGGTTCTATTCGCCAACAGGACTGTCGTGAAATTATGTTTTCTGTTCATTATGTGAAGTGGGTCACATTAAAAATGGCACCCAAAGCCCTGTCTTACAATGGATGCTTTTTTCTTTCTTATTTGGATCCCAGTATTTCATGTACGGTATGTATCTCCCTCTCATTCTGTTTAACCAATATGTTTAGAATCTGTGCCCCAAAAAAGTAACCTTTGAAACAAAGACATGCAAACATTTTGTACAAAAAAGCACAATGTTTAATATACATTTCCAGAGAGTTTAATATACATATGAAATACTGTAACAAACATTTTAGCAAAATTGCACCATGAGAAAGAAATTACATTTATACAATAAAAACATGTAGTGTACATAAATGAAGAATTTTACACACATTTAAAGAACAAAGGGAAAAGTTTTCTGAAACTCGTCACACGGTCACTCTTTGATAACCTGGTGCACGGAGCAAAGCTCTCATTGCGGAATGCAATTCCCATAGAAACCAGCGAGAATCCATATTTTTCCGGTCTGACGTCAGTAAAGTAAATTCTGATTGGTTGCTATGAGTTGTTGCACATTGCTCCTAGCACTTTGCTTCCTACATTGTTTACTTAATCAGCCAAATATGTTTTAACAATTGTTAGTCATGAGGCCCTATGGGTAATACTAAGTCTCAGATGGAAGAGAGAAAATTGATGGCATAGCCCATATCAGCCAGTTACAACTGAACTCCAGCATTAAAAAAAAAAAAAACACTCTTGTAGTGGACCCCCCTGCATGACAAGGGTTAACTGCTCATTAAAGTGGAACTAAAGTCTCAAAGACTGCGAGCAGGCAGGTTCATTGTTGCAGAAGAGACCTACAGTACCTGTATTACCTACCTTAGTCCTCACACCAGCAAGCTTCCATCGCGCTGTATGACCGTTTCCCTCTAAGCCTTTTTTCTTTGGCCCACGTTCGCACGCTGACGCCATCACATACGGTGCAGGACCAGCAGCCATTGTATGTGATAATAGTGAGGGTAGCCCACAATCGGGACTGTCAACGAGAAGAGGAGAGCGTAGGAAGCCTGCCATAGCAAGGAATAGGGTAATTACAACTAATTCCTTTGCTTTTGTACGTAGGCCTCATTCACACTGGATCTAAAAAACCTGCAAATTTATGTGTTTAATTTGAAAAGGTTGGCAACCGTTGATTCAAAGCTTTAAAATATTCTTTATTGTATACTCATTAGGAGTAAGGATCCAACATAAAGAGAATGCTGATATGTTTAAGCCTTTATGGGCCCATTAAGCCGCAAGGGCTGAAACGCATCAGAATTTTTTTTTTGTGTTGGATCCATACTCCTAATTGGTATACATTAAAGAAGATTTCAAAGCTTTGAACACCAACTTTTTTTAAAACTGGATGTCTAATTGAGCAGCTTGGGCAGCTGTGGAATTCCCTACACCTCATATCGAGTTTAAGGGCACCATATCTCTCCATTATAGAATATATGTGTTTATAGGACCTTTCTAATAGATGGCTATCTAGTAAATGTATAAAATCACTTAATGGTATAATTAAGTGTGTTTAGGTATGTTCAGTTTAGATGGTTTTGAAGAAAATAGGATCCTGTACATCCAAGGGCAAATTAGAGGCATCTAAACACATGTAAACGTATATAAATGCATATAAAGGAAAGTACATTTAAACGCAGTAAGCTAGTGTGAATGCAGCCTTAACAAGCAGTCAACCCTTGCAGTGAAGTGGTCCCCATTGCAAAAGTATTTTTGTTTAATTCCCATTATTCAGCATTAAAGTCCAACTTCAATCAAATTTTTTTTAATGGCTTGTTTTAGTTTTGGATAGCGTGCAGAATGGTTTGAACTCCTGTTATCTTTTTATTGCTGTCTGTATCTTCATTTAGAAAAATGTATCGTTGTTCTCTATTAAAGGGGTGTCAGACAGAACCTCTCACACTTCCTTTCTACTTGAGAAGAGGGAGACAGATAAGGAAGTAAGAGGAGATCCCCACTATGGAGGCACAGGCAACAATAAAAAAAAAAAAACATTTAGCTGAGTGAGGAGAGGTTAGAACCCATGGCAGGATTTTTGCCAGTCTGTTTGCTCATGAGGGATATTCCCCTCATTGGTGTCAGACAGAACAGGAAGTAAGGGGATATTCGAAATTCCCCCAACATGTCACAGGCAGCAATTAAATATAATTTTCTGAATGAGGAAAGTTTAGACCCTGTGACAGGATTTTTTGCTCTTTCTCCATGTGTTTTGGGAGAACAGCAAGTAAAGGGATATTCCGTTAGCATTGAAAGCCGGCAGGGGTTCTAACCCTTTCCTTACATTTCACGTAGCACTAACCTTTTTAGCTGCAAGTTATTAAACCATTGACATTTTTAGCAATGCTAATCCTATATTTTTTTTTGCTTTCAAAATGTAATGTGTGACACACTGAAGTAACTGAAGGCCTTAAGCTGGTCATTCACATTGCTACTTGGTTGCACAATCCCTGTAAGATTTGCCAACAGCTATGTAGAGCAGCCTCTCTCAACCTTTTTACTCTAGGTTAAACCTTGAAGTAATTTTCAGGTCTTGAGGAACCCCTGCTAAAACCAATGCATCAGTGGTCAGTGAGAACTATGCCCTATACAATACTGGTCAGTGGGAAAAATGCCCCTCTTATAGTGTTATCGGGAATACCATCCTTAAGGATAGTCAAGAAGATAATTTTTGTTATGCTAATAACTCTGCAAAGTGGTGTTGGCTCTGGAACCATGCAGGCACCATCAAACAGAAGGTTAACCAACCACAGTTCAAGGAACCCCTAGCAACCTCTGGAGGAACCCTAATGGCTGGTGTAGAGTGAAAGTGTTCTGGAGGAACCCTAATGGCTGGTGTAGAGTGAAAGTCTTCTGGAGGAACCCTAATGGCTGGTGTAGAGTGAAAGTCTTCTGGAGGAACCCTAATGGCTGGTGTAGAGTGAAGGTCTTTTTTACTGGATGTAACATCAGTAGATTGTTTAGGTAGGCCCTCACACTTCATAATTGTTGGCAAATCTAAAGATTATACAACTGAATTGTCTGGGTACTTTTAGATCTCTTTAATCAGGTAACCTACCAATACTAAACCAAACTAGAAAAATGATTACTACATTATGAATGGCGGCTGTGGGCAATGCCTTCACCCTCCTTGATTTTCACAAAGCTCCACATTTTTAATTGAAAGAAGGGGACATGCATTAGGTGAATAATGTACCCGAAGGACGGCAATTATTTTTAGTACCATTAAAGCAAAAGCAAAAAAAATGGAAATGTTTGTACCGTTCAAAGCGTATTAAAGAGCCTATTAAAATCATATACATGAGATGTATGTATGCACATAGAAAAAAAAGACAACTGCTGAATGAACATGTTAGACAGTTTTTGAAATATTATAAATGGAAAGCATCAGCATACAATAACCAGTCAAATTCAATTGACAGCAGTCATTTGGGTTTTATCAAACACTGCTGTAATCAATAGAAACCATACAGATTGCCCTACCATCAGTCTAGTGCACTAATAAAATGTTTTATTTGTTGCTCTCCATTTCTGCACTTTGCATGTTGATCTTTGCCTTACTAGAGTTCTGCTTTCCTGAAACTGACATTTCAGGTACGTGTGAATGCTCATGGGTTGTATTGCTGACTCCCTTGCTTTTATCTGTCAGATACAGAAACTTTTAGATTTCCCAACTGCTGATATTGCACGTGGGAGTCTCATGAGGTGGTTCTGGAAGCTGGAACCCAGAGTATCATAGAGGAATATGGAGCTAGTTAATGTCATATACCAACAGGGCACCCATAAATAAACTTAAAAAGAGCATTACGGTATTATTTAGACTCCTCGTTGTCATAATATCCTTTATTTTACACATAACAGAAGTCAAGATATGGAACTCTGAAATCACTGAACAGTTATTGATTAACTTGATTGGTGAGGCTGCTTTAGCTTGCCCATTAAAACAACATGCCTGGCAAATATTCCAGGTCTGCTGTTTTAAGTTAAACTGCAGCTGAAGCCCAGTACACGCAGAGCATTGCCTCAATTTATACTGCCATCCTAAGCTGAACAAGAACTGCAGTGTTTGTCTATATTTTATACAGTTCTAGCAGTTTGTATTGCTGCTTTTGGAAAATGTATCTGAGATAGAATTTTAACTCAATATACTTTTATATTATATCTCTCAGCATGGAGCATCTGGTTAACTACGCTGGTTTGGTAGATGCAACCATTACGTCAGGAAAAAAGTGTGATTCTAGTTTATCTGCTATCTCAATTCTCATGATCCATTCATGTAAAGGTCCCATGCTAAGCATCTTCTGCTGACCATTCCTCTAAAGCTTTATGTTTGTTTGCATTGACTAAAGTTGTGTTTTTCCCCATTGAAGTGTATTAGGAGTTGTTCTACGCAAACTAGAGTAGAGGCAATAGCTGCTTCTAAAAGAAGCAAGCAATCAACATGGAATGTTCAGATCAGCCTTTCTCAATCTTTCTTACCCAAGAGGAACCCTCAAAGTAATTTTTAGGTTTTGGAGAACCCCCTCTAAAATGAATATATCAGGCATCAGTGGGAAACATGCCCCTTACATTGGTCGTCAGTGGGGAAAATGCTCTCCTTATAGTGGTGGTCAAAATGCCACCCTTTCAGATAGCTTAAAAAGTCCCCCTGCCATTGGCTTTTCCAAGTAGCGTTGGCCCCAGAACTTCCTCAGATAGGAAGCCAATCGACCACAGCTCAAAGAACCTCCATTGTGGAACCCTGGCTGAAAATGATTTTTTTAGTTTAACAGATGATGGGGACAGATGAAAATTAGATGCCTCATCGCCAGTCCCATCTGAGCCATTACATTCTAATACTCTTTTACCAAGACTATTAGGTTAATAATCATAAGGTTGATTTAATTTAATCCTATTTTGCTTCCAGGAAAAAAATGTCTTATATTTTTAGAAAGTATGTTTTTGAATCAAGCCACATACTGCAAATTTTTCAGTTGTTAGTGATCGATAGTTCACAGAGCAGATAAATGGAGGAGTCTAGGAAAATTAGATGTAGTGCCCATACCAAACAGATGCTTCCATTACTATTAATCTACTCTAAAAACCACAGATGGAATATGGTTGACTGCTAAGGACAACACCTTTTTCTTTCCAGAGCAGGTCTGTAAGTTGAAAACGAAAGTTATCTTGCATTACCTGTCAAACGGCATCAAAAATAACTTATGGTGTATGTGAAACTGAAAAATCTGAGCTCTTTTTGCTGTGGGCTAGTTGGGTCACTGCACACATATCCACATGTCTGTATCAAAGTTAACTGACTAGAGGCTGTCTGGACTTGTCATTGTTGTACTGTCTGGACCTGTCCTTCACTTAAAGGAAGCATTCAAAAACGTCAGTGTAAATTCTACTTACTTTTCAAATTTGAAACAAATTGCTACCTCTGTAAATATGTCAACACTTTGAAAAAAAACGAACCCAATAAATGATGGTAAAGAGTTGATGACTGACATTACTACCCAACAGCTGTCTCCGTTTTAGTGAGATTGGATGTAGCATTTCCTATAGAGCTGGGAACGGGGCTTGGGTGTAACAGAGTTCACTTGATGCAACATGTGAAAATTTCAAGATATATGCACAGGGACTAAAATCCCTGACCAAAAGTAAATAGAAGACCATCAGAACTCAGCGGACAGTCTCCGACTTCCAGGGAGATGTTGGTGCAGCTGATTTGTCTCCTGCAGGTTACTAAACTGGACCTTTCAAGCAGGAAGTGTGTGAAGATAATTGTGATCTATATTGTATATACACTTGTGCTACACTTGGGGAGTTCCCAAACAAAAGCTGTTTAACTTTCTACCAAAAAAAAATTTTTTTTTAGCATAACTATCATGGGGTGTTTCTCCTTTAAAGCTGAACTCCAGGCAAAAAAAAAATAAAAAAAAATGACAAATTGAAGCAGTTATGTTTTCATTAACCACTTGAGCTCTGGAAGGTTTTACCCCCTTCCTGATCAGGCCATTTTTAGCGATCCGGCACTGCGTTATTTTAACTGACAATTGCCTCGGTTGTGCGACACTGTACCCAAATAAAATGTTTGTCCTTTTTTTTCCGCACAAATAGAGCTCTCTTTTGGTGGTATTTGATTACCTCTGCGGTTTTTATCTTTTTGCGCTATAAACATTTTTTGGGGAAAAAAACAAAGTGCTATAAAACATACCCTATAAAAAATTAAAAAAAAATCGAATTTCTTCATCAATTTAAATTTGCATCCTATGCATTAAGGTGAAAAAACACCTTGCAGTCACCGGCCCCCCCAGCCCCCCCCCCATTTTAATTACCCGAGCCCCTTCATCTCCTCGGCAGGGACACGCTGTCCCTCTCTTTGCGGGTTCCTGGCTCTTGATTGGATAGTTTGATAGCAGCGCAGCCATTGGCTCCCGCTGCTGTCAATCAAATCCAATGATGCGGGCGACGGGGGGCGGGGGCCAAGTCTGGCATTCGTGTCTGTGGACGCAAATGCTGGACTCGGGAACGCCCCCGCAAGGTAACCCCCTTGGGAGAGCGCTTCTCCTAGGGGGTTATCTGATGCGGGGAGGAGCCGCGAGAGCCGCCGGGGGACCCTAGAAGAGGATGTTCGGGGCCACTCTGTGCAAAACGAGCTGCACAGTGGAGGTAAGTATGACATGTTTGTTATTTAAAAAAAATTAAAAACGATCCTTTACAATCACTTTACGGCAATATGTAATCTGCTGCAAATTTTTGGTAAAAAAAAAAAAATTCCCAATAAGCTTACATTGATTGGTTTGCGCAAATGTTATAGCGTTTACAAACTATGGGATATTTTTGTTTATTTATTTTTTTACTAGTAATGGTGGCGATCAGTGACTTTTAGCAGGACTGCGATGTCGGACAAATTAGACACCTAACTGACATTTTTTTGGGGACCTTCCCTTCTGACAGAACGACAATCTGCCTTGTTTACAATGGCAGATAGTCGTTCTGCCTCTGTACTGTGTAAATGGCTGGTGCGGGCGGACATCGAGCGGGAGTGGGTTGCTGGTGGCGCGCACGTCCCAGGCCCGGAAGTGTCAGATCGTTTACTAGATAGGTGATCTGGCACAGAGCGCCCACCCTGTCGCAGTAAATGTACGGTGGGCAGCCCGCAAGTGGTTAAAGCATCATAAAATGGATTTTTAAATACAACTAATATAAGCACCTGAATCTGTCTTTATATCAGCCTCTCCTGTTTCCCTATACAGCAGCACCCAGGCTGGGAGAAGGTGAGCAAGTGCTAGGAATCAATCAGGTGTGCTGCTTGCAAAAGTCTTGACAAGGAATACGCTGAAGAAAGGAGAGCAGGGGTTAACCTGCTGCTCTTTCCTATCTTACCAACATGGCGGTGTTATCTGGCAGGGCTTTTTGAATCTCAGGACCAGATGGACAAAAATAAAACTCTTCAGAAACGAAAATAGCTTCCTTATATGTATGTCAGCTATGTGCTATCTGCCTGGAGTTCAGCTTTAAATTCCTGGATTGCGTATTATTTCCGCAAGTAAGACAAAGCGCTTTGAGAGGTCTCCTTATTTTCCTTCTTTAAAAACAAGGCTTCAGAGTCAATATCAGTATTCATAATAATTCATGATAATTCTGTTGTTTTAGGCTTGTTGACACTTCGAGGCTTGCAGGTCCACTTCCTGCTGAGACAAAAACATTCCCACAGGAAGTCCAAGCAAGCATGGGTCTGTTTTATGTCTCTCCATAAAAAACAGGCTTACTTTTTAATTATCATCACAAAACTAAGTGAAAATCATCTGGTTTTAACATTCTCTGCTTTTTAGAGCCCTTACGCTGATGGGTTTTTCCTGGCCAATGTAAACAATTTTAATACCTTGGTTGGATAACAGTGTACATGCTGAAGTGATCATATGAAATTAGCTCTTGGAAAAAAACATTGTGAGAACAGTTTGCCCCGCTATAAATTATATGACATTTTCAAGTGATTGAACATGCTTGATTACTGCAGTTATATTTTACTCCTGGTACGCATACATTGGTAGCTCCCTAGCTGGGGGTTTGTTTGACTGTAATCAGTAGCAAAAGTATTAGAATTATGATGTCATACATGTTCAAATTCAGTGAAGGAAGAGGTTGTTTCTCTGCGTATTTGCCCATGTATAGGCTGTCTTGACTCTTAAGGTTTAGATATCTCTTATGCCCCGTACACAGGATCGGATTTTCCGACAACAAACGTTGGAAGTGAGCTTGTTGGCTGAAAGTCCGACCATGTGTATGCTCCATCGAATATTTGGTGTCAGACTTTTCGCCAACAAATGTTTGCTAGCAGGTTCTCAAATTTTCCACCAACAAAACTTTGTTGTCGGAATTTCCGATCGTGTGTACAGAAGTCCGACGCACAAAAGTTCACGCATGCTCGGAATCAAGCAGAAGGAGCCGCACTGGCTATTGAACTTCCTTTTTCTCGGCTAATTGTACGTCTTGTATGTCACCGCGTTCTCACGTTCGTAATTGTTGGCCAACATTTGTGTGACCGTGTGTATGCAAGACAAGTTTGAGCCAACATCCTTCGAACCAAATTCCACGGTTTTGTTGGCGGAAAGTGTGTACGGGGCATTAGAATAAAAAATGCAGGGATGGTAGGTGCAATACCTTCTGAACCGCATTGACATATGAGACAAAATCTGGATACTCGTAAACTGTAAGGCTCGGGTTCACATATATGAAAATTGGATGAGTTTTGAACCACATCCAATTTGCATAACATGTGAACCAGACCGGCTTTCAATGGAGCCGGTTCACATACTGTATGTCTATGCAGGCCGGTTGCGGTTCAAATTAATGAAGGGTTCCTGTGTGTTTTTCAGTCTGTTCAGGTGAGATTTAAGTGTTAAATGAGTACCTGAATCACACATGAACCGCTGAATGGAAACCGCACTGGACTCTCCACAGAAACTGACACCGCATATATGTGAACCCAGCCGAAGGGCTAACTGGGAAATACAATTCTGTTTTATAAGGTAAGACAGCAAGGGCCTGGGTCAACATGCTTTAGGCTTGTTTCAATAGAAGCAGCTTGAAATGCCTCTGAGATCATTAAAAGTTAATTGACAGGTGCAACTGGCCTGCTGATGACCTTCCTTTGACCTGCTTTTCCATAGGCTTGTATTGGATTACAAATCTAGTTTAAGCAGACAAAAGCCTATTAACATAGGCCTCAATAGTTATTTTTGAGAAAGGCACGTTTGGTATTTCAAATGTTAGTTATGGAGACAGGTTGTACACTATGGGATACGTAGCTTCACACCCTAAAATATTTGGATACCTCTTTGTTCCTCTGGATGTTAACTTGAATATTTATTCCCACCTAAAATTTGCTAAGAGATCATGTTTAATGTGACAAACACACGCTACATTGATGTCTGCCAACAAGTGGTTGGAAGTACTGGTGGGCACAGGGACACAAAAGTTTATGACTTAACAAACTCTGTTGGCCACAAAGATCATAAGCATTTCCCTTGCACTAGCCATGGACATATAAGAACATACCTGTACAAATGAATGTGCCATACAGTACATGACTCCTAACAAAGCCAGGAAAAAGGTCCTTTCACTTTTTAGAACTAGAGTCCATCATTTTGGTGGCTTTTTATGTTGGGTCTTGGGATTTGTCCAGCCCTGTCTTAAGTGCAGTATGTTATCAGCCAGAATCACTGTTCCTATAAATACCCAAAAAGTGCTTCTTGACAAGAACAGCATACAATTGATACCAATTTACTCTCTTCTCTTGTGGAAGAAAACAGTACATATTACCTATTGCATTTATGTGCCAGAAATACTGTTCCGTAGTCTTCTATACAGAAATCAAATGAGAAAACAGTACACTTTAATATTAACAGCTTGTGGGCTTCTGCAATTTTTTTGCAACCTTCATAATAACAATTCCTGTGTGGCACTTTATACTGCAATATATTCATGATGCTAAATGTCTTTTAACTTGGATCTGCATTAATTTAGGGAGTGTTGAGTCCTTTTTTTTCTACCACATACAGAATAATTACTTTTATATCCTCTAAATAAAGTGCCTATAGGGACTTCACAATACTTACATAATTTTCACATTAAGCCTCTGTCATACTGGATTGTTCTGTAATCTATACAAAAGTAAACCAGAGTGGTGAATACTTTTGAGAACTTTCCCTTTACAGGACATAGCCCTCAAATCTGGCAGGTAACGGGGTTAAGCCAGAAATATGAGGAAATGTAATTAGACAACATAGAAATACCTTCCTGGCCAACTACTTTCTGATGGGTACCTTAGTCCAGAAACCACTTTTGTGGTTGTCTTCTCATTTCAACCAACCCACCATCAGAATGTTGAGGTGTTTATATTCAGAAACGCCTGAATGGCAACTTTCTCACACAAATGTATTGCAGTCCTTTATAATAGGTGAAGTGGGAAAATAGTGTTTTTGTGTGCAGCGTTCCAGGGAGCTAGAACTACGTATATGTAGCATACACCTGTCGGGAGTCTTTTTTCTGCGCAAACAGCTCCAGCAACAAAGAACCCTCAGAAACTCTCTTCTCATATCTTTGCTCCTCAAAGTGTAAATAATAGGGTTCAGTGCCGAATTCAAGGTGGCCAACCCAAAAAAGTAGTCAGCTTTGTAAAGAATGTTGCAGGATTTCACTTTGCATGACACATCCATGAGGAGAATAGTGAAGGCAGGTAGCCAACACATAATAAAGACTCCAAGAACTATTGTAACTGTTTTTAGGAGGGCAAGAGTCTGTGGTGCTGCTATCTCAGCATGGCTGGATTTAACCACGCAATATATACGGACATAAAATATTACAATGGATAAAAGTATGGCGGTGAAGATAGTTACTACAAACAGAATGTACTTTTTGGCATATAAAGGAAAAACAAAGGAGCACTCTTCCAAGTTTCCAATACAGTTCCAGCCAATAATAGGTAAGCCCCCAATTACCATTGAGATAACCCAGCAAGCTCCAATCAAGAGGATCATCCTACAGTTCCTGTCGCTGCTGTAGACCTTGACCTTTGTGATGGCTACATGTCTCTCAATAGCAATGGCCAACAGACTAAAGACAGATGCAGCTAAGGTTGTGAAAGCCGTGCCTTCGCGGATGAACCATGATACAGGAGTCAAGGTGAGGGTCGTTCTGCCAGAAAGCAAGATATTGGCAATGTAGGCGCATCCCGTAAGGAGGTCTGAAAATGCCAGATTTCCAATAAAGAAGAACATGGCAGAGTGGAACTTCTTGTTGCGCAATACGGCAATGAGGACAAGAATATTCTCCAGAATAATGATGCAGCAAATGATGATAAATATGATGGAAATTGCTGAACGGGAATTGTTGTCTTTATGTAGCCCCTTGGTGTAGTTATAATGTTCCAAAATCTTGGATACATTCAAGTACTGTTGATATATGCTCATCTTGGCAGTTTTGTTAAGGCTGGTGTATGGAATTACACCCTGCATGGATCAGCGTTGAGCCATAAAGGGAACATTTAGTCCATTCTACGCTGAAAAATTCTTGGAGGGTCTGGAATAGAAAATATAAAGGAAAAGAGTTAGCAGGGTGACAGAGAAACAATTGCAAACTGGTTATACAAGACTGTAAACTAATGAGAGAAACACCTGCTTTGACTGTTTCTGGTAGTCATCTACAAAATGGCAATTTGTAATGTATTAGTTAGTGTTTGCTATATTTTCATTGCATTGCCTTGCCTGAAGCATGTGCGCTTGATTGTTTGGCCACCATCATCCTGGTGTTCTTTCGACTTGTGGTGTGCTTGGTAGGGCTTGGGGGGGTTGTCTTTCTCTTATCCCACATGACGTTTAGATTGGGCGGTTTGTCCACTGGCAAGTGCACATATATATGGGGGCCCTTCTTTTTTCCCCTGTTTTCTTCTTGGCCAAGCTCACAGCTGTGAACACCCTGGCTAGATGCGATTCCATTATGGGAAATCATGGTCACATTTAGGTAAGATACGTTGTATGCAGTTTATTTGCCTTATTGGCATTTTGTGGTCCTTTACTTCTTTTTTTCTTTTTTAAATTTATACTCCTTTTCTTTTTCTTGGGGACTCCTACTGGTGTGTTATGCTTAGGCCTCCTCTTCACTTTCTGGGGGTTCTTTTTAGTGCATTGCCTTTTGACCCCTCTTTTTGAGGAGCTTGCCTATATCTTTTACTTATTTGCCCCACTTTTGGGCTCCACTCGCCAACTTTCACCATTAGCCAAAAAAAGTGTCATCTTAGCTCACCTTTTTAGACCTTTTATTAGCTTAATCTTATATTTTTCTTTTAGCCTTCCCTCTTATGATTAATACTTTGGCTCTCTCCACCATGTGTGGCCCCTGTGTTGTGGCTTCCTGCCCACTCTACAGCTCCCGGACAGAATTAAGTCCCATGCTGTCTCTCAAGTACACTTCATTGTTCCTTACCAGGAAAGAACTTGAGATTTTGAAGTTTTTTAAAGCTGTTATTTTGTTGGGTGAGTTATGCTTTTGCTGGTTTGGCTATTGCTGTTGAAGGAACCTTTTTGAATATTTAATTGTAAAAATGTCAGTTCTTTTTTCTGTTATACTGTTGTTTTATATATATATATATATATATATATATATATATATATATATATATATATATATATATATAATTGCTGATATGGCCTCTCACAGATACCCTATAAAACTTAATTTTCCCCTGAAGAAGTGAACTTTGTTTAACGAAACGCATTGAGTGTCAGGATACCAACTTTGATATGTATACATGGCAGTATGTAATTGTTTATTATGTCCTGTGTTATGCTTCATGGAATCTTCCTCATGGTTTTAACTTTTGTATGTGAATACAAATCAACATTTTTATATATAATTGTTGATTTGTTGGTGCAGCTTTTCAAAAGCCCCACAGGAAATTTGGTTAAGAGATCTCATTTTTGGGGACTGAGGCACACCCTCATTCATTTACCAGGACCTTATTTCTCTATGTATTAGTGGTTACTCTCAGTGATATAGCCTCCTACAAGGGGACAGAGCCTGCAATAAAATCCGGACAAACGTTCTAAACCTTCCGTACTCTACTAGACAAACTGTCTTTATTGCTCCCTGTATCCACATTGGGGGAATTCCCCCTATTTCATGTTTTGTCTGACACCAGTCTAACAGAAAGGAAATATGCCCATCAGCTAGACAGGAAATAAGGTAATGTCTCTCAAATGGTGACACAGCAATCTACCACTTTTGCATTCTAAATTAACAAAAAAGTTTTGGCTAGGCTTTAACCCAGAGGTCATTGACACCCAGATGCCCACACCAAATTCAATGGTTCCAGTATTCATCAGGTAATTTGGAAATAACCTTTTTAATAAACTTCCTGCAGATTTCTTTGTTTTATAGGTTAACAAATAGACAAAAAAAGTGAAAAAATTATTTTTATTCATTTATTTTTTAAAACTTGAATTTCTTTAACTGTGTATTGCCATCTTTAATAACATTTTAGGTCGTAGAAAGAAATGCCATTATAGCTGTGACTGACCTAGCATTTTATTATAAACAAAGCCACGTGGTCGCTATCTCACATAGTGATTACATTACCAGGGACACTGCTGATTGTCAGTGACAGCCACGTCTCACAACTAACTAGTAGTAACTGTAAAGGGTGAATATAGATTGATGTTCTCTCTACATAAAGGCGTTTCATGGGGAAGTGGTTAACACAGAGGAATAGAATGCTTTTATTTACTGGTGACTACAAGCGCCACAACCTTTTCTGACTAAAGGGAGCAATAGACAAGTAGGTATATCTCTGGAACTGGGGAAATATTTGGCTGTCCTTAAAGTGTCACTAAACCCACATCATAAAAAACTATCAATAAATGGTGTATTGCATGCTGTTCCTACTCACTGAGTCACTATGGGATTGGTTTTCTGTATTCTGCAAAAACCTGGTTGATCCTGCTGCTCTCTATCGCCACCTTCTGTCCAAGTCCCCAATTCAGCTAGGGGTTTTGCAGAGCAGTGTTGGCAGTTCTGCACATGCTTAGTTTTCAGTGAGTTACTATGCTGAACATTTCCTCCCTATCACATCTGAGCAGCCCATGTGACTATAGAGTCACACATGTGGACGTATACACAGTGGTAAACGACAGCCCACTCTCTCCCTCCTTCTCCATGCCCATGTAGATGTTACATGTAGCTTGATGGAGGCTTCACCTCCCTCTTATTCTAAGACACGGGCTGAAGGTTTTTTTTTTTTTAATAAAAATAATTACAGTGCCATTATCCATATACAGAAAATATATAATATATAATAGAAGGGATAATATTAAACAGTGTGTGTTTAGTATCACTTTAAGGTCCCTATCTCACAGTGGTTCTCAACTCAAAGTAATAGCGGTACATACTGTACCTTTTGCTCCTCCACTCTGCTACATACCTATACAGATTTTTCAGACAGGTTGGAAAATCTTTGTGCTCTATCAAGCATCTCTGACTACTATGTTTATCATCTCCCCCTAAAAGGGTAAAAAAAAGTGATGCTTGAAGATAGAAGTATCATTTACCTAGCTGATTATTTTATGAGTATCTAGATGGTTTGTGTATTTACATATAAATAATATAGGAAAAGAAATGTATCTAAAATAGTATAAGGGCCTTTCACAATGGCTGTCTGATCGGGTCCGCCTGTCAGTTTTTCAGGCGGACCTGATCAGACCCTCCATTCACCCATATGGATAAGGGGAGGGGGAACTTACATGAGGCTCACACATTATACTATGTGCCTCCATCCCTAATTGAAGTAAACATAGAAAGAGAGTTGGGACTTTGTGTGAGGCAAGTTGCAACCAAATAAGGTAATACGTGCATCATGCCTTAACCCCTATGGAGTGGCGGATGTCAGCGGTGACATGTCCGCTGACATCCACCACTATCTGATCCAATCCTGTCCGCAAAATCCAAGCGGATGGTGGTCCTATTTTCCATCCGTCTGGCGGATCGGATATCAGCGGATGAAAACGGACAGGCAGTGAAAGGGGCCTAAAGTTTTACATTGAACTAGAAATAACCTTGGTAATTATTTTACAGGTACCTAACAAAACAGGCAAAAAGTACTTTATAAAGTAATAGATACATTCTAAAAATTATACATAGTCAAAAGAAATCTGCACTGAAAATGTGGAGCAATGTGGAAGCAGGCATTACTGATGTCCATATAAAAATGCTACTTGCCTTGCTGTCTCTGATTTTAATACTTTCTAAGTCACTTACTAGGGACACACATGCAAATTAGAGAATCAAAATGAAGTCAGAACTCCTTATCTTGCATAATTGTTCTAGACTCCAGACTCAGAAAGTCTGCACAGTGGGGCAGCACAGTGGTGTAGTGGTTAGCACTTTTACCTAGCAGTAATAGGGTCACTGGTTCAAATCCTGACCACGACACCTTCTGCCTGGAGTTTGCATGTTCTCCCTTTGCCTGTGTGGGTTTCCCCGGGGTACTCCGGTTTCCTCCCACACTCCAAAGACATGCTGGTAGGTTAATTAGATCCTGTCGATAAAAATTGGCCAAATATGTGTATGTTGTATGTGTATGTGTTTGTAAGTGTGTCGGGACCCCACAGGGCAAGGACCGCACTATACCACAGATGGACACCAGTGGCAAAAAGCGCCCTGAGGCGATTCAGTTCGCATAGGTAGCGCTATACAAGTCATTCAGTCAGAGGACAGTGAGGGTCAGTCTACTGCCAGAGCAAAGAGGAGTGGAGGATCAGGTAAGTAAAAGTGTTTTAAAAATCCCCCTAGACCATTCTTTCTCAACTCTCAACTTAGCCCAGAGAAACCAATCTTTTTAGCATGGAGGAACCCCTCAAATCATTTTCAGGTCTTAAGGAACCCTTACTAAAACCAATTAATCTGGGGTCAATGAGAAAAATAACCACAGGTATGGCACATGCATACTTACATTGGTGCAAGCTGGACCAATGTAACTATGCTATAAAATCCATACCTGCAATTCAGCTTTAATCCTTGCAGTGGGGCTGTGTACCTTTGAGATTTAAAGTGGAACTTTAGTCAGAAAATTAAGTCCTGCCAGATCACTTCAGGCTTACCCCTTTTGCAGGCATAGCTATGTAAAACATAAAAAATAAGTGCCTATACAGTATAAAATCCAGTAATACTCAGTTGCTCTCTATTTTTTGTCACTGTGCTGAAAATGTAGAGGCCAATCTCAGGGGCTCTGGGCTTCAGCAAAATGGCAGCCTCCAGCAAGAAGAAATAGGAATAATGCTGGAGGCAATTTCCAGCACACACACATTTTGGTAGCATTCATGTAGAATGTATGTTTCTTGCTAAAGAACATTATATTTTATCAAGTTGTTATGGGTAAATTTCTGCTTTAAATACACCTACCTTTAGGTATCATAATACAGGCGGTCCCCGGGTTACAAACAAGACAGGGTCTGTAGGTTTGTTCTTAAGTTGAATCTGTTTGTAAGTCTGAACAGGTAAATTTTTTAGGTGTAGCTCCAGCCAAAACATTTTTTTAAAGCTTTTTGGATAGCATAGGGAAGGGTTAACACCCCTGTAATGTTTGTTTTGCTGTCTGTGTCCCTGTTCAGAAGATTTCACCACACTTTCTGTCCCAAGGACAATCGGATTTTGAAAATTTTGGGTTGTTGTGTAAACAAGGACTGGTGATAAAGCATCAGTGGAGACATCTTTTTCCCATGATAACTCTTATGCCGTGTACACACGAGCGGAATTTCTGACAGAAAAAGTCAGACGGGAGCTTTGTGTCGTATATTCCGATCGTGTGTATGCCCTATCGGACTTTTTACGTCGAAAATTCTGACGGACCTAGAAAGAGAACATGTTCTAGATGTTTTTCAGACGGAACCAATTCCTATCAGGAAAACCACTCGTCTGTATCCTGTTTCGACGTACCAAAAACGACGCATGCTCTGAAGCAAGTACGAGACGGAAGCTATTGGCTACTGGCTATTGAACTTCCTTTTTCTAGTCTCGTCGTACATGTTGTACTTCACCGCGTTCTTGACGGTCGGACTTTGGTGTGACCGTGTGTATGCAAGACAGCTTGAGTGGAATTCCGTTGGAGAAACCTTCAGGGCCAGTTCACACCAAACGTAGTTGCGTTCAGTTCCGTGTGCTTTTTTTCTGCACAAAATGCATGCATAGTGTTTTCCATGTATTCCAATGGCTCTAGTTCACACCATGCAGTCAGTTTCTGCACCTGAAACTGACCGGAAACTGACTGCATGGTGTGAACTAGAGCCATTGGAATACATGGAAAACACTGTGCATGCATTTTTAGTGCAGAAAAAAAGCACACGGAACTGAACGCAACTACGTTTGGTGTGAACTAGCACTTATGCGGCGTACACACGGTCGTAATTTCCGATGGAAACAGTCTGATGGGAGCTTTTCATCGGATTTTCCGACCGTGTGTATGCCCAACGGTCTTTTTCTGTCGGAATTTCCGACGGACTTTGGATTGAGAACCTGTTCTCAATTTTTCAGACGGAAAACCTTTCTATCGGATTTTCCGATCGTGTGTATGCAATTCCGACACGCAAAATTCCGACGCATGCTCGGAAACAATTCGACGCATGCTCGGAAGCATTAAACTTCCCTTTTATAGTGCCGTCGAACGTGTTTTATGCCGCTGTGTTATTGACCGTCGGAAATTGGTGTGATGGTGTGTAGGCAACACAGCTTGAGTGGAATTCCGTCTGAACAACCGTCAGAGTTTTTTCCGACGAGAAATCCGATCGTGTGTACGCGGCATTAGAGTTTATTCCGACAGAAAAAACGCTTGTGTGTACACGGCATTACAGGAGTGAATTTCCCTTACTAGGGGTAGATTTCCTCTCACTTCCTGTTGCCTCCCTCCGTTTGTAAGTAGGAGTCGTTTGTAAGTCGGATGTTTGTAACCCGTGGACCGCCTGTAATATGTTTACCCGAGTATGTATACTTATACTGTTTATGCATACTGTATGTGTATATATGTGTAATGGAATAGCATAAATACTGTATATTGTATATGAGCTATAAATCTATTTAAGGGAGGTTGCGTAAAATTCTAAACGGTTTCCCAAAAATGTAACCCTTTCAACAGTCCTTTCAAATGGCATTCAGTTAATTTGCTAATAAAAATGCTTAAATGGAGAGTGTATTCTCAATTGAGTTTGATGTAGTGAGTAGCTATACCTATATGACCCATAAAAAGAACTCACACTTACAAATACTCCTCTTAGTATCAGCTATGGCAGTACATTGGCTTGCAGTGACTTACCTGTCATCTGTCTGCCTCCAAGGTGCGATGTGATGAGGTTTTGAGTAGGCTGCCTCCTTTGTACTGTACGTGGGTGAGCGAAAAATCAGCCCCCGCTACCTAAAAAGTGGAAACAGACATTTTATCAGAAGCTACGGGGACTTCCTATTCTTTGGATACATGGTACACTTCATTGCACTTTCTGGTAAAACCCCACACTCCGTCATTATCATAAACAGCTGTCGTCACACACGTACAGTAGATTAGAACTTTTTAACAGTTCATGTAGAACATGTGTTTTTTTATTTTTTTCTCTCGTTCTTATGATAAGCTCTGATCATACATCTCTGTTAGATAAGGCTTTCAGCAGAAGAGAAAACTGTTCCTAATACACATGAAGTATAAGTGGTGTAATGATCTCCAACTATCAGGCAGCTGACAAGCATCTCACACATTCGTTGCCAACCCAACCATAATGACAGGACTTCGGTGCCCTGTTTGGGAATGACTCAGAGGTACCAGCTTTAACATCGTCGATCCTTAATGCTGAAGAATGACTTTTAATAAAGATGTCAACAGTGACTCAGTGATTTTTGTCAGTGCAATAGGTTACAATTGCAAGTGCTTACAATGTATGTAAGTGGGAAAAAAATATGAAATATTATAAATAAATGGGGGGAAAAAATATGAAATAAAAAAAATAAAATATATATATATATATATATATATATATATATATATTCTCCGATTGGACAATGCGATTGGACAATATATATATATATAAAAATATATATATATATATATATATATATATATATATATATATATTCTCTGATTGGACAATGCGGAAAGAGCAACATAATAGGGTTGATTTACCAAAACTTAAGTGTGCAAAATCTGGTGCAGCTCTGCATAGAAACCAATCAGCTTCTAGGTTCTGTTTTCTGTCAAAGCTTAATTGAGCATGTAAATCAACCCCAATTATTGCAATGCATTCTCTGATTGGACGATGCAGAAAAAGTGTCATCACTGCAAAAAGATCCCAATACAAAAGAGGTTGACAGTCTGGGCAAGGCTTCGAGCAGTGTTCTCCAAACTGCAGCCCATGGGCCAGCCCTTTGCTTGCCTTTATCCAGCCCTTGGGGCACTATATTTCTCATTGATAGGGCATTATTCTCTCTACTGACACCAACAATGTAGCATCCTTCATTCAGCTGGGACTCTATAACTCTGCACTAACACCCAACGATGGGGCACTATTCCTCCCACTGACACCCAACGATGAGGCACTATTCCTCCCAATGACACCCAACGATGGGGCACTATTCTTCCCACTGACATCAACTATGGGGCATATTTTCTTCCATTGATAGAAAGGTTGGAACACTATACCTCCCACCGACACAAAGGATGGGGCACTATTCCTATGCACTAACACCCAACGATGGGGCACTATTACTCCCATTGATACCCAATTATGAGGCACTATTCTTCCCACCGACACCAACTATGGGGCGCTATGCCTCCCACTGACACCCAATAATGGGGCACTACTCCTTCCACTGACACCCAACGATGAGGCACTATTCCTCCCACTGACACCCAACGATGGGGCACTATTCCTCCCACTGACACCAACTATGGGGCACTATGCCTTCCACTGACACCCAACGATGGGGCAATATGCCTCCCACTGATACCCAACGATAGGGCACTATGCCTCCCACCGATACCCAACAATAGGGCCCTATGCCCCCCACTGACACCCAACGATGGGGCACTATGTCTCACACTGACACCCAACGATGGGGCACTATGCCTCCGACTGACACCCAACAATGGGGCACTATTCCTCCCACTAATACCAATGATGGGGGCCCTATTGTGCTTTTATTTTTGTCTACATATCGAAAATGAAGAGGTTACTAAAGTTACAAAAATTCTCAAACGACAGTATCAAACTTTGGAAGTGATGTATTGTATTTTCAGAGGAAAACTGTACTGATTAAACAAAAATTGCACGATCTGGTAAATTTTTGTGCGTTTCCTTTGTGATCAGCTCTCAAAAGCTATAAAGTAATGATCAGATTATCGTAGGATCTCTTTTAAAGTGGTATTTTTCGTACGATTTTCTGATCGTGTGTACAGCCCTCCTAAAGTCTGAGGGACAGTAAAATGGCCCTTTGTTTAGAAAGCTTGGAGACCCCTGCCTTAGAAGATAGTGCAGCTATATACAGCTAGTATATGTCTTTCATTTGTGCCCTAAATTGTTCACCTGGAATTACCTAGAATCCCAAAATAATTTCTCTTCTATAGACCAACCTAATAAGGAACAGAAAGGCACAAGGAGAAAGGTGTAGAAGGATGCAAAGTCTTTCTGCTGTAGGCTTGATCTTTCATGGCCAACCTACAAATCTTCTTCTAAGTCTTTTCTAAGTAAGCGATATCAGGGATCTTTTATCATAAGTAACATTCGTCAGTAAGGAATGTTTAGCTTACATTGTAAGTGATCTTGGTTTATGCACAGTTCTACATCCAGCAGAACAGCCTCCACATAAGATGACGGTTATTCAGGAAAGGAATTTGCTAGATAATGGACAATGTACCACATTTTAGGAGTTGTGCGGGAAATAGCTCTTCTGATAACGTCTTGTATATATTTTACTCCATGAACTGTTTGCTATGTTGCCGTAAGCATGTGTCCTCTTTAAAGTTTCCTGTAAAAAATACTCTTTTCATGCACATGCTGCTTCCATATCAAAGGCTTCATCTTGTGGATGAATATTTTACATACTTTGAGATAAGCTCATGGAGGTAGGGGGTGTTGGTGGGGAGGGGGTTGGTCTATCCTGTACCCTAGCCTTTAGAATTACGCAAAGACATGTTTTGGATGAAGTGGGGTTGGAACTTGCCAGGTTTCTGTTGTTGTGTCCCGGTTGGGGAGATTTGCTACCCTTCATGTCATGGTGAGATGTATATCACCAGCACATCAGGGCTCTCCAGAGCAAGCCCAAAGATTTATTCGGCAATTACATCATAGTTACAAAAATACAATTTTTGAGCCTCGAAGGACCCCTTCATGAGGCATATGACTGGTTTCTAGCGGGTGGTTAATGTAGCACCCACTTACAGCTACTTTCACGTGTGTGTTGGGATTATTGTGCTTGGATTCTTAATGTCATGGTGACACTGTGAACATCAGGGTTCGGTAAGGTGTCACCAGAACAGGAAATGAGGGGCAATCGCCCAATGGGGCATTGGCAGTGATAGGGTTGTAGCCCCTCTCTACTCTTTTCTTTCTCTTGGTACGATGCCCTGGAAGCAGCTGATGACGGAGAACCGTGTCTTTTGGTACTGCTGGACCTTAGCGCAGCGTTCGACACAGTGGACCACAATACTCTTCTCATCCGCCTCAAGGAAGTGGCAGGAGTTACAGATTTAGATCTTCCATGGTTCGCTTCCTTCTTAGGAAACCGGTCACAGACAGTGAAACTAGGAGTCTTCACTTCTGAAACACGGGAAATTTCTTATGGAGTCCCTCAAGGATCACCCTTGTCACCAGTACTCTTCAACATTTACATCCGTCCACTCTTCAAAATCATCAGCAAATCGGATCTATGCTTCCACTCATACACTGACGACACTCAACTGTACTTCCTTAACACCGGACAAAAAGACCAATACCAGGAACTAGAAAAAATGTCTCACATTGATAGATGACTGGATGACCACTAGCTTCCTCTACACTCAATGGATGGAAAACAGAACTTCTGCTCCTCAACACAAACCGAAGTAAAAAAACTAACACCCCATGGACACCACCGACCATCCTTGGACAGACCATCCTTCCAAGCACCAAAACCAAAAGCCTCTGAGTCATCTTTGATTCAGAGATGACTATGGATGCACAAATAGGATCAGTGGTCAGCGGATCCCATCATCTTTTACGCCTGCTATGCAGACTCATCCCCTTCATTCCGGATAAGGAGAAAGCAGTAGTAGTTGGAACTAAAAATAAAAAAATACATACCTAATCGCAGCCTTCGATCAACAAACCAAAACCACCTTCTCATCCCCAAAGCCCGCTACAAATCTAAGGGAGAACGAAGATTCGCAGTCCAAGGACCTCGGCTATGGAACACTCTACCCACCAACATCCACTTGGAAGAAACCCATCTGGCCTTCAGAAAAAAACTCAAGACCCACCTCTTCTAATAAGCAGGACAACACAGGACAGACCAAGAGCCTTGAGGCGATTCAGTTCGCATTTGCAGCGATATACAAATCATTCATTCATTCATTCATTGATGACAAGACAGGAAGTGAGAGAAATGGTGTCATTTCATCATGGTAACCAAAAGTTGCTATAGGCTTGAACTTGCTGAACTTAGACTGCAGCTGACCTTTTATTTCTCAGGTTGTCACATGTATAATTTTGTAACTGCTTCAAGACTTTTTCAGTGTTCCCAGTGAGATCAGTCTTGAAACAGAGCAAAAATAAAAGTGTATATACTGCCTCTTGTCATAGTTAGAGTTTTTTAGCTGTTCATTTTAGGCAGTAGCATACTTATCTTGCTATACAGTACTTGAGATCCACTGTGACAGAGGCATAACTAGAACATTCAGGACCCCAATGCAAGAAACCATGAAGGGCCCCCTTGACCGCTGGGGCCCTTTCCAATGGTCCCGGGGGCCCTTTCCTTCCCTTGAGGCCCAGGGTCCTTCCCACTGATCCGGGGGCCCTTTACTCCCGTTGTGGGGCCCAGTGCAACTCAAGTCGCAGCACTACTTTTCCCTGACTTTGCTGCAGGTTGACTGCAATGTTAAAGTGTTACTAAACCCACAACAGTAAAATGAGTCTGTATAAGCGGTAACACATGCTTGTTATACTCACTGTGGAACCTAAGGGGTTAGTCCTTCGCATTGTGTAAAAAGGCTGTTTGATCCTATCTTCTCTGATCCTCCCCTTCTTCCACTGTCCCCAATCTATCTGCTGCTAGAATAGAGCCTTGGAGGCACTCTGCACATGCTCAGTTTGGTGTGTATTGCTAGAGAGTTTTTTTTTCTTGGGACTGTGCATGTGAGCAGCACAGGGCCAATCAGTACTGTCCAGACAGAGGGTCAGGGGTCATTCAGCCTCATAGCACAATCAGAGGAGAATGAAAACAACTCCTACAAGCTTTAACTAGTGCTTGGCTGAACACTGATAGAAGTCACAAAACTGCTATATACTGATGATGAGAAAAGGTATTTAGCAGTTTATATTTACTAAAATAATTGAATTTCCATGTTCTTTGTACTGTGGGAGACCACATATAGTGAATGCAGGGTCCTGGGTTTAGTAACACTTTAAATCACAAAAGTTGCAAGCAGGTCGCAAGGAAATTGCAAGCAAGTCACAAAACTTTGGGGTTGCAGCATTGTGAACCGAGTCCTGCAGTTTGACCCTTTTACATGTTCCTCTTACTGTCACGGTGGCGGAACGCCAGGGCCCGGTTGCAAGTGTAACCTTTGCGACCTAGGTAGGTCTAGCACAGCACTGTGACTCTTATGGCAGTAGGCACACCTCCCACCACTTGGTTCCAAAAATGTAACCAACCTATTTAAATTCCACCCCAATAACACAACACCCTTTAGGCTGGGCTCACACTATTGCGAATTGGATGCGGGTTTCCCCGCATAAAAAAATTTGCATAGCAGGAGACTGTGACCGGCTCTCTATGGAGTCGGCTCGCACATCTCCGCAGCATCTCCGGTGTGAATTGCACAGGAGCCCTGTGCCTATTTTGGTCTTTTTCATGTCCAAATTCAGCCAAAAATTCAGGCTGAAGTTAGACCTAAAGCGGTGAATGGAGACGCACTGGACTCCTGCTGTGAGCCGCTGCGTTCTCCAGTGTGAACCCAGCCTGAAGGTTTGATGTAGCTTTAACACCTGATAGATCTATCATGGGTTTCCCAAAACGTGACCTTGCCCATCATGAAGGATCCCATTATATGCAATGGTGCCCGTTCATACCTGAGTGTCAAGTCAGGAATGTTCATGTTGGATGTAAAGACTACCTAGTGTAGGCCAACAAGAACCTCTATGATCACAGCACCGGAGCCGCGATACCCAGAAGTCACTCCGGGAGAACATGTCGGCGGTCGGAGGGGGAGAAGTGGACCGATGCGGGGGCTTCGATCTGAGGTAAGTGATACATAATTAGCTAGTATGCTATGCATACTAGCTAATTATGCCTTTGTCTTGCAGGGTTTTTTTTCCCCCGTTTTTTTGATGAGGGTTTACTTCCTCTTTAAAAGCCAGTATAAAGTAATAGTAGTGGTAAAAAAAGCATTGTGGGTTTAACTAATCATTTTTTTTGTGTGTAATTCTCCTTTAAGGGGGTGTGTCCTATGCCTACATAGTTTGCTAATAGGTGTCCCTTGTTCCCATCTCAATAATGGGGGGGGGGGGGGGGGGGGGGGGTATGGATTTGTTATCAGCGTCTTGCAAACCTCACACTGCAGAGCTCACACTGGGAGAGCAAGAAGTGGCAAAAGGAGTCAAAAATCAGATGTGCTGCAGTGCTCATGTGCTAGCAAGGAATACGCTAAAAGGAGTAGAGATTAGAGTGACAGTCTGCTGCTTCTCCTTCACTGTCCAGTCACAGGCTGGGGGTGGGACAAGACCTAAGGAAGGGTTCACACTGGTGCGATGCGGGAAACCCTGCAAATCCTGTGCGGGTTCGCACCTGATTCGCAGACGGTTTACACTGACATCTGCGAACCGCTGTGGGTGTCAATGTAAAGTTAATGACATCCCCAGATCGCTTCGCAGATCGCTTCGCAGATCGCAGTGCGAATTGTGAAATGTTATAGGAATCAGATTGCATGGGTGTGAACACCCATGCTATTTGATTCCAGTGCGGACCAAAAAAAGGGTCTTGAACCATTTTGGTCTGAACGTGATGCGAATTCAGCCATACAATCTGTATGGCAAAATTCGCATTGCACAGACATCGCATGTGTTCTGCACAGCAATGCAGATTTGGCAGGCAGGTAAAACAACTCTGATAAATAGTACGCATTTCATCATTTTCATGTGTATTTAGCTGTTTGTCTGGACTATAGACAGACCAGTGATTTAGGGGACATGTATGTAGTCAGAGCTGAGCAGAGTAGAACATCCAGTGATCTGATGATAACCTGTCTCAGGCTAGTGCATGAGATATGTAAATCACCTGTCACTCACAGCAAGGGGGCGTTTTTAAAAACGTTTTCAAGACTTTGTCAAGATTTCTCTAACTGAACAATAAAAGAGGATTGCTCAGGCCTCGAGTAAATCTGTGTGGCAAGACTGGGCTCAAATGAAAGGAAATCGTATTCTCTACATTATGAAATCGAAAAAAAAAAATTGGGGTTTACATCCACTTTAAGTCTCCCTAGGCTAAGTGAGAGGAGGGGATCATTTACTGCGGTGGTGACTGCTGCTCAGTGTCACAGAGACTTTCTGCTGCTCATAGTAATTTATAAAAAAAATGTCTTCACAGTCACCCATCACAGAGATGTATCATATAGCTGAAATCTATAGCTATGCTGGAATCCGCACAGGAAAACATTGCAGCCAATTTATAACAACCGAAGCGGAGAAATAACTGACGTTCACAGCTACCAATCCATGCCCCCCTTTAACCCCTTAAAGTGTTTTGTATAGAATAGGGAAGTTTTTAATTATCTATAAGGGTCAGATTTGTATTGCCGTGTTCCCACCGAGATTCTTAAGCCTCGTACACACGATCGGAATTGTGAGACAACAGGCTGTTGGCGGTAAATCCGACCGTGTGTACGATCCATCGGACAATTGTTGTCGAATTTTCCGCGGACAAATGTTGGATAACAGGCTTTAAAATTATCCGCAAACAAATGAGTGTTGTCAGATTTTCCGAGCGTGTGTACACAAGTCCGTCGAACAAAAGTCCAAAGTACAAACACGCATGCTCGGAAGCAAGGACGAGCCAGAAGTGGTCGGTCTTGTAAAACTAGCGTTCGTAATGGAGAATTAACATTCGTGACGTGGCAAATGATGAAATCTCGAAATGCAGCGCACATTCTCTTCTTCTTTAATTGGATAATAATGAAGCTGCTTTGCTGGTGATACTGATGGAGTTATTGCAAACTAATTTTCAAAGGACTTTTTTTCTAGTGATCTCAAGAATAATTCTATCTCGTAGTTTTTAAGATCAAAGATACAACCCAGTCATCTTTTGACGAAACGACGTAGGGTGAGCGGCGTGCGGACGTCACCTCCATTCCCCGTCCATCCAGGAAGCGACGGGCAGCGAGAAAGAGAGAGCCGGCCGGCTCGACAGTTTGTTTTAACACATATGCCTATTGATTGCATCTGAAATGTAAGTGTGATACATATCAGTTTTTTTATGAATAAAGGGTGAAAACAGTATTGTGCTATGGATATCCATTTTTCTTCTATGTAAACGATTTGGATGTAAGGAGGATCCAGGCAGGATTTACATGTATGTCTGCACTCTGAGAGTGCCATTTGGAGGATTCTGGATAGAGACCCTGGCAGGGGGATAAGCCACAGGCCCTTCTGATCTCTTTGACACAGAGATCAGACCAGCTGGTAAGCGGCAATATTTTTATTTGGTGGAGAACCCTTCTCTCCTTTGGCTATCCAATCACTTTTTCCGAGGGTGTCAAGTGTAGTAGCACTACGGAAATAACAACAACAGAACCCCAACACCCATTGTGGACTTTTTGCATGCTTCAATTATCTAAGTGACGTTTTCTTTTGGTTCTCAGTCCTTTATGGTGATATCACATTGAGCCTGGATTCATGGTCACACACTTAAGCCCCATACACACGCGCGGATTATCCGAGGACCAGGTCCGTCGGATCATGTCCGTCATACTTTGTCTGATGTTGGTTTTGCGTACACACGGTCGGACAAAGTTGTCGGAAAATCCGATCATTCTGAACGTGGTGACGATCATTCTGAACTTTGTCCGTCGGACTACCATACACACGATCAGATTTGGTGTGATCGGACCTTGTTGTCCAAAAATCTATCCAGCAGGAGATAGGACTTTGTCCGTCGGACAATCCGACGTACACTGTCCGATGGTGCATACACACGGTCGGATTTTTCGACAACATTGTCCGATCGGACAGAATCCATGCGAAAATCCGACCGTGTGTATGGGGCTTTATGAAAAATTGTATTTTATATTAATTATACACTATTTGGGTTGCATAATTCTGAATTCATATTGATTATTGGGCTAATGATTGCATCCAGTGGTTGCCCATTATATGTTTCATAGTTTCATAGGTTCATAGTTAGTAAGGTTGAATAAAGACATCAGTCCATCCAGTTCAACCTGAGTGAGTGTCTACAATTGTCCCCATCCCTGTACATTGCACACTCACATCGGTCCCTACCCTCAAGGAGCCCACAATTCAAGGTCCCCATTCATATACTAGGGCCAATTTCTGGACAGAAGCCAATTTACCTACCTGCATGTCTTTGGATTGTGGGAGGAAACCGGAGTACCCGGAGAAACCGCCCGCCATGTCTGTTCATGCATAATACCACTAGTTCAAGGTTGAATTAATTTTCAGGATTGTTTTTCACGTTTATTAATTTTCAGCACAGCTTCAGCACAGCTTCAGCACAGCTATCTTTTTACATTGTTTTTTGTGTGTATCTCACATTAAGTTGCGGCAGGAAATAATATTTGTTTAATTAATTTTTTGTATTTTCACATAAATTGTCACGATTTAATTTAGATTATCCACTGATCACATATATTAGACAGCAATGTTACTCCAATATACATAAAGATACAACTATGTTGGTGTCCCTTGTCAATTTTACATTTTTTTGTATTTTTTTAAATGTAACTGCCTACTCCCAAACTAGGGGGTCACCAATGCCAAGAGTGGGTGAAAGCAGGGGTCCGTCATCCGGAGATAATTCCAAAAATCATCTGGATTATTCTCCTGGAGCACCCGCAGCAAAGGCATATGACATAATTGGTCACGATTAATAAAGCAACCAATTTTTGGTCCAAGAAATCCTCCTCCTTCTGTTCCTGGACTGGACTTGGGTCAAAGCAATAACTCCAAGGCCAATAATAAATAACACGTTATCTGGTCTGGTTGATGAACGGCTGTTCAGAAACTAACTTAAAAGCGCAAAATGAAAAGCACAAAATGAAAAGCACGAATCAACACTCGCCAAACTTCTACTAACAGGAAATTAGCAGAAGGAGCCCAAAGTGTAGCACCAAAGAGTTGAAAAACCACGTAGAACATCACTACGTTCGTGTTTGTTGACCGACAATTCCTTGCCATTTGTATGCAAGACAAAACCCAGGCACACGCCTTCAGACAAAAGTCAGAGGTCTTGTCTGTGGAAAATCCGATCGTGTGCACAAGGCTTTACTCAGTTTACTCAGACCATGGTCACCATTACAGAAAGTGATTAGAAATACCAAATTTTACAGCAGTCACATGAGCAGGAGGTAAAGGGGAATCTTCCAGTGAGGACACCTGTTCCGGTAACAACTGTGCTATTTTGCAAACTTTTATTGGGTGGGCCCTCCGTTTCTTGAGTGGGCCATCTGGAAGGTCTGCATACTGCACATGGCACTTTTTTTATTTATGCATGCACTTACACTATCATTTTTTTTCTCTGCACAAAGATAAAGGGTACAGGTTTTTCAGGGGTCCATGGGGATCTGTGGCCTTTGGTTCTTTTTCCCTTCCCCATTCAGGGGAGAGCCTTGTTCAATTACTAGGAGAAACAACTTCAGCAGGTCCCTAAGGAGCGAAGTCCATCTAACTTTGGCCTAGGTAGACCAAGGTTACCTTGATTCTGTCAGGAGCCTTGGACCCTGGGGTTTTCAGGGATGCAGTCTATCCTCTTCAAAGTTTGGTCCTATTTTGTGCCCTTGAGCACTTTTGCGTGTGCTGCAATTTCATGGTTCACTTATTTGTTCACAGGGATTTGACAAGTATCACACCGCGGAGCTCCGTAAGAAAAAAAAAACATACACAGTGAATTCAGCAAGAACCAGACAAAATTTGAGCTGTATGTGGCCCTGTTGGCACCCTACTGCCCAACATTGTTCAATCTGAAAATTGAAGGAGCTGGGCGCAAAATGTAATCCAATCAAATTGAGTCACAATTTGGATATAGTGACAGCTACAGGTGCCAGCAGTCGGAATTCAATAGGGCAGGTCCAGGATGGCCTAGGCTCAGAAGAAGTCGGCCGAATAATGGTGGCCATCCAAGTGAGGACATCTAGTGGAAGAAAAAGGTATTGTGGGGAAATAACTAGACTGAAGCTAAATATGCAGCAGATGCTCATTTTGTTATTGTATCTATACAATGTTTCATTGTGCCTTTAGTTCTACTTTAACACTGCCTCTTGGGATAACTGGGCACTTAAATTCCTGCAAGAGTGCATCCCAACCCATTGCAGGAGGGCATCCTCATGAGAATTTGAGTAGCCATGGAGGAAGCACAGTGAGGAGCATTGACTCCAACTACACCTTTCAGAAGCTGGGACAGGGTGTATAATTTTTGTAATTTCTGGTTAAATTGTTGTTTTATTTTCATCTTGTTTGGGTGGTGGTGGGCTGGCATGGAAGTGGACCTCTCATTTGCTTTAAAATAAATCTTAATCTTAAAGTAAATCTTTCTAGGGTGAAATATGGGGCCTGCTATAATGCATTCCTTGGATGGAGGCTGACGTGGCCCATCAGCCGTCACCTAAATTTCACAAAGACGTTTTGGCATCCTTACACTGATCTGGTAGATTAGGCCGGATCTCACAATGTGTTGACATGCGGTAAAACCAGCTGCATCAGCCGGTCAGCCCCATCTTTGCATCTAGAATGTGTGGGATGGAAAATCCGGTTATGCAGTGACTGTATCTGTCGCTGTATGCAGTCATTGTTTCTGCGCAGTCCGGAAGGTAAAGAAAATGTTCCATCATTTCAAAGAGTTTTAGATAAAGAAATGATGTATAAAAAATCAGCTTGATGCAAATAATGTTATCAGTCTTTAAAATAAAATAAAAACTTGTCTCTATGTACCGATGTATCTAACGTTTGATTATATATGTACAGGAGAACGATTATTATTAGGCCTCATGTACATTGCTGCTGGCAAACGGACGTTCAGTGGCAGTTGGACGCTTTTTTTAACTGCCCCTGAACTCATCCAATGTTATCTTATGTGTACACGTACACGGGTTCGTTTAATTAAGTTTTTAGGCAGTTGCGTTTATAGGCTTTTCTTTGAAGGCAACAAAATGAGTTAAGACGCTGACGTTTCTGACGGTGCAGACGCTAAAGGCGGCTAAACGCGAATAAACGCGGTATAACTCACGTTTAGCTGCATTTCGTTTACAAGCGTTTTTCATTTTTGCCTACTTTAAAAAAAAAAATGCTTTTTTTTTTTTTCAAACGCTTCTAAACGCAAACGCGGCTAAACACACCATGTAAACGTGGCAAAACGGACGTTTTAAGCGTGGGTTACTACCTGTCAAATTAAATCGTTCAGGAGAGGTTGTAAGAACGTCCCGTGTACATCAAGCCTTACTCATGGCTCTGCTTTTTGCTTTGCAGTGCTACATGGTGGGGGGGTTTACTAAACTGGAGAGTGCGAAATCTGGTGCAGCTCTGCATAGAAACCAATCAGCTTCCGGGTTTTATAGTAAAAGTTTGGTTAAAAAAGCTGAAGTTAGAAGCTGATTGGCTACCATGCAGAGCTACACCAGATTCTGAGTGCTCCAGTTTTAGTAAATCCCCCCCCCCCCCCAATGTGTGCTTTACTGCTCATTATCACAATGCCAATCTATGAGTCGGCACTCATGTTCTCTCCATGTGACTAATATTCTTTTGCGGCAACTGTAAAGCCCTATTCACATGGGCATACCGTTAGTCCATTTTTGCCCCATGGTTACATGGATCAAAAATGGCCTGCAAGGTATTATTATGGGTGGTTGGATGTAAGTGGGCATGCGTCTGCCTAAATCTGCCCACATCTGGGTCTGTTCAGGTTCATCAGCCCCAATGAAATCAGTTGGCATCTAGTTTCACCTGTAGGGATCAAAAGATGGAGGAAAAATTGGAACACACACAAATGTCACATATATGATATCCATTGCAGATCCGACTAAGCAGAGGACAACGGACATGCTGCCCATTTCCTTTGAGCCCAACTTGTCGCTTACACGCTGTCCTTGGTGGTGCATCGTTACGCATGCTGGGCTCACAGTATTCCCTGTCTGCATAAACCAGGGGGGACTTCAGAAAGGATGGGGGGGGGGTGACATGCCTGTAGTTCCACTTTAAGTTTCTATACCTTCTATGCCTTTTATTCCACCTGCAGGTGGAGGATTATTATTATACATTAGACATGTGCGATTCGCTTCGTACAAATCGAAAATTTCTTATGAATTTCCGTAAATTCGTACATTCGGGAGGATCCGAAATACTATGCTATGCTACTATTGCTATGCTTCCGAATTTTGTATGAAATTTCGTTTACGAATTTCAGATCCAAATTCCGTTACAATGGAAACGTGACTGGTGTTTTCTTGAGCAATCAGAGGTTTTCTTCTGCTGCTGAGTGAGGGTTGGGAAAACTACCTTTTTTTATATGGGAGTGGGAGACTGGTACTGGTGATCGATGGGAGATTCAGAATCCGACAAAATAAGAATGTTCGTTAATTACGATTATTCGTTATCATGAAGTTAAAAACCCAGGAAGTCAGCACAGCACAGGGATAATGATAATGATAAATTGTTACGAAAAGTTAACGAACCTAACGAAAATTCGTATTTCGTACGAATCCAAATAGAATTTCGGACACGAATTACATACGGATTAACGGCTAATACGGAACAGAACGAAACGAAACAAATTTATTGACGGCGCACATTTCTATTATACATTATTATACAGGATTTATATTGCGTCAACAGTTTACGCAGTGCTTTATAAGTCCATTCATTAGAATAGGGAGCCTGAGAACGAATGTGATGTTGGCATTGTGGCTACATTAACCACTTTCAGATCGGACCATTTTGCTGGCCAAAGACCAGACCAATTTTTGCGATTCGGCACTGTGTCGCTTTAACTGACAATTGCGCGGTCGTGCGACGTGGCTCCCAAACAAAATTGACGTCCTTTTTTTCCCACAAATAGAGCTTTCTTTTGGTGGTATTTGATCACCCCTGTGGTTTTAATTTCTTGCGCTATAAACAAAAAAATAGCGACAATTTTGAAAAAAACACATTATTTTTTACTATAATAAATATCCCCCAAAAATGTCTAAAAAAATTTTTTTTTCCTCAGTTTAGGCCGATACGAATTCTTCTACATATTTTTGGGTAAAAAATATCGCAATAAGCGATTATTGATTGGTTTGAGCAAAAGTTATAGCCTTTACAAAATAGGGGATAGTTTTATGGCATTTTTATTAATCCTTTTATTTTTTACTAGTAATGGCGGCGACCAGCATTTTTGACACATTTTGGGACCATTGTCATTTATACAGCATTGTCTCTATGCACTACTGGATGGCACTTCTCAAATGTGAGTGTATGGTTTTTTATTCTTCAATAAAATATTTTTGTTGTGGCTCTTCATGATGATGTCTATTTATTAAAAAATAAATAAAAATGCTATGCAAGTGTCTGAGACTTCACCAGTAATCCCTGTATCGTGTCTAATAGGTTTATATTTCCTATTTTATTTCCTATGATCATCAGCTCCATCTTTATACCTCAAATCAGGAAAAAAAATGCATTATGGCCACTAGATGGAGCTAATGATCATAGGAAATAAGCATGGTCACCGAATACGGGGATTATTTGTGATGGCTGTTCGAATGCACAGCAGTTTTTTCTTATAGATGAACCCCAAGGAGAAGCTTGCATTTTTTATTTTTGACCATATTGTATCAGAAGAGGAAGCAAACCTATATGTGAATTTCTATGACGCTGTGCCATATCATTGGTTATCATAAGAGCTTTGTGACCTTCCTAAAATATAGAGGTCAGACCAAAATGGTAAGCTGCCTTCCATAGTTGGAGTACACATTTTATCTTTGAGCATGAATGGTAGAGAATCAAGATATAAGAATCAACGATGTATATGATACATTTTTTGAATTGTTGTTATATATTAACTGAAAAAGGTGAGATTGTTGTTTATAAATTCCTTATATATGATACATTGAGTATTTTTTTATTTATTATTTTTTTATTTATTATTTTTGAGTGCTTTCCCTATTATTGTATATTTTTGTTATTTATATGTTACAATTTTATTGTATATTTTTGTTATTTATATGTTACAATTTTATTTTATTTTCACTTCTTAAAAGCTCAGTGTTCATCAGGTTTAAACATCTTGTACCTGCATAAGAGGATCCTGTGGTGACAGCAGTTTGTAAGTATAATATACATTGTTGCAGACTACTTTCTTTTTCACCTAATTGTTACAGCAAAGATACTTTCAATACAACATAAGTTTGTTATTGTGGTGTCTCTATGACACTATAGTATCAAACTGACTGTGCTTGTGGAAACAAGTTTTTATTTGGCATAAACAGTGGGATCCAAGGTGAAGAGCGTGGTGTGCTTTATGCTATAGAAAGTAGATATGTGCACTGTCGCAAAAATTTGCTCATTTTCGTTTCATTTTTCTTTTTTTTTCGGTCATTCATTATGATCGAAATTCGTTATTTAGAATAAATCAATAACTTCGGAAAAATCAGAATTCATTATGTTCCATTCATTTACATGCCGTATTTATAAATTCAAAAATTTGTGAATTCAAAAATTCGTAAATTGGTAAATTTGAAAATTCAGAAATTCGAAATCCAAGAATTTGAAAATCCGAAATAATAACTAACTAATAATAGCTAACTATTAAATTACAGGTATTGGAATTTTCTTTCAAATTTGTCTGTTTATGAATGAATACGAATTTATCCAAAGTTACGAATTATCCAAAAGAACTAATGCCGCATCTAAATGAATGGAATGTAAGGAATTAATAATAATAAAACATTTTTATTATTATTTATTGTTATTAATTCGTTACATTCCATTAGTTTAGATGCGGCATTCGTTATTTTGGATAATTTGTAACTTCGGATAAATTCGTATTTGTTACGTTCACTAACAGCCAAATTTGAAAGGAAATTCCAATACCTATAATTTAATATTTTGTAATAGTTATTATTAGTTAGTAAGTTATTATTTTGGATTTTCAAATTTTTGTTCTTTTGAATGTTCAGATTTTCGTTCTTATTTTCGGATTTTCAAATTTGCGAATTTTCTAATTTACGAATTTTTGGAAAAATTTATTAAATGGGTTATCGTTAATTTGAATATTTCAGAATTAACAAATCTGTTGAATTTTGTCGATAGACAAATTCAGAGCGAAACGAATTGCACATGTCTAATGGAAAGTAACAAGAGCGCTCCCCAATGGTGGTGGCTTCCATGTTCTATTCAAAATAAAAGAAAAAGCTTAGGCTGGAGTTAAAAAGGTATTAAACTCAAAATACTGAGCTGTATACCCTGATCTGTGATGCTGAGCTGTATAACCTGATCTGTAATACTGAGCTGTAGACCCTGATCTGTGATGCTGAGCTGTACACCCTGATCTGAGGCTGAGCTGTATACCCTGATCTGTGAGGCTGAGCTGTACACCCTGATCTGTGATGCTGAGCTGTATACCCTGATCTGTGAGGCTGAGCTGTATACCTTGATCTGTAATGCTGAGCTATATACCCTGAGCTGTAATGCTGAGCTATATACCCTGATCTGTGAGGCTGAGCTGTATACCCTGATCTGTGAGGCTGAGCTGTATATACCCTGATCTGTGAGGTTAAGCTGTATACCCTGATCTGTGAGGCTGAACTGTATACCCTGATCTGTGAGGCTGAGCTATATACACTGTCCGGTGATGCTGAGGTGTATACTCTGTCCTGTGATGCTGAGCTGTATACTCCTGACACTATCGGTGGAAGCAAGTGGAATACAGGGGGCGAAGTGGGTGGATTCTATAAGGGGTGGAGCTTATGAGAAGTAGGATGGGTCAAAAAGGAAGGGTGGGGTCTTGCGGCCCCCCATGCTAAAACTTCACCAGCCGCCACTGCGATCCGCTAAAAACAGACGGATGGGGATCCCTCTGGCAGATCGGATGACAGTCGAATGAAAATGGACAGGCGGTCCAATTTCATCCAACAGCCCATAGAGAACAGCAGGCTGTGTCCGTGTCAGCTCTGCATTAGCGGAACGGACACGGACCTGTCAGCCCCCTGCTCAATGCAAAGATCATCTGCTGAGCGAACGGATCCGCTGGCAGACTCCGCCATTGTGAAATGGCCATTCGTTTTCTTTTTTCCCTCTGTTTTCACCTGGTGATCTGACCAGGAAAAAAACACATCCTATATAAGGCCTCGTTCACACCTTGGCATTTTTGGAGAATCACTGCGATTCTGCCTGCGATCTCAAAACACACTACAATCGCAAAACGCAGGTTCAGGTGCAATTTTTTTCAACGGCACCTAAAATGCAGTGCAGTTTTGCCATGATTGCATTGCATGAAGATTGTTGCCCAAAAAGGAACAGAAGCTTCTTTTGGGGCGAAAAGCTTCACGTGATGCAATTTGCGGCGAGTGCCGCACAATTGTCTTTGGGGTGCCCTTTAGAATGAACAGGTCGATTGGCACGTGATTTGGAAACTGGGGCAGAATCGCAGTGATTCCACCCACGATTCCAAATTGAGAAGTGTGAATGGGGCCTTAAGCTATACAGCACCCAGGTCAGTGTATTTCTACTGTTGGCATATAGAACCTGCGGTTACTGACAGGTGTACACCCCCGGACACAAACTTCATCCAGGGGTGCTCATCCATCCCTAACTGCGGGTAATTCCATGTGCGATTACATGCCAATAGCTGCAGACAACCGTTGACATTGTCAGTCTGTCATTGATTTGTACAGACTTCCTGTCTGCAGCAGCTGAATAGAAACACCTGGATGCACCTGCCATATGCTTATCTGGGTTCACAACACTAATCATCCATACACAAGCCCTTTAAATCTGCTGCTTTCATTAAAATAATACCTGGTGATCCAGCCATAGAGGTCATTTTTTAGTCACTTCCTGTTATAGGGTTCTAGGGTCTGTCTGTCACCCAACTGTACCCTATCCTGTCATTATCCACTTGCCGATCCCCCAATAGCAGGGCGGCTGCGTTGCGCAGGATCATGTACTGTATATATACGCGATCCTGCCTTTCCGGGTATTGGGCGCGCATGCACAAGTACAGCGGGAGCCGATCAGTGGGCCCCGGTGGGCCTGATGTCCGCTGGCACCCTGTGATCGTTCGGTACACAGGCAGAACGGCAGTCTGCCTATGTAAACAAGGCAGATTGCTGTTTTGTCAGTATAGAAGGCATTGATCCTGTGTTGATCCAGGAACACAGATCTTTTCCTTCCACTACTACAAGCACCCCCCCCCCCCACAGTAGTAAAGCACTGGTCAGGCACATAGGTAACCCCTTGATCGCCCCTGATGTTAACCCTCTTCCCAGCCAGTGTCATTAGTACAGTGACAGTGCATATTTTTAGCACTGATCACTGTATTGGTGTCACTGGTCCCCAAAAAAGTGTCAGTTAGGTGTCCGATTTGTCTGTCGCAAGATCGCAGTCCCGTTATAAGTCGCTGCTCACCGCCATAACTAGAAAAAAATTAAAAATAAATAAATATTCTATAAATATAGTTACATAGTATTACATAGTAGGTGAGGTTGAAAAAAGACACAAGTCCATCAGGTCCAGCCTATGTGTGTGATTATATGTCAGTATTACATTGTATATCCCTGTATGTTGTGGTCGTTCAGGTGCTTATCTAATAGTTTTTTGAAACTATCGTTGCTCCCCGCTGAGACCACCGCCTATGGAAGGGAATTCCACATCCTTGCCGCTCTTACAGTAAAGAACCCTCCTAGTAGTTTAAGGTTAAACCTCTTTTCTTCTAATTTTAATGATTGGCCACGTGTCTTGTTATATATCCCATAAATATATCCCATATCCCATAACTTTTGCGCAAACCAATAAAAATACGTTTATTGGGATTTTCTTACCACAAATACGTAACAGAATACATATTGGCCACAATTGATGAAGAAATTCGATTTTTTACATCTTTTATTATTGGATATGTTTTAGAGAAGAAAGTAAAAAAATATAGTTTCAAAATTGCCGGTCATTTTTTGTTTATAGCGCAAAAAAAATAAAAACCGCAGAGGTGATCAAATACCACCAAATGAAAGCTCTATTTGTGGGGGAAAAAAAAGGACATCAATTTTATTGGGGTACAATGTTGCTTGACCCTGCAATTGTCAGTTAAAGTAACGCAGTGCCGTATCGCAAAAAATGGCCTGGTCAGGAAGGGGGGTAATGCTTATGGAGGTCAAGTGGTTAAAGAGGTTGTAAACCTTCCTGCAAACTTGTACTTATAGGTAAGCCTAGAATTAGGTACTGTAAATATCTAATAAATATCTAATAAACGTGTGCTGTTTAGGAGATATTTACTGTATACTGCGCCGATGATGTCATCAGCGCATACGCTCTGAAAAAACGGCCGCCCGTGTCGTTTCTTCAGAAGCGTGTGCCGTGACCGGGAGTGACGTCACGCTGCTTCGGCCAGTCACAGAGCCAGAGTCCGCGTCCCCGGAAGGAAGACGAAGATGGATGCGGCCTCCACCGGCGATGATGCAGGGCTTCGTTTGCAGTATCACATAATGTGCTAGTATGCAATGCATACTAGCACATTATGCCTTTACTTTGCAGGGAAAGGAAAAAAAATATAATATTTGAGTTTACTTCCTCTTTATCCGCTTCCCGCCCACCGTATGCCAAATGACATCCTCGGCTTTGAGCAGAAATATCTGAATAAAGCTTGTAGCTACAGATATCAGACATCGTCTTTTAGAGCCGGCGATTCTGTGCACCGTAAGAACAAGAACAAGTTCCACCGCTTGATCATTCTTACGGGAGGCGAGAGGAGACGTCCCACCCCCTCCCACCGCCCTCCGCTGCGTCTACCGACTCACTGCTACGATTGGTGAGTCGGGCACGGGATCTCCCGGCCCCGGATGTTCAGAATAGAGATTTCCGGTGGACCAGATGGTCGCCGGAGTCTCTATGATCGTTCAGAGGCCGGGCACGATGTTAAGACATCACGCCCGGCCTCTGTATCCAAGAAAACGGCGCCGCTTTGGCTGGGAAGTGGTGATCGTTTTTTTTTTTTTATTTTTTATTTCAGGCTTCCCAGCCTAGAGGTGAGATGTGGGGTCTTATTGACCCCAAATCTAACTGTAAAGAGGACCTGTCATGTCATATTCCTATTACAAGGGATGTTTACATTCCTTGTAATAGAAATAAAAGTGATCAAAAAAGATTTTGGGGGAAAAAAGTGTCAAGCTAAAATAAATAAAGTAAAATTAACAATAATTTTTTTTTTTAAAGCACCCCTGTCCCCGTGAGCTCGCACGCAGAAGCAAACGCATACGTAAGTCCCGCCCACATATGAAAACGGTGTTGAAACCACACATGTGAGGTATCGCCACGAACGTTAAAGCGGGAGCAATAATGTTGGTCCTAGACCTCCTCTGTAACTCAAAACATGTAACCAGCAACATTTTTAAAGCGTCGCCTAAGGGGATTTTTAAGTAGCGAAGTTTGGCGCCATTCCGTGTGCAATTTTGAAGCGTGACATGTTAGGTATCTATTTACTCGGCGTAACTTCATCTTTCACATTATGCAAAAACATTGGACTAACTTTACTGTTTTTTTTTTTAAAGCACAAAATAATTCCCCCCCCCCCCAAAAAAACGCATTCCAAAAATTGTTGCGTAAATACTGTGCGAGATAAAAAAATTGCAATGACCGCCATTGTATTCTCTATGGTTTTTGCTAAAAAAAAAAACATATATAATGTTTGGTGGTTCTATGTCATTTTATAGCAAAAAAAAATGATGATTTTTACATGTAGGAGAGAAATGTCAGGATTGGCCTGGTAGGCAAGTGGTTAACGACAAGTGGCCATTTCAAAAAGCATTCCGCAAGCATGGGCAGCTGTTGTCCCCAATTGCAGGAAGTGACTGCAAAGAGGCGACAGGAGATCAGCAGCACTGAGATGCAATGAAGGCTAAAAGAAATCATTTATTTACAAAAATGACAATGGTTTATGATGTAGAGTACTTGAGCAAAGTAAATGTCATTGAGTTAGGGATTATCCATGCCGCCCCTCTCCACCCCGGTGCTGACCCGCGCGGTGACATTATCATATACAATGTTATGTGACATTACAGCGCTCTTCCCACTCTCCGGCCTGTCACTGTGAGTGGCTGCAATACAATAAAACAATTTGGTGCGGATATAAAGGGCACAAAGGGACATATCCGGCAGCGGAGCACACCAGCCGGATCCCCAGCTTGTGTCTGTGAATTGTCCGGATGGAGGAAGGGGGGTAAAAGAGCAGACGTGTCCCCAGTGGGAAGGGACCCTGCTAGGGAGAGAGAGGCGTGAGGTCACATCTGCTTACTGTTCCCATCTTCCGCTTCGGGGAGAAGGAGCTATTTCTGTCCCTCTCCCATATCCTCCGCTTCCTTGCGGCTTCCCAAGCTGTTTGCCTCCCAGAGAAAAGTCACTCAGTAGCTAAATACTACCGGCTGCATTCGCTGGTTCTTCTGTTATCTTCTCTTTTTACTGTTTTCCTGTTTGATGAGCTTATTTACTAGGTTACTGTATAGGAAATGTTTTACAGGGAATACGGAGGGGCGGGCGTGCAGCCGGGGCGGATTGTGCTGCTGCATAGGGGGCCATAAGACTGAGGGACCTCTAACAGGGGACAGGTTAAAGGAGAAGTCCATCTTTCTGACCATGTTTCACCCATATTTAAAGCTGAACACCGGGATAAGCCAACATTATCTAAATACATTCATCACGTATATTCTTCCTTGAATCTTGGTGCGCTTTGTGTATTTCTTCCACATCTGTAATCCAAGGTGAAACGTTATCTCCAGTGGCGGCTGATGCGCAAATATTTTTGGGGGGCGCAAATTTTTTTCAAAAAAAAGTCATCAATTGCAGCCACTGTGCCATCAAACGCTGCCGCTGTGCCCTCAAATTCTGCCACTGTTCCATCAATAGCAGCCACTGTGTCATCAAACCAGCCACTGTGCCCTTAAATGCAGCTACTGTGCCATCAAACGCAGCCACTGTGCCCTTAAATGCTGCCACTGTGCCATCAAACGCAGCCACTGTGCCCTCAAATGCTGCCACTGTGCCATCAATTGCAGCCACTGTGCCATCAAACGCTGCCACTGTGCCAAACGATGCCACTGTGCCCATCAAACGCTGCCACTGTGCCGTCAAACGATGCAAGTGTGCCCATAAAATGCTGCCAGTGTGCCCATTAAATGCTGCCAGTGTGCCCTTGAATGCCCCCAGTGTGACCCCCGCCCGCTCGCCGTCTGATTGTCACTTACCCTGTCTTGGTGGGGCAGAGGGTGACGGCGATGAGTGGAATCCTCTATGCATCTCCTGCTGACCTCATCTCCCATCCTCTGCATGCGGGAGCCACTGTTCGCGGCACGGGCTCGGAAGGAACAGCACACGTGGGCCGTTCCTTCAGAGCGCATGCGCCAGTGATGTTACTGGCTGCATGCACTGGAAATATCGCCTAAACGGCGAACGTTTAGGAGATATTTTCAGTACCTATAGGTAAGCCTTACTATAGGATTACTTATAGGTAAAAGTTTACAGAGGAAGTTTACTTCCTCTTTAATGGATTCACACATGTGCGTTGTGAATTGGAGCTCTTTTTTCACAGCTAATTGACAACATAGTTGTTCAGCAGTTCAGGTCAGGTTTAGATTCCGGTTTAGATAAGGATCAGATCAGGTATAGATAAGGAGCAGGTCAGGTTAAGATAAGGATCAGGACAGGTATAGATAAGGAGAAGGGCAGGTTTAGATAAGGATCAGGACAGGCTTAGATAAGGATCAGGCCAGGCTTAGATAAGGATCAGGCCAGGTTTAGATAAGGATCAGGTCAGGTTTAGATAAGGATCAGGACAGGTATACATAAGGGTCAGGCCATGCTTAGATAAGGATCAGGACAGGTATAGATAAGGATCAGGACAGGTATAGATAAGGATCAGGTCAGGTTTAGATAAGGATCGGGCCAGGCTTAGATAAGGATCAGGACAGGTATAGATAAGGATCAGGTCAGGTTTAGATAAGGATCAGGATAGGTATAGATAAGGATCAGGACAGGTATAGATAATGATGAGGTCAGGTTTAGAAAAGGATCAGGACGGGTATAGATAAGGATCAGGTCAGGTTTAATTAAGGATCGAGACAGGTATAGATAAGTATCAGGTCAGGTTTAGATAAGGATCAGGTCAGGTTTAGATAAGGATCAGGTCAGGTTTAGATAAGGATCAGGACAGGCTTAGATAAGGATCAGGCCAGGCTTAGATAAGGATCAGGCCAGGCTTAGATAAGGATCAGGCCAGGTTTAGATAAGGATCAGGTCAGGTTTAGATAAGGATCAGGACAGGTATAGATAAGGGTCAGGCCATGCTTAGATAAGGATCAGGACAGGTATAGATAAGGATCAGGACAGGTATAGATAAGGATCAGGTCAGGTTTAGCTAAGGATCGGGCCAGGCTTAGATAAGGATCAGGACAGGTATAGATAAGGATCAGGTCAGGTTTAGATAAGGATCAGGATAGGTATAGATAAGGATCAGGACAGGTATAGATAATGATGAGGTCAGGTTTAGATAAGGATCAGGACAGGTATAGATAAGGATCAGGTCAGGTTTAGATAAGGAACGGGACAGGTATAGATAAGTATCAGGTCAGGTTTAGATAAGGATCAGGTCAGGTTTAGATAAGGATCAGGATAGGTATAGATAAGGATCAGGACAGGTATAGATAATGATGAGGTCAGGTTTAGATAAGGAGCAGGACAGGTATAGATAAGGATCAGGTCAGGTTTAGATAAGGATCAGGGCAGGTATAGATAAGGATCAAGTCAGGTTTAGATAAGGATCAGGTCAGGTATAGATAAGGATCAGGTCAGGTATAGATAAGGATCAGGTCAGGTATAGATAAGGATCAGGTCAGGTATGGATAAGGATCAGGTCAGGTATAGATAAGGATCAGGACAGGTATAGATAAGGATCAGGTCAGGTTTAGATAAGGATCAGGATAGGTATAGATAAGGATCAGGACATGTATAGATAATGATGAGGTCAGGTATAGATAAGGATCAGGTCAGGTTTAGATAAGGATCAGGACAGGTATAGATAATGATGAGGTCAGGTATAGATACGGATCAGGTCAGGTTTAGCTAAGGATCGGGCCAGGCTTAGATAAGGATCAGGACAGGTATAGATAAGGATCAGGTCAGGTTTAGATAAGGATCAGGATAGGTATAGATAAGGATCAGGACAGGTATAGATAATGATGAGGTCAGGTTTAGAAAAGGATCAGGACAGGTATAGATAAGGATCAGGTCAGGTTTAGATAAGGAACGGGACAGGTATAGATAAGTATCAGGTCAGGTTTAGATAAGGATCAGGTCAGGTTTAGATAAGGATCAGGATAGGTATAGATAAGGATCAGGACAGGTATAGATAATGATGAGGTCAGGTTTAGATAAGGATCAGGACAGGTATAGATAAGGATCAGGACAGGTATAGATAAGGATCAGGTCAGGTTTAGATAAGGATCAGGGCAGGTATAGATAAGGATCAAGTCAGGTTTAGATAAGGATCAGGTCAGGTATAGATAAGGATCAGGTCAGGTATAGATAAGGATCAGGTCAGGTATAGATAAGGATCAGGTCAGGTATGGATAAGGATCAGGTCAGGTATAGATAAGGATCAGGACAGGTATAGATAAGGATCAGGTCAGGTTTAGATAAGGATCAGGATAGGTATAGATAAGGATCAGGACATGTATAGATAATGATGAGGTCAGGTATAGATAAGGATCAGGTCAGGTTTAGATAAGGATCAGGACAGGTATAGATAATGATGAGGTCAGGTATAGATAAGGATCAGGTCAGGTTTAGATAAGGATCAGGACAGGTATAGATAAGGATCAGGACAGGTATAGATAAGGATCAGGTCAGGTATAGATAAGGATCAGGTCAGGTATGGATAAGGATCAGGACAGGTATGGATAAGGATCAGGACAGGTATAGATAAGGATCAGGTCAGGTTTAGATAAGGATCAGGACAGGTATAGATAAGGATCAGGTCAGGTATAGATAAGGATCAGGACAGGTATAGATAAGGATCAGGTCAGGTATGGATAAGGATCAGGACAGGTATAGATAAGGATCAGGTCAGGTTTAGATAAGGGGCAGGTCAGGTTTAGATAAGGATCAGGTCAGGTATAGATAAGGATCAGGTCAGGGTTTTACCCTGTCTACAACTGATGTCAGGGTGTCAGAACCACTTTTCAATTCGCACCGAATCTGCACTCCGGCTGCACCGGACATGTGAACAGGCACAATAGAAACCAAGGTTATGTCACGTCATGCAAATTGGATGCGGTTCAAAAGGCATACAAATCGCATACATATATAAACTGACTCAGAATATGTAACCTTAACATCATAGTCCTGGCGTTTTCTTAACCACTTTCCAAGGTGAACTGCATATATATTGATTCCAATTTACTTGTCCATCTGCTGACACTCTGCCTTTATTTTGTTCTCTAGTATACTGTATATTACTTTGTGAAGATCTGCGGTCAGCTCCTCGAAGAGGTAACTACATATACAGAATTTCATGCTGGATCGCTCAAGCTCCCCACATGTTATCTGACTTGGGAATGTTTTTGCTTTCAGTTCAGCTCACAGGATGTGAGGACACCACATTTCTGGCAGGATCCTCAGGTATTTTTTGTACCTGCTAAAGTTGTTTTAAGCCTGAAAAAATAAAAAGAAAGCGTCCTCCATATCTAATGCCCCATACACACGGTCGGAAAATTCGACCACAAAATCCATCGGATTTTTTCCGACGGATTTTGTCCGACACTGGTGTTGCATACACACTGTCGGACAAAGTTGTCGAAAATCCGATCATTCTGAACGTGGTGACGTTTGTTGCCTACGACGGGACTACGTAGAGGCTAGTAGCTAATAGCTTTGGTCTTGTAATGTGATCTGAGCATGCGTGGCACTTTGTCCGTCGGAATTCGTTACACACGATCGGAAAAAGTCCGATAGGACTTTGTTGTCGGAAAATTTGAGAGCAGGAGATAAAACTTTGTCCATCGGAAAATCCGACGGAAAAAGTCAGATGGAGCCTACACACGGTCGGAATTTCCGACAACATTGTCCGATAGGACATTTTCCGTCGGAAAATCCGACCGTGTGTATGGGGCATTAGAACGGGTTGGCTAAAATATATTACGATGTTGTTTTTCAGCTTAGTTATCCTTTAAACACATAATAAAGTGCTCTTAAAGTAAACTTATGCCTGTCATAGGAATGCGCACATGGGGTGCGAGGTGTGCCTGGGCACATCCTAATCAGCCTGTACTGTGCAGATTCAAGGACTGGGGAATCTCTGTTCTCTGTCCTTTTCTCTGTCTCAAAAGTGAGCCATCAGGGGGTCTGTTTAGACCACTGATATTTCACCAAAGCCCCCCAACAGGGCTCCTAAAAAATAATATTATAAATAAATAAATATAAATATATATATATATATATATATATATATATATATATATATATATATATAAATATATATATATAAATGATGAAAAAATGAAATTGTAAAAAAAATAAAAAATAATAAAATTGGAAAAAAAATTATAAAAAAATGAAATTGTAAAAAAAAATAAAAAAATAATACAAATAAAGATAAAATACTGATACCAATCTCTGCCCTGCTAACAAAGCCCTACTGACTTGTCCACTGCCATATATAATACATACGCATGTATGTTTGAGCTTTGGGGCTTTGGGGTGCACACCCTAATGCAATAGGCTGGGCACACCTATGACGCCTGTGTTGGCTCAGTGTACACCAAGGTCAGCTAGGTCTTACACGCTACAGGAAATTGACCAATTGCTTCTACTGAAAGGGGACACCGTCCACCACCAATGGAGTAGATCATAGGTCAAGCTTGATTTACACTGTTTCAACCCAACAACGTAAACTGATCCTAATAGAAATGCCAGCAAATTCCATACATTGGTTGGAGAGCAAGTCGAAACTTGTATTTTCCATTGTACCCGAGCCCTCTGGTGTAGTTCTATTTCCAGCTCATAAGGGCCTGTACTGAAGAAGTAACTGACAGGCATGGCGTCCTAACTGGCTATAGGGAGCCGGAACCAGTGACATCAGTGACATGCTTCAAACAGACACTTTGTCCTCTACAGTTCAGAAGTCAGCCCTTGCATTGACCTGAATGTTCTGTACACTCAACGCTCCTTCCTGTTTTTACTATGTACAACCTCTCAGGCCTTGGAGGTGGCCAGTGCTCAGCGCTGCTACTGTATTACACAGATCCAGAAGAAAAAATACCTAGTATAGTACTAGGGTAATATAGTACTAGTACCCTAGATGCCACTTTTCCTAGTATAGTAATAATGTATAGTAATAATATTTAATATAAAATATAATATAATTAATATAAAATAATAAAAATGTATATAAAATGAATTAGGTTGCCCAGAAATATTTAAAATGAAGTGGAAGTACAAACATGATTCAAGGTGTAGGAAAGATTTACTTGTAATAGACGGTAGGGAGTGGCACATTAACATTTTATATACCTGGTCGCAGACATATTTGCATATTACATAGTCAGGTTCTGCTTCATGCTTTTCGTGTGATATACAGTAGTTGTGTTTT